>JAGKQL010000034.1:2485485-2574649 GCA_018398635.1 Cyprinodon brontotheroides | reverse complement strand
GCCTTCCTTATGTATGGAAGAGGGTTAGGCCATCGACAAAATAAATAAAAGCTACATCAACTGGTTTCTTTCATTATGTAAAAGTTGTCGCTCTGCTTAAAAGTCAGTGTAGTTCTGACTTTTTTCTCAGAATTTTTGCTTTTTTTCTTAGAATTCTGGCTTTAATCTCGTGAAATTTTGAGATTTTAATGTAGATGGGCACCGCGAAGAATGGAAGAGATGTGGGAGCACTCAGCTTGAACTGCATTTTAAAGATGTGAGTTGTTTGAGGTGGCCAGTGACTGATACATTGGTGGAAAATGACAGGATTAGTGCAACCTTTTATTACATGCCTGAGGGTCCCCTCATTGTATAGACGAGCATGAAGCTCATTAAAACAAGAGAGTTCAGTCTCTAAAACCAGACATGGCTATGGCTTGATGCTGTAACATGTTTGGCTATCTTCGCCGTGAATTCTGAGATTAAAAGTCAGAATTCTGAGGAAAAAATCGAATTCTGACTTTTCCCCCATTTTGAACTGAAATAAAAATTTTAAAAATCGTGTTAACTTTTTTTTTTTTCAGTGGCCCTTAATCCTCTTCCGTATTTATGTCTCTCAGGATTGCATATTTTTCTAAGCTACTGTCTCCCTTTGTCCCAAACAATGCTGGTGGAGAGGAGGGGGCTGTCCGTGAACGCCCCTCTCTTTACACAAAGAGCTGGATGCAAAACAAAAGGCGGAAGCTTCAATTTTCTTCCTTTGCTCCCCTCATCTGAATCCAGGAAGGTAATCAGGGTTTTTTTTAAGTAGTAAAGAGCGCCTCTATGTGACCAGCTTCTCCTGAGAAGTTTTGGATCTGGAGAAGCGTCAGTAAAAAACATTCCTACCGAGGAAAAACTCAGCGTCTCATGGACGGCAGTTTACGCAGCGCGGACCTTCGGGTTGGCGCTGCCGTGTGCGCAGCTGAGGGGCTGCCGCCGCTTCCCAAGAGCCTGAGCGGGATCCTGAACTCCAGCGGCGGCTCTTGGAGGGACATGCAGAAGATGCACAGCAAGAGGAGCCGCATCCAAGCCGAGATCAGCTGCAGAGGAGGCGGAGAGGCGGCTGCAGCCAAGCCGGGTGGACTGGACGCTGCGCTGGCGCTCCTGCGCAAAGAGATGGTGAGGAAGGGAGACAGGATCTGCATTTAGAAACTTTACAGCTTAAATGTCATGATTTAGGCTACACCACTTCTTACCCAGTAAAACATTTTTTCCCTCTTTGAAACATGGTATTCTAAATAAAGATGCTGAAAAGATAAGCTGAGATAATTTATTTGTGCAGCACAAATACAATAAACACCTATTTAAACTGTTCCCTACCAAAATGGAGATTAAAAAAGTGAAATATTTAAACATCATTGCCTCCTTAGCAGGCATGTGTTCTGTCATCCTCACCATTTGGCAAAGCAGTTCATGTAGAGGCCTTGATGTCCTACATTTATTTATAAAACCTGAGTCAACATTTTGGTTTTATGTGATTTTAAAAGGGAACTCCTAATATTTCTGTTTCATTATTTTATATACCATTAGTCAAAGTACTTTTCCCAAAGTATTCCCCACTCTAACTTGTCCAAGTTGTTTTGGTGATGGATCAACTAAAGTAGACAGTAATTAGGAGGAATCTCTCCACCTTTGCACATCTGGAGTCTGAAATTTTCTCGCCAGTTATATTTATTTATTTATTATCTCAGGCAGAAAACAACATAAAAATAGAACATCTGTGAACATCCATGTCCAAGTCTTGCCACAGAAGGTGAAGTAGGTTTAGGTTTGGACTTAGAAAGTTCTAAATCATAAACATACTGAGATCTGCTCCATTACTTGTAGCTCTGACTGGATTTTTTGCTTTCTCTGCTGGATAGTAACCTTGCCTGCAGCCTTAAGTGCTGCTCTGCCCTTTTTGCTTCTAGATCTATGTATCTTCCCTTTAACTTTGAAAACTCCTGCCCCAGAAGATCCCAGTTTTGCAGATAAGCCACAAAAAAAGCTGTTTGAGTGCTGCAAACTGCAAATGGAAGGTTGTTTTGCTTTATTAATACAGGTTTTCTTCTCCTTCTTCCATAAAGACACGTCTTATGTCCCATCTTAACTGTGGATCCCTGCAGAGTTCTTGTTTGGCCTGTCTGTTTAGGTGGATGGCCATTTACTAGCTGTCCTATGAAGGGTTTAACAGTGCTCTCTGTTAAGCTTCTCCAGCACTGTACCCATGATGCTGTTTGTTTACTTTAACAGCCCTCTGATGCCTTCCTGGACCTGCTTTTTTTTTTTACATTGTTACATGGCAATCACTCTAACAGCTTTTATTTAGGGGCATCAGAGTAAAGCAAATTATTTATATTCAAATGACTAGTAAAATAAGTAGTTTGTGACAGTAAAGTAATAAAAGGTTTTACTTTCTGCTTCTCTGTTTAAGGTGGGACTACGTCAGCTTGACATGTCTCTGCTCTGCCAGCTGTGGTCTCTCCACGAGGCCATCCAAGAATGCAAGGGCGAAGCCTCGTTTACTGCTGATAATGGATTCTCTGAGGAGGACGAGGATGAGGATGAGCTAGAGGAGAAAGATGCGAATGAAGCAAACCATTCTTCTCAGTCTTATGACAGAAACACCTTTCATTTTCACTAGTAAAGAAAGACACATGGACCACTGTTTGGGACACATTTATATTGACTTTCCACTACCTAATATCATCTCATGTTACTGCATGTTTGTACCTCCACATTATTCACAGTATAGGAAAGCTTTCGGTGTCAGTTTGCAGAGTTAAAGCACCTAACAGTGGCCTTTACCTTCTCTCTAAAGACAGATTTGGATCAGCTGTTGTATATTTTGCTTGTTACAACACATCCATCAAACCACACCTTTATAACCTGATGGATTTCCCCACCTTTTTAAGTATAACCTTGATATAGACTTTGATGCTGAATTTAATAAATTATATTTTTTTCTTTTGTAAGTAGTTTCTGTCTGGAAACTCTGGATATTTTTATATGGACATGTGAAATTTTTTAAAGAATACATTAAGGGTTATTAGTGTCTTTAAAAGGTTTATTCACTAAACCTGTGGGGAACGTTTAAAAAGTCAGACATGAATAAAACAACAAATCAACTACATTGTTTTAACTGCATCAATATTTGAATAGTAATTAATGTACAGTATAAACCAGGATAAAATATATCCTAGGAATGAAAGTACATGCTGGATAAAGGGATTCCCAAAAACCTTTCCGGAAAGCCCTGCCTTTGTACGGTGATCAATGGGAAAACTCCCACCACCCAAATTAAATTTAGAATAATCTTCTTTTAATAAACTGTAAATGATTAAGTTCAACATAGAGAACCACTTCCGAAGCTGCAATTAAATTATTCAAAACTTTTAATGCATACTATAGAAATCCTGTATGATTTTGATAACTAAGCCTCACACCTACTGAGCCCTGGTCTGCACAAGGTGGAGGCTTCTTCCTGTTAATAATTGGAGTTTTTCCTCCACTGTCGCTACAAGCATGCTTTTAGTGTGAGGGATTGAGTCAACTTGAGCCAAAGTTAATGCTAATCAGCAAAGTTTTCTTTTCTTTAGATAGAAAACTTTGAATCAATTTGACTGGATGATCTGGTGAACTGTAGACTGCATTGAGATTATATGTGTTGTGAATGGCGCTATAGAAATAAACTGAATTGAAAATTTCAAAACGGAGAGATATGGAAATCCTTGAAGTTTCTTTCTTAAATTCAAAAATGTCATCCATAATTCTTAGGAGTATACTTAGGAATTTTCAACCTTTGGTAAAAAAGTAACAAGAACTTTTGTTGGAAGATGTTGGAAGATGTTGGAAAGCTTAAAGATACGGTGGAGGGATGTTCTTTTTCTAGGCTGATCATCTTAATAAGTGGTCCTCCTAACTGTCAATTATTCTGGTGATATTATGTTTATGTAAAGACCACTCCTACGTCCTCGTCTCCACTTTTCACTTACCGGTGGTGAGTCTGACATAATGGAAAAACTGCAAATCTTCTTTTGGAAAGTAAGCTTGTATGAGCAAAACAAACAGCAACTTTTAAACAGAGCGTGCGCGAGGAGAAATGGGCTTGTGCACACGTTTAATAGACATCCCTCTCTGGAGCGGATACAGCGGATATACCTTTAAAGAAAGGTAAGACCCTGGTTGCTTAAGGGTTGAAGTTTTGTTTTGATAAATTTTTGTTTTCTTTGGTGGGGGGCAGATCTCCCATTTCCCCTCTCTACCTAAAAATAGTTTCAACCCATCAGATTGTGATGACTTTACTTATCTACAGCGCTCTTCAGGAGACCTGTAGGCCTTTGCTAGGTCTTTCCAAACCTTTATCTTTCTGCTTTATGTTATATGTATGTATGCCTGAATTCACTGTGGTGCAGAAGAATAAATATCTCTTAACATTTACCTTTGGAAAACTGACAGATATGGACTGAGTGGAAGTTTAAATATCCATCCACCTCAATTTAAAAAAAAAATGACTCCCTTATCATGATGCAGCCAACACTGTGTTTCAATCAGTGTTGTTTTTTTGCTTCATTGTTGCCAGAGATACACTCTAGTATTGCTTTAGATTTGTTTTCAGCTAACACAAATTATTTTTCTTTAAATCCTTTAGGGAGATTTGTAGATTTCTTCATGCTTGGATAATTTCTTTAAAAAGAAATGTTTCTTTCTTAAAACACAATTCCTGATGTTTTCGTGAGATCAAAAGAGGATTTAACCCACATTTTTTTAAGGCACAGAGTGTAGCATTCTTTAAATACCACATAAAAGATTATTTTCTTTTTTTTTCCATCTTAGTTTCTTTTTTTTAATTGAAAAATTAGGTATTTTAACAGGAGTGAGTAAACTTTGTGATCCATCTGTTTTAGATCAGAAACCTCACCATACAGCATATCTCGGTCTTGCTATGTAGATGCAGTGTATGCAGGAATCTAAAATAAGCAAAAAAAATAGTATGTATTTTCTGTCCAGCAGGAGGAACGCTGCAAAAGGGAGACCCCTCTCTCTCTCTGTCTCTTTCTTCCATACCTTCAGTCATCTAAATGCAGCTCTTGGGAGGTTTTCAAGACATAGTTTCCTGTTCCACATAGTTGGAAATGAACATATGCTATGGAGATCTCACAAATGACAGAAAACATCTCTGTCCCCTTCTGTCCAAAAGTGGCTGAACTAGAAATTTGAATGTTCCCAAATTTTGTCTATGTCATCCTGAGCGATGATTGTTTGAGTGTTTTTTTATCAGCTCTATTCAAATAAGGACTTACAGCTGTCAGATGACTTTCTTCTTACAGTGTCAGCCCATAAGGAGAGAATGGGACTATTTTACTGTTAAATTATGAAAAAAACCTGTCAATATAAAGCCATGAGTTGTGCAAAGTAGGATTACACACTTGTCAAATATGTTTTATTGCAAAATTTAGAAAAAAAGGGTGATAAAAGTTAAAGATATAGGCAGATATTTAAGCAGGTGGGAGCCAATGTTTTTAGGTTAATCAGGAGGTAAAGAAACTGTTTGGACTGCAAACACGTCAACAGCAGCTTGAACAACAACAACTTGACACACATTGATACAGAAATGGTTTCAAAAGGAAAATAATCTTCACTGAATCCTCAAATAGTTTGATAAACCAGCCTACGTTAATGAATAAAGTCAAAAAGAAAAGCAGGGAACACACTGTGTGTTTATTAAAAATCCAGAATCTTGTTTTTACAGTAAAGCCACAAACTTTGTTGTATCAAATTTTATTTGTGACAGACCGACACAAATTAAGAAGTTCATAGTAATGCATAATGTTTAGAAATTCAGGGAATTATTGTTTGCAGTTGCATCCTCCTTGAAATCTTTCAAAGTATGTCTCTGCCAATATTTATCTGAGCATAATCGATGAAAGTCAGAGTCAGTAAAGCGTCCATCTTCTAACACATTTTCATTTGGATTTAGATTTGGATTTTCATCTGAACCTTCTTCCAAATGTTTGCTCTTTTTCCCGTCATGTTTCTAATTGCTTCCTTTTACCGTGCCTTTCAAAAAGCCAGATCTGAGGAGCGCATGACCAACAGCTGTCATCAACAGATTCTCCAACCTGAGCTTCAGATCCCTACAACTGGTCCAGAGTAACCATTGGCCTCTTGGCTGCCTCTTTGATCAGTAATTTGCACTGCATCAGTTTATCAGTTTAGGAGGACAGTCATACATAGGTTTGCATTTATATCTTTTTTGTTGTTGGTTCTTTGTTTCTTTGTTGTTGTCATTTTTTTTTTTTGGTTTGTTTTTTACAGAATATGCATTAAAATGTTTCCTGTAAGATTTTAAATCTAAATCTACGTTTTCCTCTGTGTGTTTCATGGAAACACACAGACAGGCAGACGAGCTCCCATGTCAGAGGATGAAGAGAGAACATCCAGCCAGTCACAGTTAGAGAAACAGGACAACACTGGAAAGCAGGCCGATCTCCAACATCTATGAAAAAGGGTGTTGATGGCAGCAGCATGGCTGATATTTCTCTCTAGGATGGAGTCATAGCCAAAAAATATTCCCCCATGTTCTCTAAAAAGTTTCCTGATTTATAGTGAGATTAAATCACACACGTAAACTTTGTTTAATCAGTTAAGGTTGATTTTATTTGAGGCCATTAAAGTAACAGGGCCAAATTATTCAGATATTTCTTATGATTTTATTTCCAATTTCCAATTTTGCACAACTTTATATCGTTCTGTCGCAATAAAATAACTTGCGGATGTTGTGTTTTTGATTTGAGTCTCTATTTGTGTTTTCAACTCCAATAGATGTCAAATCATCATCATCATCATCATGTCAGGTGGGTTTTCATGGCTGGTCAAGGAGGGGACAGGACTGGAGACTCAGTGTAAAATTAGAGCCCCCCCTGAGTCATGAGAGATTTTTCCCCCCTGTTGCTGCTTCCCCACACTCCTCCATCCAGCTGCCTCTGTCCATAAATGATCCTCCGACTAAAAATACTCCGCTGCTCTCACTGAGGAAAATCCCTCTGCTTTGACCTCAGTTGAACACACACTTACTAAGTGAAACTGTTTTTCTACAGTGGAAACTATGCCTCTGCAGTTAAGAAAATGAACAAAGTTTTCCCAGGAACATTGCAGTGATGTAGCCAAAACTCAGGAAGTGACCTAAGTCATAACTATGAGCCCTGATCCAAATCTTGGAAATAATTTATGAATGCAGGGTTTGACCCTTGCAGTCTGCAGACAAATAAGTATATGCAGGGTTAATTGTGTGAAATGAAGCTAGATAAGGGTGTTCCAGAGATACTGACAATCAAGTTCAAAGTCTGCATGCATGAGAGACTAAGGACTTTGCATAGCCTATTGCTGAATCTACATAGACTCGCTTTGCATATCCTCTCTTATTTTTCTCTGTCTGTGGCTGTTTGGCAGAAAAAGGGAGGTTGACTTTATTTTAGGCAGGTCAAGAGGAAGCAGATCTGTGTTACAACCAACTTAGAGTTAAGTAAGCTGCGCTGCCTCCATGTGGGTTCACAGCAGAGACAAGCTACAATCCAATGAGCTTCTGCGTTTTTCATTTGAAACCCTCTAAAGTCTGAGGGAATCATTTGGTTTCTACTTTTCTGCTCCTGTCAGTTTAGTTTTTTTTTTTATTCATGACTAAGTTTACATCAGGTTACCGTGTTTAGACAGTGGTGCAGTTGGAGGCATTGCAAATGAGCGCAAGTCGCAGCTTGTGCGAGTTTCATCAGCGGCGGATGAAGAGGAGACAAACCCTCCTCTAAAGACCAGAACTCAGCGGATAAAAGTTGGATTATTCACCTCTTCCTGGGTGTGGACGT
The DNA here is from genome assembly GCA_018398635.1 of Cyprinodon brontotheroides. Classification (NCBI taxonomy): domain Eukaryota; kingdom Metazoa; phylum Chordata; class Actinopteri; order Cyprinodontiformes; family Cyprinodontidae; genus Cyprinodon; species Cyprinodon brontotheroides. The sequence continues at coordinate 2,566,787 of JAGKQL010000034.1, read as the reverse complement.
TGATTTAATTTGATTTTTACCGACTTAGGCGATGACTTCGGTGTGGAAACGACTACAGCGAGTGGGTAAAAAAGCTTCAAAGTTCCAGTTTATCGCTTCTTATCAGGAACTTGTGTTGGAGTGCACTAAGAAATGGTGAGTAACGTCGGTTTATCTGCGTCATGTTAACGTGTTTTCTGTTTGACTTGTATACACTCTATCCTGCTAGCGGGTTGTGTGTGTTATTATCTATAATAAGTCTCCGTTATAGCCGTGATCACCCTTATGTTGGTAGACTTTCCGCTACACAGAGACAGATGAGGGCGCTCCGCCCGAAGGCTCATGCCAATGGTTGTGGGTTCGATCCCCGGCGCAGCCTTCACTGATAGCTGCGGTCATTAAATGTTTTTATCTTTAAAGGCAAAAGTCCGACACACCCATGTCTATGATTGATCCCATGAATTAGCTTCAAGAGGATCAGGTCCTATTGGACATCATACTCATCTCTGTTTTAAACTTGTTTTAAAAGTATTTACCGCTTTAAAAAATATTAACACAAACTACTGGGTAGAAAATGTACTTAAATTTTTACTTAGGTCCATTTTACACGAAAATGATCTTTTGAGAACGGAACTTGTTTCTGGTTTCATTAATATTAAAAAAATTTTTAAATTTTCGTCTGTTTACATGGCAACAGCAGACATTTTAAAAAGGTGTCATTCTCACCCCTCGCCACTAGGGATGCTGTGTCTTTAAAACTAAACATGCACATGTGTACTGGCTTAAATTTATGAATGTTTGAGATTCTAAAGAGTTAAGTTTTCTATGGACAGACGATTGTGTTTACATGTTTCTTTTATGGCTATGAATGATAGCAAATCAATGACAAGCTGTGATTTCTTTCAGATGAGTCAGCATTCTTCTTCTGTGGTTTCTAAAATTGTAGACAGCCATATTGTTTTGCAAGTTTAACTTTACTTATTTATTAGAGAAAATAAATGTCTTTGCCTATAACCAAAGCGGAATTTGTTATGCTAATAGGTCCTTTAACCATAGCTTTTTAAAACCTTCTAAAGATTGTTATAAACTTTGCTTTAGACTAGGATGAGTTAAGCTGTTTAAAATAACTTTAGATTTAACGGAACTAATTGGTAATTTACTAGACTGTTATCGCTTATGCATAAGTCATTCATAAAACACATATTTACAAAATTATGAACTTATTTCCCTCTTATAAATTCCACCTATTCTATATTTTTTAATTGAAGAGCAGCGTGGAACCAAAGTCAAATTCCTTCATTTAACAAACTTTTCAAATAATGCTAATTCAGATTCTTCTAACGAATTATTAGGCTATTCAACACTTCAGCCGGTATTTAATAAAACTAACACTGATATTCTTTTGACTCTTGCATGTATCTTTGTTAGCATGCCTGTATACACAGTGCACAATATGCTAGGTAACTGTTAATTGGATTTAGTCAACAACCAATATTTCGAATTTTAACTCAAACCAAAGATTTTTTTCAAGAATAGACTGCTGGATGTATATAAAAAGATATACATATTTCTTGATTTAACAACTTGGGCAATAATGGGAGGATTACTTTAACAGGGTTTCACTTTTATGTTAAATCTGCTTGTATGGGAAATTTTGTCTAACATAACCATTTAAAAGACCAATCTGAAACCAATCCGAGGGCTGGGTTAATTTAGCTCAACATGGTTTTTAACAGGTGAGGTTTTCAATCCAAGACACTGGTAGAAAAATAAACAGACAACCTTAACATCTAAGGGCAGTTTAAAGAATAAATGGACTAAACGTTGAAACTTCCTAATCACTATACCTACACAAGTATATTTCAATATATATCCACAAAACAAACACCGTACAGTTAATTCATTGAGAGTTATTGAAGTTCAAAACGGGGTCATAATAATCAAGAACAAAGCATTTATTAAGTAACTCATTAGGTTTATTGATCCTGTATACTATATAATTTCCTCACAACCATCTGGGAATGTCTTCAAAATAGGGAAGACATTGAGGGTTGATAGAAAAGATATTCCATTTATGTGGGGGGGAAAAAATCCTTGTTGATATCAGAGTTTAGAGAATGAGAAGATTGGAACAAGATTGTGAAAGGCAATATTTTCCCAAAGAGCCACTCCTTACAGCCAAGGTATGCAGAATATCTCTATCAATACACAGCATGCCAAACCTTGAAGGGCTAAAGCAGCAGGAGACCCCACTAATGTCCCCTTTGGTTTCCTGTTCTTTGCTGGGCTGTAATTTACACACTCAACACAACTGTAAATAAAAACATTGCCTTGAACTGAGTGACGATTTCAGCCACCTCATTCAAAACTCAGTATCAGAATTTGGAATAAACATTAAGAAAACATGGATCAATCATTCCCTGTTACAACACTGCTCTGCAATGATGTGGTGGATGTTTTCTTGGGATTTTTTTGGCTCCTTAGTTACCAGTTAAGCATCTATAAAACCCCTCAGCCTGCCTGAGCGTTGTTCCTGACCATGTCCATCCCTTTAGTGATGATCATTTAGTGATGATCTCTTAATTATCCCATCTACTTCCATCCTGATAATAGACCACGTTACCAAAGTTAGACAGATTATGCTTTATTTCTCTGAACATGCTAATGAGTAACTGCCTCCACAGTCACTAGATCTAAAGCCACTAGAACACATAGAGGGTGTAATAGTACAACTGACCTGCATCAACTGACAGTAATGCTTTCACCCCATAATGGGGCAAATTCTCTCAGTCCTACTCTTTGTTGGAGGGATACCACCAAGAAGTAAGGCATCCTAGAAGCAAAAACAGACTCAACCTGATAGTAGTATTAAATTACTACACGTATCTAGTCATACCTTGTGACGGTTCAGAACAGATGGACCCAAAATTCAGGCAAGACAGACAGTGATATTATTAAAAAAGTGTTTATTAAAACTACGAGCTGCGGATATGCAGTAGCAGTGGATAGGGTGTCTGAGGCAGGAAACTCTGGTTTACAAGTCCAGTCTGAGCCCAGAGAATGATAAAGGATCCAGCCGGTGGGCTGCCATCAAGATGTGGCGAGCGCCGCCCAGAGTGTCCCAGATGCTGTAGCCCCAGAGAAGAAGCAGGAGTCCGAGAACAGCTCAAACAAACAGATCAGAACAGGAACAGGCAGGCTCACTGGTCTAGAGGGAAAACAGGTCAGGATCAGGGGATCAGAAACACAAGGTTCACTAAAAACACTCCACCACTGGCTAGAGAGAACAAGATAATCTGTCCCTGATGACTGGATGCAGGCACCTTCAATATATGCAGGGGCAGGTGGATAAGATGAGCAGTGATGAGAAACCGGGTAGAGTTGGACAGGTGAATGGAATGGTTAATTAAGCCAGTCATCACTGCCAAGATCATGACATACCTACTATTCAAAGTCTTTTTGCATTTGTGTTAATAGCGTAGAGGTTGACTTAAACCTTACTGATGTATCCTTGTCCATCAGATCCACAGTGTGCAATCAACACTTTGCAGCTCATTTTAAAATTGTTTAAACATTGCAGCTATGTAATGAACAATTTCATTCTTCTCTAACTTATCAGACTCAGTCATAATTTCTCATGCAGGGTTTAGTAAGAACAACCTGCCTTTTTTTCAACAACATAAACTCAGCATCTGTGTTAGAAAATAAACTGATGGCTTAAAGCCTATGATTTTATCTCTGTAGGATGTTTAGCTTATTTTCATATGGGAATGATGTGAAGCCCAATTTTTCTACTTTTTATTTCATCCCAGAGATTATTTTTATTATAGTCAAGCTCTTTGTGCTTTTGGGAAGGTTTCCTGCTATACAAAACTGTTGGCAGCTGAGGCACAAAGGACTAACTGGCTCTGACATAAATATCAAAGTGAACTAATTATAGCAGTGCACTTAATACTTATTTGCCTCTGATTAGGACAGACACTTATCTTTATAGATTACATGAGTGGTAATATCCCAATCAGGGAATAATTTAATAAAGATCAGAACTCTATAATGGACTATTAATAAACAACGACACAAGAAGTTTGTGGATACTTGCTCAGTCCTGCACAAGTATTTATTTCTCTTGTATTTTGTTACAGCTTCTGAAGTAATAATAAAATTTATTGTATTTCATTGTGATTGTCTTCACAAAGTCAACCACCACAATTGTGATGATGTACTATAGAGCTAAAAGGTGCACTATTCAAAATAAGTCAAACTTTTATGATTATAGAGTTATACAGGGCCTGGAGTTGTACAGCAGTGTAGCACTGCTTCTTGCAGCAAGAAGGTTCCGGATTCGAATGCTAGTCCAGGGTCTTTCTGCATGGAGTTTGCATGCTCTCTCTGAGCATGCACGAGTTCTCTCTGGGTACTCCAGCTTCCTTCCACAGTCCAAAAACATAACTGTTAGGTTAATTGGATTCTCTAAATTCTCCTTAGGTGATAGACACCAGCACCCCACACGACCCCGTTTGGGATAATCATGAAGAAAAAGGATGGAAAGGGCCTTTATATCTGAAAACTGCAACACACTGTTTTTTTCAGGACTGTTTAATCAGGCCCTTCTAACTCATGGAGTCATGCTTTAACCATAGGATTGTAGCTCTACCAGGAGTTTAATGGTCCATGATCAGTTGGAAGGGGAGCCTGTTCAACACTTTCAATTCAAGATCTTAGATTTCTTTTCTGGCAAGTCAGATATGAAGCAGGCAGAGAGAGAACTGACAAGATCAGGAGTTAAACCTCAGACTTCCCTACAGAGGACCAACAGTTCCTGCATATATCGGGCTCCTGTACCACTGCTGTTTCCTGCCCCACCCTAGTCAAGTCTTCTACAGACTCCGACTAGTTTTCTTCCTGACAGCCTTGTAACTAGCTCCGTCTTTGTTGCTTTTAACTTTGACCTTCTTCCCTATTCCTGACAGGAAAAAAAAATCCTTATCATGATGCGGCCACCACTGTGTTTGGCTGCTTCTCTGAATAATACTGTCCTTTGCTTTTTAGGTTGCACATTGTATGATGAAGCAGTGCTTCATTAGATTTTCAAAGCTGCTGATATTGTATTGTATATTATATTTTACAGATACCCTACTTTAAACTTGATTTGTTAACTGTGCTATTTTATAACTGATGTCTTCTAAAAATATCTATTAATGCCGATAATAAATTAAAAGCAGGTGAAATCTGAGTACTAAATAGGTAACCTCACAACAAAACTGGTTGCTTGTTATTTTTAGAGTTATAAAAGTGTATCTGTTTCTAATTAGAGATGACAATGGTTATAAAGTGCCCAAATATAAAAAAAAAATGTCATGGGGTACAAGGAAATTTGCAAGTCGTGTGTATTAGGTATTAAAAAAAAAAACAAAAACCTAGTTTTGAAATAGTCATGTGTACTTCCAAATGTGCAAAGGTTTCAGACACCTTGAATATTGCATCATTAATCAAGTGCAGGAAGTGACATAACACAGTGGGCCATGTGGGGGATGCCTAAAAGCTTTCTCTTGGTGAATACATACTAATATTGCTCTATGTACTTGGATGGTAGTCTTTTTTATTTGTTTTTATGTCAGATGATATACAACTGCTCCTCCACTGACTCATGTTTTTGTAAAGAGATTTTGAAAGCTGAAAAAAGAAAGAGGAGACAATAATGCTGGTAAATGTGTAAACAAGCAAGCAATTCTACCACCAGTCAACAGATGTTAAATGTAGTTTAACTAAATATATGGCAACCAACCAAGCAAAGGTCTTGAGAAAAACAAATAAAGAAACAGGCAGTACCCTTTTGAGTGGTCATCTCAGTAATAACATGTTACTAAATTTAATTTCAGCACGATTGCCAGGAAACCTCAGCCTAATCTATCTATGATTTCATTTCTCTCACTGTCATGTCATGTCTTTGAGTCCCCTTCTATTTTCTTTCACCAATACCCCCCACTCTGGGCCTCCCCAGATTATTTCTGAAGCCAACACTGGCCCACTAACACATATGCTACATAAACCTGCACTCTTAGCTTTACTTAACAATCGTCCACAAATATTAAGACATAATAAAGCAGTAAACATCACTGAGCCATAAGCCCAATGTAGGTTGAATTATTTTACTGAGCTGCCAGTGAGTTTTAAAGAGTTTACTAATTATTATGTTTCAATGTTAGATGATTAGACATCCGCACGAGTGCAGTGGGGGGTTCCTTCTTCCTGTAATGAGGCACAGTTCTCTCTATTGTCACGTGACTGGGCGACTTCCTTTCTCGCTTCCTGCACCAGGGAGAGCACATGATGAGATGTTAGAAACACTGACGTCTAGAAGAATGCATAGCCTGTTCAGTCTAATAACAGCTGAGCAGCTGCTTGGGTTATAAATACTGATAGACAAATTGAACTTGTCGCCATGTGTTCACCACCATCTGCATAGGGACACACTCTCATATCACTAGCATTTTCTTTTCTTTGACTCACAGGCAATGATACTTAGCAGTGACAGTCATAAGACTTGTATTGAACCCAGTGGTATTTATTTTAGCATGAAGTCCACTTTGTTTAGATAATCTGAATTCCTTGTAAATTTTTTCCCACATCCCTGCTTTGGTCTTGTTTACCCTGCCTTTAAGCAGAGTGTGTAATAGGGGTAATTACTGAGTAATAACATTAGGCAATGTCTTATTTCCGTGTGTTTTTTGTGTTTCTAAAGGCAACCAGACAAGCTGAGAGTGGTGTGGACCAGGAGGAACAGGCGCATGTGCTCCAAGGTACAGCTAAGAAGCAGTGAACACACAGAGTCATTCACATGTTTGTATTCTCAGTCGGATTCTCCTTTTAGGATAAAGAATAAATGCTTAGCCTAAATCCTAACTTCAGTGTACCAGAAAACACATTTCCAGCCAGTGAGACACCTATGTAAGTCAACAGTAGCACTTTTTTTGTGCTACTGTCAGTTTAAAATCCCTTAAAAAACATTTTTTTTTGCATCATAGATACAAATTTATGTGTGTAAAAAAAGCAAACAAGATTTGTATTAACTTCCATCTTAAAGAGCCACCCTTGCAAACTGAAATCAAACTGAAAGCAAACCTCTTAATTGAGGTTCTTCTTTTTTAAACAGCTATTTCCCTGAATCTTTTAATACAGATGTGTGTACAGCAGAGCTAGTAGAGAAATATTTGATAACTGAGATCATTAAATCAAATTTAAAAGGATAATGAGCAAGAATTTTTGCCTTCTAGCAGTAAAATGGAGGCATTTCTCTCGAACAAACACCAAACCCAACCACATAATGGCCATAAAGGTGTATTGCGAAAATGGTTGCCATCAGATAGCAAAAACAATGCAGGTGTAAATGTCATTTAAAGTAAAGTGAAGTCTTTACAAGCTGGTATTTACAGTACTGCGTTCACCACAGCTTTTAAAGCTATGAAACTCATGGAAACCTACAATTTTGTACCAATGAAATTGGTATATGTTTGATGAATCTACTCTAATGTTTCTATGGTAATGAGAAACATGAGATGGTGAAACCAATTTTTGTGCTGCTACTGCATATGCATGTCTTGCATGTGCTGCAGTAGTGCAGATGCTCATTTTTGGGTCAACTTTTCCGTGTCTTCACCTAGCCTCCCAATCACACTTAATTACCAGCGAGGTGAAATGCATGTAATGATATGTTCACACCAATTGCAATCTCAGCAGCAAAAAGGCGCCTGCTTCTTTATTTTTGATGCTTGTACACATTAAGGTCAGACTCCAGTAAAGTTTGTCCAGATGCATTTGATGCTTCTGCTGCTCTATAGTTCAATGGCAGAGACTGACTTTGCTATATTTGCTGTGATAAGTGCAATGGTGTAACGACGCAACAATAGGCCCGTAAGCAACATTATCTGGGTGGGCCCCATAGGAAGTACAACACGTGATAAAGGTTCAGGATAGGGTGACAGTTCCATAAATTGCCCAAGAAGATACAATTAAGCAATTCTCAGTAGTATATTATCACACAACACACACCGAAAGATAGTGACTGTGCACCTTGAATGGAAAAATTGGTGACAGGTCACCACATGTTACAGACATCCCAAGTGCTTATGGCTCTCCCTCTTCGGTTCTTTTGAAAGTTGGTACGTTTTTTTCCGTTGTTCCAGCAGCTCTTCTTTTCTTTTTCTTTTCTGGAATCCGCTTAAGTACCTCTTTTGGGTATCCATCGTCGCTAACACATTGTACGTAATGGTTATGGTTTTATTCTAGGCTCTGGGTTACCCATTATTCCAAGTTGTAGTTTAAAAAATAAAATTGTCAAATAAATTTTTTTAAAGATCTTTATTGGAGTTCGAAACATATTATTTTAGTTTTTTTTTTTTAACCAACCGACTAATGAACTTTACACAGTTGTTAACATAGTAACTATAGTTACTATTGGTGTCGTGTTTAAACGGCTGACCATCACCGAAATCTGGCATGTGTTGCGTTATAAATACGGTCAGGTGCGAGCAGTCATTTCAGTATCAGGTGGGTTTAAGAGGAATTTTTCGCACCATTACATCTGTAGAGTATACAATTGAATAGGGAACCCGCCAGGTTTCAGTGCTTTGGCCCCAAAGAGGTTGTGGGCCCGTAAGCAACTGCTGTCGCTGCTTACCAATATTTACGCCATTGGATAAGTGGGTAAAAAATATTTTTTATATGTTTTTAAGTAAGAATGTCCACCTGAAAACATCGTCTGTGCAGTCAGATTCATCATTATCATGATCCTATCTTGAAACATATTATTTTGCTGCCTCAAAGACCCCATCATTTTGGGCAATGCTCTTTCATTGGGAATCCCCAGCAGCAGCTCCCTCAGACCCAGTCCCCTCTTGGGGTTTTCCCCTGACTTTTTGTGGCAGTGGCAATTAGATGTTAGCATTTTTCAGGTATGTTGTACAAAATGCAGGCACCAGGATAATAAAATCGATCATATTTTGCCAGCAGGTTTCGACGTTTTAAGTTAATTTAGGTGTTAATAAACTGTCAGGGGAGTGATCATAGCGCTCTGCATCAGCAGCACTGTGTCTGTCTCCCTGCCAGCTCCCAGATCAGGTTCTCTGATTGGTTGCTGTGGTATGTGAAGCACATGTTAATTGTTTCCAACTCCAGCAGCTGCTTGTGATGCACTTCATGCGCCTCAGATGCCCAGAAGCTGATAAGGCGCTGCTTCAGCTGCTCCGATGCGTCTTTATGCGCATCAACAATAGACTTTGCTTGTAAATCCGCTGCTTGAGTCACGTCTGATGTGAACATAACATTATTCAATGTGTTTTTACCATTTTATCCCTTGTCGTCTGTACTTTCAGGATGGCATACTCTCATGGCTCTTAGCAGACGGGTGACACGTCTTATGTGTAAACTAATAATAAACTCCTCGCTTATGAAATGTGTTTTATCATTAGTGGAAGTAAAAGTAAACTAATAATAACACATGTAAATGCAGTCATCAATTTCAGGCAGTAAAAAAAAGAACAAATTTAAGCTGATAATTGAAGTCAATATATCAGTAAAGCAGCCGAGAGGGAGCTAAAATGTGCAAGCTCAGCACATGTGAAATGTGGTCTCTGTTTAGCACACCTCTTTGAGTAGACCGGAAGTATAAAAATATTGTTTATCGATTGAAATCTGATTATTTACATAACTGGTAAACCCAGTCAACTAAACCAGCAGCTTACTGACTGCTTCTGAACAAGTTGCAGTTTGTAAAACTCAATACTACGTTTCTATGTACATGTTTTTCTCCAAAGCATGTCCATGACTTCTAAAAATGTTTATGGTTCTTATTTGAAGAATTTAAAAAGGTGGTTCTTATGATTGTTGAGGAGTGTTTCTTCTAAGGTTTTTCTTCTTTTTTTTCGTCTATAATTTTGTTTTATTTTCTTCTGTTAATATTATATATGTGTGTTTTAAGCTGCACATCTCAACAACATTTCATTATGGTTACATAATCACAATAAAGACTCTTCGACCTTGCTTCTGAAACCTATAGCCTGATGCTATGGAGCATATCTTGGGTAAAACCATAATAATTAATGGAAACAGTGATGACTGCAACTCCCTCTGCCATTTAAGCAGTTGCTTAGATTCCTTGGATACAATCTGACTGAGAGAAACTGGTGTCAAAGAGCCACACAGACCCCTCAAAAAGTAGTACCTTGTAGATACCCTCTAGACATAACATCTGCCGTCTCGTTTTATTGCTGTTTCTTATTTTATGAATGTATCAATGTATTACTCTCTAATTGTTATAAAGCAAAGAGCTAAAAATAGAAAGAAATGTGCAAAAATTTCGTTTTCTTTTTTTTTTTTAATCAGGGACAGGATGAGTTCAGCCATGAAAGTGTGCAATTGTGTTAATGTTCACTTTTTTTGCCGTGCAGCTCCACAGTTGGCAGCCTGGGATAAAGAACCCCTACAGAGGAACAGTTATTTGGCCTGTTCCAGAAAACGTCGACATCTCTGTTACATTGTTCAAGGTACAAAATTTAAAACTATCTGATAACAATGGCCGTCTGCTGTGTGCTTACCCAGGTAATAGTTTGTCAATCTAAAGTTTATAATTGATCTGTTTGTTGACTTTTTTTATTTTTTACAGCTAAACTAGGAACCTATTGTTTTTTTTCACAAACATATAATGCTGTAACATTGTCATTTTGTCATGTTTGCTGCAGAAAAAAGAGCGTTGGCTTCACCTGATTTTTTATAACTTCAGTTCAGTCTTTGTTGTAAAGGAGGAGATGCTGCACATTGAACCAGATTGCAATTGACAATACTAAAATATAGTTTTTTCTATTAATGCAAAAGGTTCAAGTGCTATTGAACATGCTAAGGAGCAGCATGTGAAAAGGGAAGTAGCATTTTTAACTTAGATAATTAGAAAAAGCAGAAGTGTGTTAAATTGGGCTGCACACCTTTAAAGTTCTGGGTTTGCATTCATTTTACTTAGCAACCAAGATGCAAGGATGCAATACAGCCATGGTTACCTTGTTTGAGATACCCCGACTCATTTTTTCTGCCTGAAAATGGGATGGGATATGGATTAGTGACAAAAGCATCAAAGCGGCTGGAATGACATGACGTTTGCATTTTGAATTCCTATTAGAGTAAAGGAGGAATGAGCTTATTTATATAAAAATGAAAACTAGATTTAAAGGAAATAGGAGTACAATGCTGAGAGGATATTTCATTAAAGACATTTTTCTTGTCCCTCGCTTTAGGAACCTAACACAGATGAGTTTGAGGACAAAGAATGGACATTTGTTCTCGAGGGTGTAAGTATTGCTCTACCTTATAACCTGCAAATTCACTCAAAATATTGTTTCCTTTGTAGTTTTGAAAGGGGTTTCAGTGACCTTTAACCTTGTTTGGTAGCCCTTTAAGTACCTTAATCCGAATCAATATTTCTTTAAAGGACTTTAGCTGCATTTTCACTTTTTATCAGTCCCACTTGGTGCCTGTCCAGGACAGCATACAGTATCTGATACGTGTACTTGAAGGTCAGAATAGTGGTATGTAGTGGTCAGGGAAAGAATCAGAAAACCAAGATATAAACTGACATATTTTTCTTTAAATGTTTTTTTAAACAGTTATGCAAAGACCTTGGAACAAACTGTCTGTTTGTAGCAGGATTCCTTTCTCTATTAAATTGCATTAGTGTAGACACAAGAGGGGTTCATCTGTTCATTTATTCCAGCTGATTGGCTTAGATTATAGTAAACCTGTTAAATAAACAAGCAAAAGAACATTCCTCTAAAAGGGGTGGATCCTTGAACTGATAATGCGGATCAACCTGCCAAAGTCTGGAGAAATCTCAAGAAATTAAAGCTACATTGTATATTTTTTAGCAATGGTCACTCCCCTCTATCTGTCCAGCAGACTAATCCGATACACTGCAAAAAAATGGAAATCTAAATAAGTAGTTTTTTCCTCAAATTAAGTGCATTTTTTCTTGAATTGAGGAGGTAAGTGAGACAGTTTGCCAATGGAACAAGACAATTTACATTTAAAATAAGAAAAAAACAATTGCTTTGTCTTATTTCAAAGTCTATATTATCTAATTATCTTATTTTAAGAGCAAAAATACTCATTCCATTGGCAGATCATCTTATTTACCTGCTCAAATTAGAGGGTAAATACACTTAATTTAAGACATTTTTACTTATTTCTAGATGTTTTTGCAGTGTATTCTACCGTTCTGACCCTCAGTGGCCTCTAGCTAGCCCGGGTCAGCTGTAGCCTCTTCTGGGCCTTTAGCGCTCAGTTACCCGGCAGGCCCATTGAGCTGCCACTGTGCCCCTCAGCTCTCTTCCTGAGCTGGCAGCTAAAATCTGCTGCCTCTGCCGTTCTTAGCTGGCGGACTCGTGTCGGTTGTGGCTGATTCCTCAGTACTCCTGCCTAAGTGCAGGAACACCGTCTCCCCTTACCTCTGTTGTCCAAAAAAACACCAAAAACAGCCTCTTGTAATCGGTTGTCTTCATAATTAGCAGGCGGTTGGCAGTCCTGGCTGATGTATGTCTACAAATCACTTTGTAAATAGTGTTGTATTAGTCTGTTTTGGATTACATTTAGGCCTAACTTGCCACAGTCCCATTCAAGCGTAATAGCTATCTCTACAGTCACTAATTTGTCAGCTCTGCCGTAGAACAAAAGATGTCTGCCTCCACAAATACGAACCCACTCGTATGTAATTAGAAATAGCAATTTCTGAGGCAAGGCAAACATAAACACTGAGACTTTCAGTTTATAGATGATAAAAAGTAATATACATATAGATTATAAAGGGGCGACAGTGGTGTTGGATTCAGGAGTTTGTCCTGAAATCGAAGGGTTGACGGTTCAAGTGAGGGAGATTCGGCTTTCACCGTATTTTTGTCCTTGGGCAAGACACTTCACCCGCATTACCAACTGATGGTGGTCAGAGGGCCCGGTGGCGCCTGTGTACGGCAGCCTCTCTTCTGTCAGCGAGCCCCAGGCAGCTGTGGCTACGATGTAGTTTGCCACCATCAGTGTGTGAGTTTGTGCGTGAATGGGTGAATGACTGAATGTAATGTAAATTGCTTTGGTCAAGTTTCCTGACTTGGAAAAAAAGCACAAAATAAGTAGAGACCATATACCATTTATGTCAGTAAATCCCAGTAATTCTTACACACTTTACCTTTAAGTGTGGAGATCCAATTTTAGCTCAAGATCGTGGTTTACCTTTACAGCTAAAACTTTCACAATAAGTTTGAGCCTCAGATAAAAATAGAAAGTATAGAACAAATATAATGATTGTTTCTACTCATTGTTCACAGGAGAACAAAGGTCACCGTAAGGTGTTAGCTTCTGCTGACATCAACCTGAAGCGCTTTGCCAGCCCCACTCCAACGCAGCACGACCTGACTCTAAAGCTGAAGCCACTGTCGGTCAAAGTGGTGGACGCTGAGCTCAAACTGTCACTGTCATGTGTTTTCGTTCGAGAAGGAAAAGCCACGTGAGTTTTTTTAAAATTAGTTCACCCTATTCTACTTTGAAAAAAAGCCCTAAAATAAAAGTATCTTTGAAAGAAGTAGTCGATCCTATATAAAAATACAAAACAGCATTTAAATCCATTCATTTTGTTCTAAAAAAAAGAAATAGCTTCTCTAAATGCTTTCCATTTCCCCAAAAAGTCTTTTGGCATAAAAGGTTTCAAAAGTTAGGCATATAAAAATCCTAGGATCTCTCTAATTTTCTTTCCACTTCAGTTTTTCCCCAAGATTTTCTTAAAGATTTCAGTTTGTGGGCCAAGACAACATGGCAGGGAGTTTGCTTTTAGCAGAGGCCGGCAACTTGTTTGTTTCAAATGTCCAGGTATTTCAATATGATGCCAATAACAAGGTTTATGGAGCCTTAGGTAAAGAAACTGACCCACAGCATCACAGATCCTTCTTCATGATCCGGAGTCTGAATAACCGCCTTAGTCCTACAATCATACTTTGTTTCATACTTAACCGGTTTTTGTTTAATCTTAGCCTAATGTGATCAAAGCACGTAGTTCCAATTAATGCCCTTGTGGCTTTTAGCAAAACTGCAGCTGTTTGCATTTGTAACGTTATTGAAAAAAAGGCATGTTGGCAGCATGTATCTTAATTAAGTGGTTCTGTGAGGGAGACTTAAATATTATATTATACGGGCATCAACGCCTGTTTGTTGTGTCACTTTATGCATGTTCTCTGGTTTTTCTTATTTTCTGGACAGGTAAGGAAAAAATCTCATTAGGAACCAATAGATTTTGAATAAAACATTTTTATAGACACAAAAATAACCCCAAAAAATAGAAAAATAAAAGTACAGAAACACTTAGGAAAGTTTATCTTTAATAAAAACCATGGTAGTAAGAATCCAGGGTTATGATTTTTCCTAATACTTATAAGAAGACCTTGCATAGATAAATATTTGTGGTTTTAAATGTTTGCATTTTATATGTTTTTATTTTAGTTCACCAAGAGCAATTCCAGAACTTGGAGCAAATACATGTTTGCTTTGTTTTGTTAGACAAAAACTAAGGGGAAAAAGCAACATGTTGTTAATATGTTAGGATAATTGCAGCTACATAATGATTCCATGTCAAAAGCAATGTGGCCTTTCCATCTGGAACATTGTGGTGATAAAGCTTTGTATCTGTCACTAAGGGATGAAGATATGCAGAGCCTTGCCAGCCTCATGAGCGTCAAACCCACTGATATAGGCAACCTGGATGACTTCAATGAGAGCGATGAAGAAGAGGACCGGAGGTCTGTCTCCGCTGCAGGTAGGTCAATTTTATCTTGATTTTCTCTGTTATTCATTTATTTCCTCTGATCACACCTCTGAAACACGCTTTTCCTCCTCCCCCATTTTTCTTTCTCCTCCTCTGCTCATTGCATTAATGGTTCCTGCAGCTGTCCCACACACTCTAACTCGTCCAAACCGTCCCGCTCCCCCTCCTCCTGACACACAAACTTCCTCTGGAGCCACGTTTTCAGCCTTAGGTACCCACTTCTTGCTTTTCCTACTTAATTTTTTTCTTGCAGGTTAAAAGGGGCATGTGCGAAAAATACTGTCTGTCTGTATCTGTTGCTAAAGCGCTCAGACTGTATTGCAGTATTTCACACTGTCCTGTTGCTCGCCTTGCTGCTGAAACCCACATACTTTCTCACTTTAACGCTGAAGACAACAGATTCTTACCATCACTGTTCTGTAATACATCTATAAGGATGAAAAGCTTTAGAGACATAAAAAACAGCTCCTTGTTAGCCTTTGCAAATCTAAAGATAAATTGCTGAAACCTTCAAACAGAGAATATAAAAGCTACGGAAGAGGATTAGGGCCACTGAAAAAAAAGTTAACTGATTTTTAATTTTATTTCAGTTTAACATGGGAAAAAGTCAAATTCTGACTTTTTCTCAGAATCTGACTTTAAAGGGAAGAGTACACCCAAAACATATGATTAGCCTTCATTTTCTACTCACCCCCATGCTGAACAACACTCTGGGTACTTTTTTGATATCTCAAATGCATCTGGAGATCTGGGAGGCTTCTTGCTGTCTGCTGACATTCAAATAATGGAGGTCTATGGCCCGAGGCAGAAAGGTCCATAAAGTCCACAAAAAGCGTGTCAATATTCCTCCATACTGCTCGTCCAATGTATTCCAAGTGTCCTGAGTGGGTAAGCGTCCAGAATTTACCTTTCAGAAACAAAGTCATTTAGAATGTTTTAAGAGCATAAACAGTAGTGTATAGGATTTCCTAAGCTGGCGCCTCTTGCGCGTTCACTGAGCGCTTCTGAGAACGGCTGACGAGACCAAACCAGGCCGAAATGTACATTTCAGCATCTGCTCTGCCGATAATCCAAAGCGTAGAAGAAGAAATGTGCTGTTTACCTGTGCAAAGAAAGAAACAACGAAAGAAAAATGTCTTCTGAGGACTTCAGTGTTGAGGAAGAGCATGAGTTCTTTGCCGAGCTGAATACGACTACTTTTGCTTCACTGACAAAGATGTGAGTCGTTTGGGGTGGCCAGTGACACATTGGCAGATAAAAATGACGGAATTAGGCAACTTTTTACGTGCCCGAGGGGTCCCCTCATTAATGGAGGAGCAGAAGGTCATTAAAACAAGAGAGCTAGTCTCTAAAACAGACATAGTTATGGCTTGATGCTAACATGTTTGTTAGCTGTCAAGTCTGAGATTAAAGTCAGAATTCTGAGAAAAATCAGAGTTCTGACTTTTTTCCCCAAATTAAACTGAAATAATAAAAAGTTAAAAAAACAGTTAACTTTTTTTTTTCAGTCAGTGGCCCTAATCCTCTTCTGTAAAAAGCAGTTAGTTTACTACAACTGACTCTTTTTCTGGTAAAAAAATATTTTTCTTTTTTACTTTTAAGGGTTCTTCTTTTTTGTATTTTATTTTTTTATTTTTCATTATTTTTGTTTAAAATTATTGGAATTATCATCATGTGATTAAAGGTAATAAAGCCAGTGTTTGGTGATTGTTCATCTAACCTAATCACTTTATTGACATGGTTGAGAACAGGTTAGGTGGTATTTTTAGCTGACCAGCCAAGTCATATTTTGACTAAAACACCTTAAGTTGTTTTTTTTAATTTATTTTTTGCCAAAAAGTTATGTTTTTTAACTCTATAATCTGTCTGATTTTATTTCATGAGTGACTTTTTGTTTATGAAAATTGAAAGTTGTGAAGTCTCAGTAATAAAACATAGAGGAATTTATAAATCGGAGTTATATGAAAGCTGTAGGGCTCACTGTGGCCCCCTGCTGATGTGGAAGACCTGGGCAGCTGCTTAGTTTGAGATTTTTTTAGGATTTATGGTTTGATAACATCTTCAAACATTTTTTTGTTTCACTTTAAGTCATGTGATAACAGGATGACTATCACAAGACTGCATCACTCCTGACTTTTGTGTGATTCTACCATTGTTTCATTATTTAATGTTAACAATAGCTTCTGTGTTTGTTTCGTCGTTTCAACTTTCTCCCACTCTTGTTTTCATCACCTTTTCTTTCCATCTATTAAACCAGCCTGTGGGCGTGATGTTGATCCTTCCACTCTCCATTCTCGCCCTCCGCTGCCAACTGCTCCCCGTCCCTCCCCCCGCCGTGCCCGACATTCATTCTCAGCCACTCCTGTCCAGTCTGAGATCCAGCCCTCCCCTGGTCCCTCCCCTCAGCCTTCGCCAAGGTGTAAGCGTCCAAAGACAGCTAATCCCAACCTCCATGATGCTTCTGTGAGTGACTCTGTAACCAGGCCTCCTGAAACTCCACCCTCAGCAGATCATCCTCCAGTTCAGAGCACCTCCTCCGTTTCTGCTCTCGCAGAAGATTCAATAATCTCTAAATCTTCCTGTAAAATTTCCCCAGATTCTGCAAAGACAGTTGCAGAGCCGCCTAATCCACCTCCATCTCTTTCCTCAGAGATCCTTATACTTCCCCCTTCATCATCATTATCACCTAAACCCCCAATAACCTCCTCATTCATGTCTCCTCAAACAACATCTCTCACTGTATCGGCTACTTCCACCCATAAGCCAACCTCCGCAGCCTCAAAGCTCTCTTCCTCCTCCCAAACACCCTCTCTACCCAATGATAGTCCGTCTGTTCAGCCTCCTCTTACACGGATGCTCTCTCAGCCCCCGTCTCTGCCCAGAATCTTCCAGGCAGGCCCAGGTAAAGATACTGAGAGACAACATACAGCCTTGGTTTAAACTCTCAGTTGACTATTTCTGTTAGTCTAATGTGCTTCTTCTAAATATCTTGAAACTAACTGTGCTTTGTGTGCACTGTGCATGATAGATTAGATTACCTTAGATGAGCTTTATTGATCTCACAGCGGAGAAATTCACTCGTCACATATTGGCATAGTAATAAAGAAGGTGCAAACAAGGAGGAAAAAGGTGCATTAAGAAGATAAAAAATAGAAAGAAGGAAAAGAAAAGTAGGAGCCGATGTGACCGGCTGCTGCCTGCGCAGCGCCATCTTGTATAAGTTTCATCCATAGAGTCAAAGTGCCTATTTACGTCCAGTTTCATTTCCTGCCTTACATCTTTAATTGGATTTAGACTTTGGCTTCTAACATGTTAATGTGCTGGATCTGAACCATTCCAATGGCAGTCTGTCAGTATATTTATGGCCAGTATCCTCCCGGATAATGAACCTTCAAATCAACCCTAAATCTTTTACAACTTCTCATGTTTTCCTCCAAGTTCTCCCTGTATGAAGCTCCATCCATTGATTAGCTTCCCCATCATTACTGTACAAAAAGCTGTTTTAAAAGGTTTAGAAATAATAGCTTAGAATGCATGAAAATTAGACAGGTAAACTGTTTACCAATATAGACATGTTAGACATCTTTGGAAAGCTCAGATTCTCCACAAATCAACCACCAAGTTCATTTTATGGACACAGCGAGCACCAAAGCACAATAAACACAGATACAGCTGCATGTCAAAATGTAAAGATGACAAAGCAGCCACAGCAAGCAAGCATGTCTTTATTACTGCTGTTCAAAAAAGACCTATTATCTTTGAGAACAAAAAAACAACTTTGAGTCTTGTTTGAACTAATGCAGCTTGGGCTTGATACAGCTAGGGTGTTTTACTCACCCAATTTTCATGTATATATTCTGAAACTAGTTGATGTTAGCTTTCAAATAATGTGTCACACATGTAATTTCTGCTTACAGTTCCTAAGTTATTTGCTTTTTCATTTGGGTATGCAAAATAGGCGAGAATTTCCCAAAAAGAGGTGGATGTTTAGAGGTTAAAATGAGGGCCACACAGTTCCATTTTGGTCTCATGTGACTAGAGAACCTTTTTATCTTAAATGGATTTTGGCAGATTGCAAACAGAACTCTGTTTTTTTTTTTTTTTTACTGCACTTCCATAAAGGCTGATTGTTTAGTTATAATGTCAACATGTTTTCTAACCCGAGCTTTATATCCATGCAGCTCCTTCAGTTATCACATACCTCATGGCTGCTTCTCCATCTGTGTGTGTGGAGTTCCCTGGTCCTCATAATGCTGGTCATTCAGAATCAGAATCAGAAATACTTTAATAATCCCAGAGGGAAATTACTTTTGTTACATGCTCCAGTTACAGTTTTATATAATATATACACACATCCAACTATACAATATAATAAAGATAAAAAATAAGAATAAAATAGTGATAAAATATATACAATATATAGCTCTTCTGTATATATATCTATACATATATCTATGCATATGTAACTAAATCCAAATAAAGTGGAAAATCCAAGCTAAAGTGATAACATCCGCAGTCATGCACAGTGATACGTTTTCGTGCAAAAATAGAGCATAAAGTCAATAACGTTTGCTAACAAACCTCGTCGGGGGCTGAGAATTAATGATACCAAATAAAATTATATATCAACCCATTGATTGCAGTGGATTTTAGTTATTAGTATCAAAGTAAAAAGATCTTAGATACTATGCATTACTTTGGCTTTTCTCTGTCATGTAGATGCAATAAAATACACAGATGCTTTTGATTAAAAGATGCAAAATAGTTGAAGTTGGGTAAATATTTTTGCCTTGCGCTGTAATTACAAAGATCTGTCAAACTCAAAGGAAAAAAGCTACAAACATTGAAATGTTTCAAGCAAGATCTAAACTTTGAGAAGTTTCGTTTTAAAAACCATATCGGTAGCTTTTAACCTGTAGTGATCAAACGATCATGTTTCAAATGATAGCTTCTGGATGGAAAATGCCTTACTCTTGCAGCATCAGATGAGGAAGTTTGCAAACTCAGCAGGGGAAAGTGAAAGAAAAAGACACGGGCTCTTGTTTTGACTTGATGGTACGCTGTGAGATATATTTTAAGATTCAGATTTTTTTTAAACCAAATGACACAAAGATGTAATAAGGGAATGATTCCTACATCCAAATAACACTGCAAACTTAATAGACAATTGCAACGTGTTTTCTAAAACAGAAATAAACAAGAAATGCACATGTTTAATCATAGTGTGTCGTGGTTTCTAAACTGCATGCTTCTCTTTAACAGGTCCTTTTTTTTCTCTTTGTCTCTATTTTATTTTGTTCTCTTCTAACTGCTTCTCTTTCCATTCTCCTTCAAGCTCCTATAAAGCATCAGCAGCGACCCCAAGAGGTTCAGAGTGCAGATGAGTTTAACGGTGTGTCTCTTTTTTCACTCTTTAACCAACCTGTTGCTTATCCATTTGGTTCCTATAACTTCTTATCACTCCTCTCGCCTCCCCTGCCATTTTCCACCCTGCACATCAGGCCAGTCCCATGTTTTCAGACCCCAGGTTGTGAAATCTATCAATCGCCCCACCTCTCCCACACCTATATCTTCTCCACTTTCCTCCTCCTCCTCATCATCATCTCTCCCCAAATGCCCCCCCTCTGGCTCAGAGTCAGGTAATAACTGGGTTTGGTTGTTACTCCCACATTTCCTGCCTCCTACTTTTCATGCAAGTTTTCTTTCTGTTTCCTGTTTTCCTTTCTATCCTTCCTCTCCATTTTCCATTAGTTACTAAGGGCATTTGGCCTCTTTCCGGCCCCCCTGCAACCACTGAAAACATCAGCCCAGTGCCTCTGCTGACTAGTCCAGATCTGGATTCTCTCTGTGACCCAGAGATTCCAGCTCGTTCTTCCGCGCTTCTTCCCTCCTCATCTTATTTCTCATCCTCTCTCACTTTCATTCATCCTTCTGCTCCAGTCCTCTCTAGTCAGACAGGTACATCTGCTTCCTAATCAAACATTCTCCTTCATGTGTTCATAATTATCTCCCAAATGCTGAATCTGGACCAAATCCTGTTTTTCTGACTTCTATGGTATTTCCTTGTGGTTTCTTCTAATAGGCTCATCACTCCCTGTCCATCAGGTGGATAAAGAGACGACTTTAAGCCCAAAGAGCCAAGACAAAACCTCGCCTACAAGCTTCCAGGCAGAAATAAACAGAAAAACATCAGATCAGTCAAAGCTGATTATTACAGAGAACAAAGCTGGAAAGATCAGGTGAGTCCAGAGTTTCATTCCAAATCTCGATTTAGTCCCTTTAGACACAAAAACTATCAGTGAAAAGGGGCAAAAACGGATAACTAAACAGATCTTATAAAGAAACAAAGGAATAGATAATTTTTCTTGTGTTGTATTTGAATGCAAAAGAACATACAATGCCTTGCTAAAGTATTTCTAATATCGAATTTAAGCTGTTAGTTGTTTAAATTTTGTGTGGCAGACTACCACCAATTACTGCGTAGTTGTGAAATGCAAAAAAATTGATATGTGGGTTTTTAAAACTTTACCAAGTGTTTACAGCCGTTTTTATTTTTAGATATTTACCAGTTTCTAAAATCTAAAGACAGAATTTTAATTAGAAAAGGAGGAAAGTTTGGATTGAATGAATGCAGAACTTCCGCACATTCTAACAGATTCCAAATGTTTGCTGTTTTCCCTGTAAGGATGTAAGAAAACTGTGAATGTAACTTTTAATGTCTTCGTTTCAACATGTCAACTGTCTCACTACTCCTCCATAAAAGTCAGATCTGTGAAGTGCGCAGTTAACATTTACCCTTTCAACCCACTGTTGCACCTTGGTTGTAAATCTGCAGCTTCTTCAAAGTTACTGTGGACATCTTGACTGCTTTATTGTTTAACGCTCTCCTAACATGGCTTTATGTTTTCTCTCGGTAGATTTGTAGTTGTATATTTGAGGATGGGGAAAAGGAGCTTTGTGTTCAAAACTTCAGGTCTCCTATAATCTTAAGTGTGCTTTAAAATTCTCTACAACTTCATCCCTGGTCTGTCTGCTCTTTTTCTTGGTATTGTGATGCTCTTTCTCTAACAAACCTCTAAGATTTTATTTGGGGTAAGATAGTCAAGAGGGATGAATTCATGCCATTTAAAAAAAAAAAAAAAACATGAATTATCTTTCTTCCTTTTCTCAACTATATTGTGTTTTGTTAGTCTGTTAACAAAACTCTGAATACAGTCCATGTAAACTTGTGGTCATGAAAGTGTCTAGTTGGTGTAAATAATCTGGAAGGTTACATATGTGGAAAACTGGAAATAGGTTGTTTTCTTTGGAATTTTTTTTTTTGTACATACAGTAGCTTATACTCCCTCGATTACCTTCATAACAAAAATACGTTACCGTAATTTTCGGACATAAAGCCGCAGAAGCTAAATTGCATGATTTGTACATATACAAGCCGCGCGGAACTATAAGCTCTGTAAGTTTTTTATGTTTATATTACTCATATGGTTCGTGCACAGAGAGGGTTGTCCGGAAAGAGGCAACTGTTTGGGGAAGCTCCCATTTATTATTTCTACCGGTACGTTTGTTTTCCATAAGGAGGATGTCCTACACAAAGCTGTCCTAGCGCTTGCAATGTCCGTCCTTTCTCGCTGTCGTTCTGTCTCGTACCACTCGCGGTAGAAGTCTGCTTCCGGAGGAGCTCCGCATTCCCGTGCGCGCGGCTACTCTACTTGTGTGCACATGTGATGTCAGCATGGTGGATGGTAAAATCCATAGATTAAGGTATTACCCTAGCGGCTGTTAGCTGTAAAAGTTCATAGATAAGCCGCATTGTTATATAAGCCACAACGTCGAAAAATGGTTGAAAAATGGGGGAAAAGTCGCGGCTTATAGTCCGAAAATTACAGTAACTTTATTGATCTCACATTGGATAAATGTACCTCTACATTTAACCCACCCCCTTGGGGAGCAGTAGGCTGCCTTTGTGGGGCGCCCAGGGAGCCTGTGGGAGTTTGTTTTGACTCACAACCTCAGGGTTCCAAGCTCTATGCCCTAACCACTAGGCCGCCGCTCCCCCTTCATAAAAAAGTGATTTATAATTACAGTGAAGAAATATTTATTTCTTTACTGTAATTGAAACAATCTTTCATGTACCTCCAATCCTACAGGCACTATTTACAAAAGAAAATACATTTTACCCTAAATTCTGTGATGGGATGGGTCTGCTTGGCCAGACTTGTCAAACTTGTTGATGCCTGTGTAAATTTTCAATCATCCGTGTCATTGCAACCACAAACAGGCTTAAATCTTGCAGAAAAGAATCTCTTCAGTGGCTTTAAATGTGTTTTGGGCAATGCTGCATGACCATGCAAAAGAAACAGCTGACTGTTTAAGCGAAAACAAAAGACTAAATCACTGACTTACATTGTTGGCTGGGTTTGTGATAGGAAACTTCTACCAATGGCCTGTTTTCCTTAAACAAAGATTATTTGACATGATCAATATTTAGTTCAGGAAAACCAGTGTACATGTTAAACTGAATTTAAGAGAACATCCATTTGCTGAACGTAAAGAAAATTAATGAAATTATAATTGGTAGTTTTTATTTTCTTCTATCATTTGGAGCTAAAATCAACATTGAAATAATGGTTTGTACAGGTGTTGAGCAGTGTAGTCAAATTTAGTATCCCTGCATATGCAGTGAGTGTTTTTGTTGCATGCAAACTGTTTACCATCATAAAGGTCTGATGTCTGATGGGACGTTGCTCGGTTCGCTGTGGTCAGATCACATTTGGCTCAATGAGCAGGTTTAAAATTCAACGTGAGACAAGTTAGAATGATTTTCTCTGCACTTCATGATTCAAAACAACAACACATGATTGGTTCGCTAGCAAAAATATATGATTTATATCTATATATGATTAACTTAAAATTTAGTACAGAAATTGTTATTAAAATAAAATCAGATTTTGAAACTACCATCCTTGCTGTCAATATTTTTCTAATATTTGAAGTTGTGATATTTTAACTCACAGAAAGGGTTTGGCGTGTGCTTCATCTTATGTGTTTCCAGTCTTCTTATTCAAAGTCAAACTTATTTATGATCCTTGGATGGAAAAGGAGGAAATCCACTGGCTGACTTGTCTGTAGGTCTTAATGCTAGATGAACACATGCTACAGAACTTTAGCTTTAGATATGTCTTATTACCAGATGTTCTCCCAAAAATGGTGTTCAGAGGGAATCTATTGAAACCATCTTTAAAATTCTTCTTTAAAACCAAAAACATAAAGGTAAACCAAGATTTTTAAATGTTACTCAGTTACAAACTAAAAAAGTTTTTTTTTATCATTCTTATCTTAAATCTCTGAATCAGATTAAGGAAACAATAAAAATGTATTATCATGGTAATAAATATGTAATTTCATTCAGTTGCAGTGGGAATTATTGTTGTCATTAATTAGGATTTTATGTAGATATTGTACCTGTGTTAGGATTTATTTTTTCATGTAAGAATAGATTACGGTATTGAAAGGCATTTATTCTGTAAACGGAAACAGGGCAGGGTTTTACAAAACATTTCTGAAGCTATTTGATGTTTATCTTTGTCATCTTTGGGTGTGAAAGAGCTAAGACAGCAGTTAGCACTAAAACCACAGACAAATCATCTCAGCCCTCAAAAACAGATATTTTTTTTATTTTTTCTTTGCCAAAACTATTTTCCAAGTTGACTGTTGATCTGTTTGTGTAAAACCCAACTAAACTGAGATTCAGAGTCAGACAAACAAACTACTAACAGCTACTTTTCATAGCTTAGTGAAGCCCTCCTTCTTTCACAGTAATATTCATAGTTTTGATGTTTTGTATACGGACTAATGACTGAGTATTAACAGGTTAGAACAAGTTTACCTTACTTTACCAGCACCCATGATGATCCAAATGGCTCCAAGCTAACCAACCTGAGTGATTCATCTCACTGATATGAATCAAGGCTTCTGAGAATTGTCTGTCTGCTGCTCATTGACATGTCATGTTGCTTTGTACGTCTGACTTTGGAACTTCCACGATGCTAACATGAGTTAACCTCTGCACTTTGCTTCCTGTTGCCCCCTCATTTTAAGATAACCCACAGCTCTGCAGTTTGTCTCCTTTAAGTCTGACTGCTTATATCTCTGTCCTCAGTCCTGCTCAGCCCTGCTCAGAGCTGATCATAGCCCCGCCACCTCCCTGGCCTTTTTCCTGCAGTGAGAGCTCCGCCCCTGAGCAGCCCTCCACCTCTGTCGTAGCTGCATTTATCACACCTAAGCAGCTGAATGTTGAGGGAAAATCTGAACTGAAAAAGTTAAGCGAGGGAGTTACGAGCGAAAAAAACATTTCCCCAACAAAACCTGAGGTTTACAATGAAGACGTTTTTAACCGGTCCCTTAACCAGAGGCAGAAATCAGGGGGATTGTTTCTGGAAGAAGATGACTTTAGGTGTGATACTATCAAAAGGTGTCCTCCAGGGTGAGTTTTGTTGAATCTTAATGGAAAGATCAAAGTCACAAAATGAGTAGAAAGTGCCTTTGCAAAAGCATTCACTATTTTTACCATTTGTTCACATATATATGTATGTAAAAATAAAAACAGGTTCATTGTGTTTCACTGGTGTTTTTATGTGAAAGACCAACACAAAGACCTGAACGATTGATAAATGGAAGAAAAAGATACTTTGTGAGATGAATTGCATACTTAAATAATTTAATTGGTAAAAAGATTTCACCTTCAGAGGCATAGGAGATTTGATAGAAAACAGAAGAATGGAATTGACTCTTTTTTCCAGCTCTGTCTGGCCTCTATAACTGCAGCAAGATGTGGTCCTGGTCTGGAGTCAGGGTGCTTGACTGCCAATTTACCGCACACTTTCTAGATTTGTATTTGTAAAGTATGTTCAAAACATCAGAATTAGAAATAAAATAGTATTTTTCCTCTCAGTTTTGTGTTTCTCTGTTACGTGAAATCCCAATAAAGTACTTCAAAGTTTGTAGCTGTAACATGAAAGAAATGTGAACAAGTTTAGGAGTAGGAATGCTTTTAAAATGCACCATGGAATAAGACTGCAAAGTATACTGACAAAGAATAAACAAAGGTTAAGCCTTTTTATTTATCTGTTCTGCAGTCTTGAAAATAAAGCAAATGAAAAGACATCACAAACAGAACAGTTAGAGGGAGCGTCCGTACAGACGGAGCACCAGAAGCAATCAGATATCCAGAAAAAAGAAGAGGAGCAGAGCCGGAAAGAGGCAGAGCAAAATAAGGCGCACCTGAAGCAAAAGGAGGAAATGCAAAAGCATGAGGAAGAGAGGAAAAGGGTGCTTGAAGAGGAGAAGAGGAGAATTCTACAGGAGGAAGAGGATGAAAAGAAGGAAAAGGAGAGGATGAAACTAGAAGAGGCCAGACTCCTGAAGGAGAAGAGGGATAAACAGGAGAAAATGAGGGAGGAAGAGGAGCAGAGAAGAAAAGAACAGGAGAAGGTGCTCCTGGGGACAGAAGCACAGAAACAACAGGAGAGAGAACAATTCCTGAAGAAGATGAAAGAAGAGGAGAAACAATTAGAGGAGCAAAGAAAGAAGCGGGAGGAGGAGAAAATAAAACTTCTGCAGATGGAAGAGAGGAGGAAAATGGAGGAAAGACTTCTGAGAGAGGCCAAAGAGAGGGAACAACAGAACATAAAGGAGGAGGAGAAAAGAAAGAAACAGAAGGCAGAGGAAGAGAAAAAAAGACAGGAGGAGGAGAGACGGAAAGAGGATAAGAGGAAGAAGGAGGAGGAAGAGAAAAAGAGGTTGAATGATGAGATGAAGAGAAGAGAAGAAGAGAAGAAAATCAAAGATCTGGAAGAGAGAAAAAAGAAGGAGGAGGAGGAGAAAAGGGTCAAAGAGGCAGACGACAAAAGAAAGAAGGAACAAGATGAAAAGGAAAGAGCTTTACAAGAGGAGAGAGAAAGAACTGAGAGAAAGAATCAGGAAGAGAAGAAAAGACGTGAAGAGGAGGATAGGAGGAAGGAGAGGCTTTTATTAGAGCAGAGGGAGAAGGAAAGGATGCAGAAGGATGCAGAAGAAAGAAAGAAGAGAGAAGAACAGCAGAGACAGCTGCAAAAGGAGCAGAAGAGGCAGGAAACGGAGAAGAAAATCAAGGAGGAGAAAGAAGAGGAGGAAAGGAAGAGGAACGAAAAACAAAAGAAGATTTTGCAGCAGAAGGAGGAGATGGAGATCAGAAAGAAGGAAGAGGAGAGAGCAACTTTGCTGAGCATTGTGGAGGAGAACAAGTCAGATGAGGACAAGGAGAAGATGAAATTATTCTCTCCTTCTGATGTCAAACAATCACACACAGTCATTAAAGGTGAAACACAAACCCAGCTTCCTCCTCCACAGCTCCCTCCTCTGGTCAAAACCAGCCTTACAGCCAAACAGCCTCTGCAGCTGCTTTGCATCCAGTCAGAAGATGGAAAGAAATTAACTGAACCAAACTCTGCTGTTGATGATCGGTAAGTTACAGTAATGATGCAAAGATATAACCTTTGGTGTATCTTGCTTTGTTCCCGCCTGTTTCTATGCTAAATATACAATATATTGATTTATGAGCAAACAAATCATCTGATCTGCTCTCCTTCAATGATTTTGAGCTGATTTATTCCATGTTTCAGATATTTCTCATAAGTGTTGTGTTTGTTCTGTGCTGATGAGCTGAGCTCTGTGGTGAAAGGCTGGAAAGGCTGTAAAATTTAGCTACAAATTAAACTGTTTACTTTCTCAACTTAAAAACAACCATAACTGCCGAAAAGTGCTGTACTCACCAAGTAAAATTAAAATAAAAAAAAACATAGAAGTTTAAACAAATTAAACAGATAGAACAAACTAATTAAAACGAATAAAACCATAGAAAAAATATTAAAAAAACATGTTAATGCAAACAAAGAGAGAGTCTTATGCTGTGTTAAAAGCCAAATAATAAAAATAGGTTTGAAGCCGATTTTTAACAATAGTAAATAGGATTAAAGCTTATTCCACCATTTTGGAGCAGCAACTGAAAAAACTCTGTCTCCTCTGAACTTTCTGTTTTTTATTATCTAAGCCCTAAATTTCCCCCAAAGAAGCCCTAAGTTGAAGCTTTCAGAATCCAATTCAATTCAGTTTATTTCCATAGCGCCAATTCACAACACATGTCATCTCAAGGCAGTTTTCTATCTAAGGAAAACCAGTTGATTGCATCCACTCATTGACTCAAATGCAATCCTTCACACTAAGCATGCTTGTAGCGACAGTGGAGATGAAAACTCCCTTTTAACAGGGAGAAACCTCCAGCAGAACCAGGCTCAGTGTGACCCGACTGGGGTTCAAGGAGACAGAAGCAGAGATACAAAAAAGCCTGCCGTCCAGGAAACACACAGCCAGGTGGGCAGGCTCTGGCTCAGAGCCAGCTCCCATGTCAGAGGATGAAGAGAGCACATCCAGCCAGTCACAGTTGGAGAAACAGGACTACACTGGAAAACAGGCCGATCTCCAACATCTATAAACAAAGGTGTTGATGGCAGCATCACACCTGATATTTCTCTCCAGGATGGAGTCACAGCCAAACAGGAAGAGACGAGGCAAGGCTACTATAATAGAAAAAGCATAGAGAGCATAACATTACAGATTGATAATGAACAGATTCTGCAGAGTGGGAGAATAGAGATAGAATGATGAAATGGGGGTCCCTATAAGTCTTCCAGAATCCTAAGCCTATAGCAGCATAACTATAAAGATAGCTCAGGAATTCAGAATTAAAGAAGGGAAATTAATATCATAACATTTTTTTAAAATCACATTGAATAAATGTTATACAATTGTGCCATGTAATTTCAAAGTTATTCTCTCTCTTTGGTTCATAATATTGCTCAAAGTTTAAAATAATCTTTTCTTTTTTTATTTTATCTTTTCTAACATTTTACAGATTAAAACATAGAGATTGTTTGCAAACAACACTGCTGATTTTTTTCTCCATCTCAATTTCATCATAGCCTGGCCTAAGAACCCCTTGAGCCTTACCACTATGCTGAACACTTACCTACAAACATGCTACATTACACATCCTATTTTATTAAAACATGCCCCCTCCCCCCGTGTGAATACTTTTTACACTTGTGAAATAATATATAGATACAGGTATACATTTTTTCCCCACAAAAAAGTCCTGTATTAAACACAGATATAATGTGCAGAATAACAGAGAGCGATACAAGTTAAATATGGATCCATAACGATTTTTTTTGTTCATCGCAGCTTCTTAAACTCCTCCGTCTGATAATGTAATATCTTTAGTCATCCCACCCCAGTCGTTAGTTGCATCAAATTCTGCTTCGCTTCCTAATTTCCCACTGTCTGATCTATGTGTGCTCTTAAACCCTCAACATGTTTCTGTCTGTTTCTCTTTATTTTCTTATTTGTTTTCCTTATTTTCCCTTCTTACTACAGTCTGAAGAAGCCCTCTGTCATAGAGAAATGCTCCATATCAAAAAGTGACACCCCAGAAAAGGAACGATCCGACTCCTGTCATTCTCCACCTGATATTCATTCAGGCTCTACTGTTGACCTGAATAAAACACTGAAATTAGAGGTCTTGACCTTAGCACCGTCTCCACAGAGGCTGTCAGATGCAGAGACTCCTCTTTGGAAAGTGTTAGAGGGGAGAAATTTAACTGATACAACTGTTCAAATATCTGCCAAGATGGGTGCAAAACCTTGTTGCAGAGGGTAAGGATGGATGACGGGGGGACAGCTTTGTACTTGCTTCTCTGATTTATCCTCCTTTCCATGCTTCTGTTTTTCTAAAGCATAACTTTGAATAATAAAAATAAATGTGTTTAGAGAAGCCATGAATTAACATTAATCTGACTTTTTTTGCAGTTCACCTTCAGAAGAATTTACCAAGGGGGAATCAGAGAAGCCTCAACCAGCAAATGATTCAGGGAGACGTTCAGAATCACCAACAACAAGCTCACAATTAGCTTCAGATGAGCCAAAGGAGCCTGAAAGACCCACTGTGCAACCAGCAATCTCCCCTGAGCCTTCCCAAAAATCAGCTGGAGAGAAGACAGATGTGTTGCCGGCAAAACCGAAACGAGAGCTGCGGCAGGGGCAAGACCTCAAGCCTTCATGTAAACTGCAACAGGAAGGAGATGGCGAAAAGAAGCAAGCTGAAGCTGTTGATGGAGAAAGCCTTGTGATCACAGAGGAGCCGGAGAGCCGTGAAGTGAACAAACTTTGGGCAGCTGTGGAGGAGACCACAGCGGAAGCAGGGGCGCATAGAGAGTCGGAAAGTACTGAAAGTCCTGCAGCGAAGGAGCAGGAGGAGGGTGTAGTAGGGGGGTGAGTCAGTAATGGTTGCATACCTTCCAGACACAAACCTAAACCTATACTAACATCATTCCAATGTGCTGCAGTCTAACCACAGCAATCAGCGGCTACAACTAACCCCATTTAAGCTCCTCTTTCAAACGGAAGGAATTTTATCTGAGCTTTATAGTTAAATAAATGTGTGTATGTTTTTTTTCTGTGTGTGTGTGTGTGTGTTAGCGCCCTGAAATGGGCAGAGGGAGATGTGTGTGTTGCAGAGGAACAGAATGAGACATCTGCTGGCTTCATGTCAGCAATGTTTGGGGTTTTGCACAGAGGGTGAGTCTGCCTGCTGCTGTGGTCAGATTACCTGTTCAGGTGCTCTGCTGAATGCTGATTTTTGCAGACTAATATAACATTAGTCATTGAAATATTTTTCTTTTTTTATAAATTTCTGCATGAATGAACCCAACTGGTTATGAGGTAGTTTATAGAAACAAAATGAAAACAGCATCAAATCTGATTAGAATGTAACTTTACAGGCAATCATTTTTCTGAAATTTTGTTTTCAGTGCTAAACATTGGGAGCAGAGAGCTCTAAATCATAATTATTATAGCTCCCTAATGTGCTTTAAAGGAGAAGTTCGGTTTTACACTTTAAGCCCATTTTCTGTAGTGTCCAGGATGAAATCGAATGATGCGACACCAAAAGTTTGACAATTGCTCCTGTCTCTACTTTTGGCTCATTTAGAATCACCCCTGGCTGCTTTAGAATGGCTAGCATAGAGCATGTCCGATAATGTCCTTAAAACAACCTTAAAACGTTTTTTTTAAAATATGCTACTCACCGTGTCGCCAGCGCTGTTCAATGACATTCCAAAAGTTTCGTGAAGAAAAAAAGCGTTCCTGTAGTGTTTTATTTAGCATTTTGTAAATCCCATTGAGTTCTGTAGGAATAGTCAATATTCCCTGCCACCGAAACGGAAATGGGGCCTGTTTACACAGTTGTAGTCTTTTTCGCTTCACTCTGTGTACTCCGACGTCGAGAATCAAGAATCCACCTTTCGTATTCCATTTTCAGAGTTTTTAAAGTGTTTAACAGAGACGCTAGCACCTCGACGCCAGAGTACACAGAGTGAAGCTTAAAAGACTACAACTGTGT
Source organism: Cyprinodon brontotheroides (assembly GCA_018398635.1). Classification (NCBI taxonomy): domain Eukaryota; kingdom Metazoa; phylum Chordata; class Actinopteri; order Cyprinodontiformes; family Cyprinodontidae; genus Cyprinodon; species Cyprinodon brontotheroides. The sequence continues at coordinate 2,535,468 of JAGKQL010000034.1, read as the reverse complement.
AAACAGGCCCCATTTCCGCTTCCGTGGCAGCGGAATATTGACTATTCCTACAGAACTCAATGGGATTTACAAAATGCTAAATAAAACACTACAGGAACGTTTTTTCTTTACTTTTTTTTGAACGCCATTGAACAGCCGCTGGACGACCTCGTGAGTAGCATATTTTAAAAAAAGAACGCTTAAGGTTGTTTTAAGGACATTATCGGACATGCTCTATGCAAGCCATTCTAAAGCAGCCAGGGTGATTCTAAATGAGCCAAAAAGCAGAGACAGGAGCAATTGTCAAACTTTTTGGTGTCGATCATTCGATTTCATCCTGGACACTACAGAAAAATGGGCTTAAAGTGTAAAAAACTAACTTCTCCTTTTAAGGTCTCCTAACAACATTTCCATTGGCTACTGTTAGAACCCTTAATGTGTATAAATGAAGATTTTGAGCTTAAACTGCCCCAAGTGCTGTCCTGAAAGGCTGAAATACCCATTTTCTGCTCAGTGAATGTACTGTTTCTGATTGAAGCTCGCAATAACATTCCTTGGTGTGAATATTACTAAATAAAAAATAAGTCAAAGTAAGTTATTTTAAGTGTCAGCAAGGGGTATAAAATGCCAGATATAAAAATATCTAAACTGGCTTTTATACAAGCATCAAGATTTTCAAAAACATGGCTGCCGCTCAGTGCATTCTGGTGCATTGTTTTGGTGCTCTTTTTTTTTTTTCTCCCTATTTTTTGTTTTAGAAAAAAAAACACCTATCCCTGCTATCACAGGATGCAATGTGTAGCAGCCATGTTTTTAAACACTTGATGCATGTATAAGAAAACTAATTTCTACACTTGTGCAGATATTCCTGCTGATAGCAGATAGCAGGAAGCTTGAACTAAACACTATGGAGTTTGAGGCCTTTTCTAAAGGGAAATTATGAGAAGGGTAGTCATCTTGCAATCTCAGAGCTTTTTGGGCAATTCCTGCTTCCTCTTTTCATATACCGATTCATCAACAAGGCACGTACATACCAAGTTGCTCACCGGTCTGCATGTTTGTTTTTTTTTAATCTGTGCATATTTAAGAGAGCAATTGGGTGAATTTAGTGATATTATAAAGCACTTTGACTGGTCAGTAAGACTTAAAACATGCTTTATAAGTTCACTCCTTTCACCTAGTTGGGTCTCTTTAAAAAGTAATTCAAATCTTAAGTTTTTGTTTTTTTCTGACACTTTTAGTGTTTTGTTTTTTTCCTCTTTAGACTGTGTAGTGTGTAATGCTGTGCCATGTTGCCACATGCAGGCTTCCTTTTAAATTGTCTTATTTTGAACATGTTTGGCTGGGAAAAAATGCATAAGCCTCAGCAAAGACCAAACTTTGACAGATGATAAAAAACAGCAGCCTAATGGCCTTAACTTTTGCTTTACTGACTGTAGCAAAAAAGAAAAAAACAAACAAAGACTGTGCTCCAATCAAACATTAAAAACAAACTGACTAATACCAATTGGGATGTTTTGGAAAAATCTGATCATATTTATGCTAAAATATTTCTCATGGTTTCTCAAACCTACAACAGAAAACCTCCAGATTTACCAGTCTATAATGTGTAGTGTGCAAATTTGATGTGGTGATCTTGATGTTTTTGGTGTATTGGTTTAGCTGTTAGAATTCACTTTGTTGTTCTGCTCAAAACATTTGCCATTTTACTAATTGTAATTTGCATATCTATTAATATACCCTTGATTTTGAGAGTTTTAGCATTGTTTACGAGGTATTTCACTTGTATAAATCATGCAGTGCCAGTATGATTTATACAAGAAAGAAAATAGTGGTTCCTTCTATTTAGAGTTTGAATAGAGGGAACTAGCTATTTTCTTTGGTTACTTTGAGCAATTTCTTGGATGTGCACCAAAACAAAGTCTGCTAAGGAAGCAAATCAAGCATGACGTTCAGCTGGTTCTTTGTCAGTAGTTCAACTGTGGTCATGCTGCTGGGTCATTTCGGGGTGAGCTCTGTCTCACAGTTTTCCTGTTTGTCCTGTTTTGCTTCTTAGCTATGAGACAATGGCCTCCATGCTGCTCACATCAGGATCAGATGGTGCCAGTCAGGAGACTTCAGCAGATAAACAATGGCCACTAAAAAATAGTGCTGAACAACTATGTCTACAAGAAGTAGAAACAGAAGTGCTGTGCATTACTGAACCAGATAATGAGCCACCAAGCTCTGTTGATGTGGACATTTTACCTCCAGTGGGTTTCTCTGACGCAGCAGAAGGTCAGGTGGTTGTTAAAGAGGAGGTCCCCAAGAATACATCGGTTCATGAACCAGAAGCCACCAGATGTGGACTGAGTTTGGTAGCCAGTCTGCGACTGGCAGCCAGTGAACAAGAGAAGGAGAGAGAACAGTCGATGGAAAGACAAGAAAGAGAGGGAATGGAAAAATGTATAAATGCTGAAAGGGAAAATATGGGGAAAGAAGAGGCAAAGAGCCTAGAAAAAGAAATACCAGTGAGAGGAGAGAAAGATATGATAGCAAAAGAACCACTGAAGAAAAAAGATGGAGAGAAGAGAGAAAGTAATACAATAAGAAAGATCGAGGCAGAAAAAAAGGAAAAGCAGAAACAAGAAATGGAGGAAACCAAGAAGGAAGAGATAGAAAAGCTGAGAAGGATAGCGTCAGAGAAGAATGGAACAGAAAGTTTGAAAGAGAAGGAGGTAGAGACAAAACAATGGGAAATATTAACAAGAGAAGACGTAAAGATAAACAACAGAGAAAAACTAAAGATAGAAGAAGTGGAGAAACTAGAAAGATTGAAGAGAGAGGAGACAGCGAAGAAAGAAAGAGAAAGGTTGGAGAAAGAAGAGGCAGAAAAGAAAGAAAAGGTAAGACTAAAGAGAGAAGAAATTGAGAGGAAAGAACAAGAAAGACTTAAGAGAGAAGACATAGAGAGGAAAGAAAGGGAAATATTGGAGAAAGAACAGGCAGAAAAGAAAGAAAGGGAGAGACTACAGACAGAAGAAATTGAGAGTAAAGAAAGGGAGAGACTACAGAGACAAGAAATGGAAAAGAAAGAACAAGAAAGACTTAAGAGAGAAGAAATAAAGAGGAAAGAAAGGGAGAGACTAAAGAGAGAAGAAATGGAGAAGAAAGAAAGGGAAATATTGGAGAAAGAACAGGCAGAAAAGAAGGAAAGGGAGAGACTACAGAGAGAAGAAGTGGAGAGGAAAGAAAGGGAGAGACTAAAGAGAGAAGAAATTGAGAGGAAAGAACAAGAAAGACTTAAGAGAGAAGAAATGGAGAAGAAAGAAAGGGAGAGACTAAAGAGAGAAGAAATTGAGAGGAAAGAACAAGAAAGACTTAAGAGAGAAGAAATGGAGAGGAAAGAAAGGGAGAGACTAAAGAGAGAAGAAATGGAGAAAAAAGAACGGGAGAGACTACAGAGAGAAGAAATGGAGAGGAAAGAACAAGAAAGACTTAAGAGAGAAGAAATGCAGAAGAAAGAACAGGAGAGACTACAGAGAGAAGAAATTGAGAGAAGAAAGGAGACGAGGAGAAATGGAGAAAAAAGAACTACAGAGAGAAGAAATGGAGAGGAAAGAACAAGAAAGACTTAAGAGAGAAGAAATGCGGAAGAAAGAACAGGAGAGACTACAGAGAGAAGAAGTGGAGAGGAAAGAAAGGGATATATTGGAGAAAGAACAGGGAGAAAAGAAAGAAAGGGAAAGACTAAGGAAAGAAAAGGAACGACTGGAGAAAGAAGAGGAAGAGAGGAAAGAAAGGAAAAGATTGGAAAAGGAAGAGGCAGAGAATAAAGAAATGAAAAGAATGAGAAAAGAAGAGGCAGAGAATAAGGAAAAGGAAAGACTGAAAAGGACAGAGGCAAATAAAGATAGAAAAAAGTTGGACTTGGAAAATGAAAGAATAAGAACTGAGGAGAAAGACAAGGAGATAATGCATTTCAGTCAACAGAGAAAACTCTCTGATGAGGATGAAACAGATAAGCAAGAAAATGTAGTGATGGAAAAACCAATGAAGGGATGGGAGGAAAGAGAGGCAAATTCTCCATCTGGCTCTTTATTTATTCAAAAGAATGAAAAACAAAATAAAACTCTATCAATTAAATGCCCCACTCTGAAGGAGGCAGAGCTTGATGATATTGCATATGATGAGAGACTACAAGGACACGACAAGAAACTCCAATCTGACCTCAAACCAACCACAACAGTTAACCCTGAATCTGTGAGTCTTGTTAAAAAAGCACCATCCGTTAAGCAGGGTAGTTCCACACCTAAACACGATGCCCTCCCAGTGTGGCTTCAAGAGGAGGAGGAGGAAGAAATAGAGTATGAAAGGGGACAGGAAGATCTTGGCTCCATATGGATGGCTGAACTGTATATGGAGGGTGAAACAGGGTGAGTGGGGAATGATGGAGGATGAAATACCAACAGGAATGGGAGTGTGACTTGGCTATATCAGAAAGATCTCATTTTGCCTGCTGTTATTTAGAGAGATCTCTGTTTAAGCATTTGTGGATGCCTTCTCATAACAACACAGTTCACCTTTCCAAAAATGTTAACAAACTTATATCTTTTGCATTTTGACAGTTTGGTTTTTCTGTGGAAGTCTTTCTCATGACAGAAATGCATCTGCATGTTTCCTACAACTGGCAATGATACATCATTTTAAAGTTAAAAAAAAAAAAACCTCTAAAATGTTTATCTTGATAAGAAGCAACACTTAAGTTATTATAGTTTCATACAGCAATGCACTGGCGATCTGTCCAGGGTGTACTCTGCCTCTCACCCGTAGATAGCTGCACCAGCAACCTTTGCGACCCCGCATGGGGTAATTTCATACACATCTGTAATATATTATGAAACAAAAATCATGGTTCTCTTTTACACAGGACATTAGCAAAATTGTACAGGGATTAGATCAGTAAACAATCAAAGCAAATTTGCTTTAGAAATCATCTTAACTCCATGGTTCGCAATTACTGCATTAAATTACATGGGAAGTAGAATTAGCATAAAAAATGCAGTGTTGTAGTGGTTTTACTGCAGACCAGCCATCATTTGATTAATTCATTTAATCAAAATTATCCTCATTTCCATAGAATTATTGTTCAGAAAGTTAGTATACTCTTCCTGAAGTAAGAGGAACCAACTCTTAATAGCATATAGCTTTGGAAAAATGCTCTTCACTACAGTCAGCTTTAAAAGTTGCAACAATTTCTTAGCCTCCTCTTGTTTCTGCTTATCTTGTGCAAAGCAAAACTGGCTTAGCAGAATACAATTAAAAACAAGTTTTAATGCAAGTTTCAGCTTAATTTGAAGAAAAAAAAAAAGTCATGTATTGATGTTCCGTTTGGGCTGTACTTCTCAAAAACTCTCCTATGTAACTTACGAGAGTCAGATCCGTCACTAAGTGAATCATTTTACCCAGACAGCCACTTTACTGTAGTCTGAGATGCCATTAAACAGGAGAGCCAACTAAGCCAAAAGCTGTTGTTAGCCAACAAAACAGAAATGAGACATCTACATTAACAGATGTGTGTTTTTTTGTTGTTGTTTTTTATGTCGGATTTAATCTAGAAGTGTGAATGTGGGATTTCTACCCAAGTAACTCCATGACTTCTTAATCTGCTGGTCGAAAGTGGTCTTCTTTTAAATTCTAAAAGTGGAGAGAGACCTTTTTTTTCACAGTCCAGTGCTGCTAATATGGCATTTACCAGACTGATACATGTAGTTCAAGTTGAATTCTACACCATATCCATTAAAAGGCTCCTGTGGAAAGTTTTCGCAAAAGGGAGGGACATCAGTATAACTCTTTGAGCTGATTGGGTAAATCCCCAACTGGCACCTGCCTCCCATGAGCTTTTAGCCAATCACAGCAGCAGTAGCAGCTATGACGTATCATATGTGTGCATATGCTGTTTATATGTACTTACCATTTGTATGTGGCATGTACTTCATCCTTGACAATTCCAACAATGTTTTCCTGGTGCCTCGGATGAAAGCACGGCGTTCCAGTTAGTGTTGAGCAGCCATGACCCTGGGCTCTCAAATACCAGCTAATATTCGCCGCAGAAGACGTTTTCTGTGTATTTGCCTAATTTCACACCAACAATGACCAACTTTTATAAGTTAGCCCCTTGGTTGTTGCCAAATTCTGTTGGCATGTATCTCATCTTTTTATTCCACAAGGACACAAATTGCCTCCTTTGGCTTGTTTTTCAGAAAACAAATAGAGGGTTTCTTTTGACAATAAATATTTTTGGGAGTTTTATGAAATCACAGATCTTGCGATAATTCATCTTTTTGCAAGGTAACATTGTCGCCAGTTTTCAGGAAGATTGAAGCTGGAATTTACAAGTCTAGCTCCCCTAGTGGTTAAAACAAAAATACAGTTTTCCCTAAAAGTTGCGTACAGCTGAACCCATTTTCACAGAATAAACAACCCGTGTTTCATTGTTGTTAAAGATGGTTGATATAAATAAGGCAGAGTTATTATTTTTTTATAAGTTATTTTAGCCCTGAAGTATGACCGTTAGTATGGCTGAATAGATGATAACTTGGCTTTTCTTGTCACATAAATCCTCAGTTCAGAAAAACTGGAGGTATTATGAGGACAGTTTTGGTCATCTGATGTTTTTGGAGCAAATAGAAGATTCCTAAACTAAGGTTTTATGGTAGTAAAGCACATTTTGCATGGGACCATTGAAGCAATAATATTGTTTTGCTGCTTGGAAGTGCCAGAGCATGCCATAAATGCATGTTACTGTACATTAGTCGTACGTCTTCCAGTTCTGAATTCTTCCCCTTTTGTCTTTAGCCTAGGCCGTCCACATCCTGCCGAGGCCCAGAAGCCTTCATCATCCCCCTCCACCGAACAATTTCCTTATCAGACCTTTAATACGAAGCAGCAAAATAAACCCCAACCTGCTGAGACAAACACACAGTCTTCCGACCCTCTTTTAATCCGTCAGACGAAGGAGGCAACAGAAACACAATCGATGCAAAAACAGGATGACAGAGTTTTTACTAAAACTGATTGCAGCCTGAAGGGGACGGATTTTGTTCAACCTTTGGTGGTTCCTGAAACACCCACTGGCATTAGTATCAGTAAGATACATGAAACAGAAATGCCCTCGCATTTGCAAGGCAGTCTTGAATTGAGGTCCGAAGATGACCAGAAGACCCCCAGGCTTACCAACATTCCCTCCAAAGAGCAGCAGCTCCAAGAGGAGGAGAGACTTTTACTGGCAAAGATTCAACAGATGTCAGGTGACTCCTCCATTGGTAGTGTACCTCGTACCCTGAAACGTCTCATTCCAACTCCTGGTGACATTGACAGCGATCCTACAGAGATTGGAAGCCACTTAAACTCCCACCCTGACCTTACCGATCACAGTCAGGTCTCAGTTGTTATCTGCTCTGATGCTTTGCAGGAAATAAGACTAAATGACACAGAAGAGTCACTTGGAGAAGACACAGTGTAAGTCCCCAGAGGCTAAAAAGACTGTTTTTTCTTAAATCACCTCTACTATAGAGGCAAATTGCTTAGGCTTTCATCTTCTAGTGTATTTGCTTGTAATATAGTAATTATAGCTTTTACGGCTGATATATGAGTTTGTAAAGCTAAACAATATACATTTTTAAAAAGGAATCAGCTCTGATCTGCATTTGTGTACACCCCATTGCAATAAGCTATCAAGTTTGGAAGTACTCAGAACAAAAAGATAAGTGGACTGCGAATATGTTGAAGCAAAGACATGAAGTGTCAAGATTTGGTTTAGGGTTGTTGACCCAAAGTAGAGGCAGGAAGGCAGAGGTGAATAGAAGGTTGATTTAATGATGAATTACTGAAAAAACAAAGTCCAAACAAACAGGCAACCAAAAAATCCAAAAACGAAAACAAAGTTAAAAAAACAAAAAACAAACAAGAAACCTCAAGTCAAACGTTACCAAAAAACCTTGGAGTCAACAGGGAAAGAACTGTAACCAGGAGGAAGGCTCAGAGAGACGAGTTGGAGGAAGACAGATGAGGTTAGACGAGGACCCAGCAAAGAGGAATTGAAGAAAGAGGGCTTTTAAAGGAGACAGAGACAAAGAGAGGGCTAATGAGAAGATTGGGAACAGGTGAGGACAGAGCAGAAACAAAACAGGAGCTAAGGAGAAAGGAGAACACAAGAGGGCAGCAGAGGGCAACAAATGAAAAACCTGGAAGACTGGAAATAACTAGAAAACACAACAAAATAATAATTAAACCACTAAGACTATTAAACATGGAGAAAAGAAAAACTAAACACTAAAAAGAAAATATAGGAGAACCAAGACTATGACAGTAACTAAGAGAAAAACCAAAGAACACAATAAATTAAGAATAAAACAACAAAAAAATAGAAAACAAGGAGAAAAGCAAAACTGGATACTCAAAGAAAAAACATGACAGAAAACAGAAACCTAAAATGAAGAGGGTTAAATTGTGTTTATGGTCTTGTGATGATGCTAATAGGTAAGAAACTGTCATCTAATCCTTATATATTCCTATTTCTATCTTCTAATAATCTTATTCTATTCTATTCAATTTAGTTTATTTATATATTCATAACACATGTCATCTCAAGGCACATTACAGAGGCTTGGCTATATCAGAAATTTCTAATTTCTTTCTGATACAACCATAGTGGTTATCTGTGTGGATATGTGAGTTTGGCTTTTCTTTGCTGACTGGAATTAGAATTTTCTTGACATTGTTGTGCACCTTTAACACTGTTCAATTTTGGCTGATGTTAGCTGACATCTAATCTTTCTTCACCACCTTTGTTTTCATCAGCTTGTTCAGCTTCCTCACAATTGCATGACTGCATGTTTGTTGCCACCTTGAAGCAGATGGATGCTCCCGTTTTATCTTTGCAGAACTCTGCCCGTGTGTGTTCATTGGCTGCTGTCTTTTGTCTCCTCATAGGACAAAACACAAGAAAGCAGACCTGACTGACGGTGGACCGGAAAAACAGTCATCTCAGCATACCATCATTTCCTCACATCAGTGTGAGATCAACAATTCTCGCCTTCCGACATTAACAGAAGAAGAACCCCCCGAGCTCAAGACTGCTGATCCAATGCCAGTGGTCACAGGGGAGGTAAATGGGAAGGAGGACACTGAGGTAAATGTCTCAGATGTACCCTCAAAGGAAACCTTAACAATCCATAGCTAAACGGTGATTGCGGGCTTGTCTTCTTGCTCTTTCCGGTGGAACCTTGTAAACTCGGCAGCCAGTCGCTGCTCCAGCGTGGTGTCAGAGCATCACCAACAAGTACCAGGGGTGGTAAAGGTCACTAAACTTCGAAGTACGTCCTCGGAGGAAATGGCCTGGCCTTCTGTGCCATACTGCATCATTTTCATCCAGACAAAATGTAAAACATCTCTAAACTAGTGGTATGATCCCATATAATTTTTTAAGCCCATTGTCTTACCCTTATTGTTTTTCAGCAAGTTTCTGCTTCCTTTAATCTTCATCAAGAGACTTTGAACATTTGGATTCTCGGTGACATTAATTGTTTAAACAATAAGAAGGTAAACAATGAGCTGGACAATGATGAAATTTTGAGGATTGAGCTTTTTTATATTGCCTGTTAAGTGCTATCTGTGTAATGGGAGAACAAAATGCACAATGAAAAAAATAATGCAACCGGCATTTACTTAATGATATTTAGTAACTTTAACGAATAATTGTTGCTCGCGTGAGCAGGGTAGGAGGAATACCTAGTAGGGCACAGAAACTGAGAACATTTAGGGATCTGTTGAAAACCTCCGTCGTCAGTACCTTGCAAGTGAATTAAATTTACTTTTTGAACGACCTTTTTGAATATTGTCCGATTTGTTGCTACAAAATTGATTTTGAGAATTGTACTTTTTTTCTTCCACTACTCCATCTGCAACTACTTTGTGGAGGTCTATATACTGTAGATGCATTTGCAATAAAATAATTGCACATTTTTAATGTAATAAAATATCTAAGGAAGGTCAAGCCTCAAAATTTAGGATAGGTCGAAAGCTATTTCATTTTATTCCCTTCATCCGTTTTATCCTTGAAGCTAAATGTAGGCAACTCGACGGCTTTGAGGCGTTGGGGATTTCTCGTCTGTTGGAGTTTATCTGATTATGGGTGCTGCCCCCGTCCCGTTCCTGACCGGCTCATCGTTGGATGACTTCACCTCAGCCAAATCCCACTCAAGGATTTCACCAACCAGGAAAGCTGAGCGTCCTGCAGATCGAGCACAACAGCAGCTTCCTGGTCGAAGTTACGGGCTCGCTCCTTCTGGTCCAGCTCCCACCTCAATGGTTGACGCTGCTGCCTTCTGCATGGCTAGGCTGAATGAAGTGAGTGAGTCTGGAGGAAGGAGGGAGCAACACCCTGGTGGTGCCCCCACCTAGAACCAAACGGACCTGTTTAAAGGTGATTTCTTTTAAGTGGTCAAGGAGTTCTTTTCCAAGAAGCTAAAAGCCTTGTGTGATATGATTGATTTAATATGACCTGTTTTTTAATGGTAGAATGCGGCCGCATCTCTCACGCAAGCCTTCCTTAGTTGTTTTCTGCTGAAGGTAGAAGAATCAATGAATCCCAGTCCCACCCCCAAGATTCGATTAACAAAAGCCACCAAATCTGAAACAGGTTACACTCCTTTTCATCAAATTAAAACTTATCATTCGGTCTCTGAAATTATAATTTATAAAATATAGCAGATTTTTTTTTTAAGGTATGAGTCTTATAATTTGTCATTATGTTCTGCCTTTGCAGGATGAAGGTGCAGTAATCTGCCTCTGAACAGGCCAAATAACTCAGGTAGGTAAACTGGACAGGTCTCTGTCCGGGACCGTAGAATGAGCGTAAATGTTGATCTCCGAACTCCGATATCTTTTCTTTTAAAGTTCCTATGTTGTGTTTTTTTAGACCTTTTGAAAGTTCTAAACTCATAGGCTTATATATCCTGAAATATTCCCTTTGGCATTACTGAGTATTTATTTGTTATGAAATATTAGTGGTTTTCTTCCATGGTGCCACTACTTCATTCTTTTAGAGTCCGTTCTGCACAGGTATCAGACCCTCTAGCGGAAGTGCCGAAAAATCTGGACTACTCTCCTCAGGCAAACATATATTTTGAATAAACCTTTATAGAAGCTAACAAAAGAACAGTTACTGTCACTGGGAAGGATTGAAGTATTAAATTTAATCTCTAACTTAGAGCGAAATACCCCTGCCTCAAGCCGCCCTTGATTTGGAGTGATTACTTAATGAGGGATTAATTGGGCAAAAAAATGTAACAGTGAATGGTTTTGATGAAAGAAATAAGATTATGAACAGCATTATAAACAGAGTTAAAAGCTAAAAAGAAAGGTGAGGATTTTGCATGACATAGGCTCTTTAATGCCCCTCATCTGTCCCTCTCATTGCAGAGACTGCACCTGACACCCAGCCTCCTAAACAAGAGGAAACAATGGTCAGTTTTTTATGACTTACTTTTTCTTTTTCATCACAATAAGCCTTGTACAAAATCACATTAAAACTCTTCATAGCAGAACAAATTCCGTTTGTTATCTCCATTGTTTCTGACTTCCCTCTAATCTGTGACTGCCTTTTTCTTCTCTTTCCTTTTACTGTCTTCTGCTTCTTCTCCTTTCCTTGTGGCTGTCATGTTTATGTTTACCTGGATTTGTGTGTGAATGCATGTTGCTTGCATGCATCCGTGTGTGTGTGTGATGTGATTTGTGGTCAGTACCTGCAGGACACCAGTCAGTATGTCTTGAGTGAACTGGCAGCGCTGGAGATGGAGCAGAAGCATATCGACAGCAGAGCGGCCGTCGTGGAAAGACGGCTGAGAAGTCTCATGGAAACAGGTCTGTTCTTTACAGGGAAACATGAGGGTTGAGTGGAACAGAGGTGAATGGACTGATTTTAATTAGGTCCAGATCCTTTTAGATTTTGTTAATTTGGTGAAAGAACGTGAAAAACCATAAATCGTGGATTGTAAAATAAAGATAACTGAAATATCCTTAACCTCCTTAGGCTGACTAGTGGGACTGCATAAATTTGATTAGTGATCTGTAAACCAGGAAATAGCTCATGCCTACTGTTTAACAGCCCTTAGAACCTTCTGAAACTTAAGGGGGTCATATTTTTTATTTAAATAGCAGGAAACTTTAAAAACCGAAAACTGGAAATGCATCAATGTTTTTTATCTTTCAACACGATGATTTAAACAAATCAAACAAAAATGGTTGAAAGACACAAAAGGAATCTGACCGTAGTCCTATCAAAAACCTATGAAGACACCTCAAGAAATAAGGCAAGAACAAGGAGTCCTTTACAGATAATCTTTGAATCATTCAAATGCATTAAGAAGACTAACTAAGAATCATATTTTTTAATCCCCAAGGAAACAATCAATTTCATCTATTTGGCATATTAGGCATGATTAGGTTCTTTGTGCCATAATTCTATAAGTGTCTAGCTTGTATGGATGTCTTGAGGACCCAAATGCAGAGATAAGGAGGTAGAGATGAGTTTTGCTGGTTTAATTAAGAAGTCCAAGGCAACAGAGGCAAAACATAAAAACACTAAAAACCAAAAATCCTTTTAACGTCAGGGTGTATACATATGGGGAGCAAAGAGACACCAAAAACAGCAAGAAATCAGCCATGAGGAACTGCAGAGGTGGTGTATATATGGGGAACAGAACAAAGGATGGGCAAATCAGCTAATATGGAGCAGGTGTGATTAGAGCTAACCAGAAGGGAGCCAAGGGGAAAGGAAACAGGGACAAGGGGGCAACAGAGAGTAACACAAGAAATAAAAAAACGACAGAAAACAACTACTTACAAAGAAACTACAAAGCAAAACAGAGGGAAGAACCCTGACAATAAGAACTTAATAATTGTTCTCTTCCATTTACAGGGAGTGATCGTGATGAAGAGGAGCGCCTGATCCAGGAGTGGTTTACTTTGGTGAACAAGAAAAATGCTCTGATACGTCGACAGGATAACCTTGAACTATTGTAAGCATACAGGAGACACTCTTTCAGATTTTAAGCATCAGATTCAATTACTTTTCCCTTATATATGACTCCTTTGCAGACAAGAGGAGCAGGACCTTGAGAGAAGATTTGAGCTTCTCACCAGAGAACTACGGGTCATGATGGCTATAGAAGGTCAGCACACAACTGATGTGTTAAAGTCAGAAATGTTTGTTTGAAATGTGGATCTATAAGCTTGTAGGTTTCTATGATCTTTATTGCTAAATCTGTCCTTGATACACATTTATCATGAATGATATTTACATTAATGGTTCCTGCATTCTCTGATGAAATTACAAGTAAAATTTGATCCATAGTTTTCAGCCTTTGCTTTTATCTTAGCAAAAAAGTAATTACAAAAGGAATAGTTTGCTATTGAAAAAAGTCAAAATAGTAGCGGCTTTACCAAAGTCCGATTTTTATCACAGATATTGAGTGAATAGATAATGTTCTTTTTGAAAAGTGCTTTAGCTGAGGGATTTGTTTAGGATTTCTGAGTGAAAACTTGCATTGTAGCTCAACCATCATTTTTTTTGCTTTTACCTTAGCAAAAAACAAAATACAAGGGGAATAGTTTACTATGGAAAAACAAACTACTAGCGACTTTACCAAATGTTACCAGAGGAAATTTTTACCCCTTTATGAAAATGGAATAATTCAGTTTGGGACTACCTTCTCTCTTTATGTCATAATTAACAAAAGCCTGTGTGCAACCATCTCAAACTACTCCTGGTTAACAGCTATGTTATAAATATGAAACCAAGATGGCTGCGCCTGTAGGCAGCGGCTTGCTACAGCTCCAGACAAATACACAAAATACGCCTCTTAGAACGCTACAAATTAGGCATCGATCCAAATCATGTCATAGACTCTGCATCACACTAATAAAACCAAACCAAAAAAATGTTTGCATATTTGCACCATATATATATATATATTAATGCTCTGAATTTCCATAAAAATGCGTTTTTTGCAACACTTTGATCACTGCTGCACTTTACGGAGTGAAAATGTTCATTTACTGTCTGAAAAGCTGTTTTAAAGGAAATTTTGTATACACTGTGTATACAAAATGGCAATAAAAGTTGTTTAATTCTAAATATGATTGTTTGTGAGCTTACTAGCAGGCCTGCAGAACATAGTGCATGCAGCCGTTCCTCCTTTCAGCAAGTTTCAACTCTTTGGGTGAACTCACCCTTTGATAATTATCTCATATAAAAATTATTTTATTTCCATAATGCCAGTTTTTTATATTAATCAAAATTATTCTCAAAAACTTGCAATCAGATATCTAAAATGGTATTGATAGATTAAAATGTGGTGTTCTGTTGATTGTTCTGCAGACTGGCAGAAGACAATAACTCAGCAACAGAGAGAGCAGCTGCTCCTCCAGGAACTGGTGTCTCTGGTCAACCAGCGAGACGAAATCATCCGAGACATCGATGACAAAGAGAAACGGTGGGTGAATGCAGTAGAAATGACGGTAAAGAAGTTTAATAGAGTTTTAGTTGGAACTAAATAAAAAGTCAGATTTTTATTACAGATATTGACTGAATAGATTATCATATTGTTTAAAGGTCTTTTACACACCTTCAGCAGGTGTCATTTTGAAAAGTGCTTTAGCTGAGGGATTTCTGAGTGAAAACGTGCGTTTTAGCTCAATCATCTTAGTAGTTTTTACTTTGAGTTACTAGGAAAAACATTCATGCTGAAGTAACAAGTGTTTTTGTGTTTGCAGTGCTCGGGAGGAGGACGAGCGTCTGGAGCGAGGGCTGGAGATGAGAAGGAGGAAATACAGCAACAAAGACAAATGTGTGTTACAATAAAAGCACAAACTGGATTTATAACCCAAAGTCTCAACAAAGAATCATACACAAATTAAAACAAGATACAAACTTTGAGGAGTTAAGGAGCCTTTTTTTCTCCTTAGAAATGTGCTGTAGGTCTGAAGCTGGAGAATGTGTGTTATCTGAAAGTCATGTCTGTGTTTTAGTAGTATTGTGTTAAATCCTTTCATTGGTTGTTTTATTTATTTAAATCGTGTGTCATTTTGTCATACGTTATTTGCACATACAGTTTTTCTTGTGCTGTGTATATCTGATGGGACATCATTAAGTATTCACACACCACCTGATCCTGTTTTTTTTTTTCTTTCTTTTTGTTTTGTTTTTGCCTATGCAGTATATTTAGCTTTTTCACCTCACTGGAAAGCTTTCATATTTAAACTAAAGTCGTACCATTTTTAATGAAGATATAAATGCTATAAATACATGAGGCTTTTATCTTTCCTAAGAGTTTCCAAAGAATGTAAAAAAAAAAAAAACTATTTAGAAATTGGTTTATCTAGTGAAAATTTGAGCTGGACTCAACCATATAAGGCTTTCAGTGAGGAAATTATATGTACTTTCTGTAATTCCTGATAACAGTCTACCGATGGTTAAAGTTTTAACACATATTAAAATGTGTTTTCAGATTGCTTTATAGTTTCATCTTGGAGGCGGGTGACTTGAGTCATCTACAGCCTCTTTGGAGTAGATGTTGCCTGTTTCTTTTGTAGCTGAAGTGAAAATGTTCGGGTATTTCTGCATAGCTTTCAAATACAGGTTTAGATGAAAAGGTACCCATCAATTTGCATGTAGGATTTCAAATGTTGCTCTCACTATTTCAGACTGTGTTGGCAAATAACAAATAAAATTGATAAAAGAAAATGTTTGCTATGTGTCAAGTCTTTCTGTTTTTGGGTGTACCGCCATGCTGCTTTAGACCTTCATGTGTTCCAAACTAAGTTAATGGAAACCATAATCTAAAACCAGAACATATTAACAAAGCTTGTGGTCTACCTGCAGTTTACATTATTATATGGAAGCTTGTGCCATCAGTGTAGTTTATACTATAAACCAAACTGCAATTTAGAAATCAGCACAAACATCAATTAAAGGAACACTCAGCTGTTACAACCCCTGTTAGATCCAATATAAAAGAAGTGAGTACCACCGCTGAGAAGCAACCCACCATACTTACCATAATATTCTCAGCATGCTATTTATATTTAGGCCTGGATGTAAATGGCCTGCTTCAGAGATCCAGAACAGATAGGATAACTGTCAACAGGATCATTATTATTATGCATTAATAAAATACAGAAACACAGGTGGGGAAAAAATAACTCAGAGCACATTTAGAAAACAAAGTGATGGCATTGGCATACTGTGGGGAAGTTTTTCCTCAGCAGAAACGGATGTTTTTCAAAGTAGGAGCGAAGATGATAGAAACACCTAGAAAGAATCTGTTAGAGGCTTTCTGTTACTAAGTGTTAGAGTTCTGGTTCTGTTATGTTTTTCTTTTGGATGTTCAGTTTTGCTTTGCTCCCTTGTTTTTTACGGTCTAAGTCTTATTTTGTTGTCTTTTTTGTTTTTTTTCTCAGCTTACTGTCTCTGTCTTGGTTCTGTTATGTTTTCTTTTGAGTGTTCAGTTTTGTTTTTACTCCTTGTTTTCTAGTTTTAATGGTTTTATTTTTGTTGTTGTGTTCTCTTGTTAATTCTTACTTACTGTTTCAGTCTTGGGTTTGTTATGATTTTTATATTCAGTCTTACTTTTGCTCAATGTTTACAGCCTTAGTGGTTTAATTTATTTTGCTGTGTTTCTAGTTATTTTCTTTGTGTTTCTAGGCTTCTTTATTTGTTGCCCTTCTTTTGCTGCCCTCTCTTGTGTTCTCCTTTTCCCTAGCTCTTTTCCTCTCCTGCTCTGTGCACTGCTCCCACCTCATTAGCCCTCTCTTTGTTTCAGTCTCTCTATAAATATTCTCTCTGTTCTGTTCTTCTTTGCTGGGTCCTGGTCAAACTTTCTCACACTCGTCTCTCTGGGCCTTCATCCTTGTGAT
Organism: Cyprinodon brontotheroides; assembly: GCA_018398635.1. Classification (NCBI taxonomy): domain Eukaryota; kingdom Metazoa; phylum Chordata; class Actinopteri; order Cyprinodontiformes; family Cyprinodontidae; genus Cyprinodon; species Cyprinodon brontotheroides. The sequence goes on along the minus strand of JAGKQL010000034.1, from coordinate 2,518,530 downwards.
AGCGATCCCCCTGATGTCTCCATGGTTTCTGGTTCGTCTTCACTTTCTTCTTTGTCTTCGTTTTCGTTTTCTTGTTTTGATTTTTGGACTCCTGGTTTCCTGTTAGTTTGGACTTTGTTTTCACTTTTGGATTTTGGAATTCTGGTTTCCTGTTTGTTTTTGGACTTTGTTTTTTCATATTTGGATTTTTGGATTATCTGCCTCTGTTCTCAGTTAACTCATCAATAAATCCACAAGAAATTCACCTCTGCCTCCTTGCCTCTGCTTTTGGGTCAACTAACCATAACCAATCGTGACACTAAGACCTTCTATTGAATGGTTCATGTTAATGAAAATAGATTGGTGTGAAAGAAAACGCTATAGTATGTCCAGGAATGAATCTTCTTGAAAGTATATCTATGTCCTCACTATTTTATCACATACTACTATGCAGCACGCACGCAACTGTTGGAGCACGTGTTTACATGGAGGAGCAGTTGTGCTGAAGATGGACTCAAATAAAGGTACGTTTTCTGGAGCATGAAACAGGAAATGAAGGAGGGCTAAAGTGTAAGTGGCTAAAAGACGGCAGGTAAATAAAGTTTAGTAGCTTTAACTTCCGTGTGAAGGCTGGTAAAGTTAGTTCAAACTGCTACAAGTAACACAGCAGGTTAGTCTTGCAACTGTGTGGGATTATTTACAGTATAACAGATAATCTAAAAAAAATGAATTCGTGTTTATATTATTCTACAGACAATTATTCAATTAACTAGATGGTAAATCATTAAATAGGTCAAATTTAGGACTGATAGATATATATAGGGTTATACATACAGGGAATTACATAATTAATATTATGAATTTAACCTCGTAATGCGCTAAGTGAATTTACAAGGTTACGTCTTTATTCACGTAATATGACCTTATGTACTATGCTGAATGATCGTTAGCAGCGATACCCCGTATCTGTTTATCCAAACACGTGCGTCAGGGCGTGCTTCTTCAGGCCTTCCCTGGTGGTCTAGTGGTTAGGATTCGGCGCTCTCACCGCCGCGGCCCGGGTTCGATTCCCGGTCAGGGAACGTTTATTTTTAATTTGTTATGGATCATTTCATTCTTTTATCAAGGAAGGATCAAAGACATTAATATTTTTTACTTCACTTTTCTAGCTGTACCTCTTGAGCTCCAGCAAATCAGCTTGTCTTTGCAGGCAAATCATCACCACAGCGGGATTTACTAATTCAAACTGACATAAAGGATCAAGCTTAGCAGTGCAGCATGTAGAGCCTGTGCTGCTTTATTCACCAGTTTCCAGTAGAACCACTTATAGACCTCCTGTACGGTAATGCAGGAGCCATTACATGGCTGCATTAGGCAGGAGCAATACAAAAGCTATTTGGTGAGTGTGACAGGTTGCCTTCTGCTGGCTCTTCTCTACATTGGGAGCTTATACATTTGGTGCAGCACCTTACCAAGGTACACTACCACTCATCTGAAGCCAGGTAGTCCGTCATTCAAGAAGCTCATAATGGTTGTATTTGTGTCTTTAAAGGGACCATCCAAGGGTGATAAAGCGTCGCTGTGCCAGTGTTATTCTGGTGTCTGCAGTATCTCCTGCGTTTGTGAAGCTATGGACGTACTGGGCTGATATCACAGTGAGTAGACCTACACAAGGAGCAAAGCTTTGCCTCTGCCATTTAAAGTTCTTTCTTTTTTAAGGTCTTACAAATGAAGATTTCCTCCCTGATTCTCTTCACGTGCGCTCGGCATAATCATTTGAGCGGCAGTAAAAGTCCTTAAACCGCCTGTGGTGCTACTTTAATATATTTATTGCCCACTGCAGTAGAGGTGGTAAATATCTTATTTAATCAGATATTACTTGGATTCTCATATATTGTTTATGAACACACACCCTACCGGCTGTGTTAGAACAACAAGTGAAAGTGTGAATCAAACTCAAATCATTGTCAAATAGAAAATTCTGCACATATAGGCAATACTGTAAATACACCACAATTTACATTCAAAATATAGGTGAGTTTATGAACCAAAATAATTCAGCTCCAAGAGAACCATATTTCAGTTAAAAACACTTGACTAAATACCAGGGAAACACAACTAAACTAAACTATGCAGAAACAGGGAGAGAAAACATGGTTGAAAACAATTTCACAGCTTAGCTTGGATTTTGTATTTGACAACCAAAGTATATCTTTAAGAATTTAGGATGTCATCAAATTAGCTTTTCACTAATTTAGAGTGATTTTAATTTTAATGTTTTCAAACCAATTTACAATGCAAATCCATGAGTTGAAAAAAAGCATTATTTGTCCAAATAATGGGGGTTCCTATGTCCCACGTGCCACACACCAAGGGAAAGGCTTCCGTAGGAGGCTTTCGCCTTCAGTCCAGGTCTGTAACTTCTGAAAATCAGAGGAAAATATTGCAAATGGTCTGTTTTACAGCAAGTTGTCAACCATCACGAATTAGCCTTGGTCATGCTGGAGATCTGGGCCTTGGCTCCATGATGTTGTCCCTCTTCCAATGTAAACCCCTGGACAGCTTTACCGAAAGATAAAGAAATCCTGTGTGCTGTGGTATTTTACTTTGATTCCGTTTGTCATACTCTGCGGGGGGCCATGGTACACCTCTGAGGGAGGTGTCCTGTGGAAGTAGGGGGAAGGTTTGCAGAAACTTTGATAGGGCAGCAGCACTGTGGATCAGAACTGCAACTTCTAGTCCAGTGAGAGGCATGTTAGGATGGAAACATGGACATTGGTCCTCAATGTCAAAAATTATTATCCTGCTTTATGGCCAAACACCCTTGACACTCATTGATGCAAATATGCAAGGAAGCTTTGTATTACATGCACAGCCAGGAGGAGTCCCTCAGGCCCAGTTATTATGCATTCAGTATGGACCTAGGAACCTTAGGCAAGTTTTTGTTTCTGTTACAACTCGTCCCTAACGGTGTATGTTTTCCATTGACCATTATAAATGTAGCACATTTGTAATATGCCTACATTTCTATTTACGGTATTCTTTAAAAAATCTGGTGCAAATAAATAGCAAGCTTAAAATATTAAATATTTGTAAACGTGTGTATTTTATGTTTTCGTATCAAATAAACTATGTCAATGTAATATCCACACTTTTCTTAATATGGTTTTTTAATTTAAAAGATATAATTTCCCCTAGTTCAAGTAAATATATTTAAATAATATTAAATAATTTGATTATATTTTCAATTGTAAAAGTCGGATAAAAAGAAAAAAAAGTAGCACTTTTACACATTTAAATAACTTTTATTAGGCACAGTTAGTCTAACTTCAGACACAAAAAATGTAAGCACTTTAGTCGTAGCCAGTAATAGTAAAATAAGCTTAGTGTGGGGTAAGAGGATTTAAAAATGAAAAAGTAAAATTTGTCTAAACTTGATCATTTTTTTATATTTACCTAATTAACACCTGAATGCTTTCTGAGGTCAGATTCCAGAATTGCATTATTAGACTGCTGGTCAGAATTTTTGACTGCAGGTAAAATTAGTGAAAAGATTGTGGAGTAGAAGAGAAAATAGTGAATTTCCCAATTCTGGGACAATAAAGGGATTTAAATTTACATTTAGAAACATTTCTCTCTAGATCCTTTTGGTTTCAGGTTGTATTTTAATAACTTTGATAAAAAAAATAAATAAATAAATAAAAAAACTTCCTTTTTATGGAGAACTCAGTTAAACTGTTTACCTTTACTCTAATTTGAAAACAATTATGTAAATCACTTCAGTTTCTTGATTACAGCGCCATTAAAAGAAAGCATAGGCGGGCAAAAAAAAAAACAAAAAAAACAGACTCATCAAAGTAAGAAATATTTGCCACCAACAGCCCTCAGGTGATGAGCTCCTTTGTTGAAATAATTTTACAGGTTAAATAAATAATATTCCTGCCTCTCCAGGTGGATAAATCCCTGTGGGAACTGATGGGAGTTTGTTTAAAAGGAATAATTCCAGCATCAACACTGCCTTTGATACTGATAACGGTAAGCCATTTGGGTAAAAACCAAACTAACCCCTTTGTTATATATCCTTATGGGTTAAATTTGAAAACAACTAAACTTGATTGATTGTTTGATTCCATACAACCAAATTAATGTGTATTATTTTTATATTTTCTTAATATTCTATTTGGTAGTATTTATGCCTTATTAGGGCAGATTTTATTTAACTCTTAACATTTTACAGTGTTGCTATTTTTTTTTATTTCAGGTCCCTTAAGTGTGTTTAAACTACATGATAAAAAGCGTGCCATGTTGTTTCCTCATTCCTACCTTTAGTCATGTTGTTATATATTGCCTGTGCATGGTATAAACATTTATATTTATTCTACTCAATAGTTTTTTTATCTGGGACCCTTGCTTCAGTCTGCTCTGGACAACCCTGATGGCTTCGCCGGCGAGCTGCAATCTGCTTTGGGTCTGTTTGCAATCAGAATGTTTAAAAGCTTCTGCTGGAGAAATCTGGTGCAAAGAGTTTGACATGTGTGACTCCTTTGAGTTAAAGACGACCATGAGATCCTGACGGTGATGTATTTTCCCAGATGTTCAAACCTGGAGGCTGTGCATGCAAGATGCAGAGTGGCTCAGGAACCAGGTGGTGGCGCCAGTGACGGAGGAGCTGGTGTTCAGAGGAGCCATGCTGCCTATGTTGGTGCCCTGCACTGGAACCGCAGCTGCTATTTTTATCGCTCCTCTCTTCTTTGGTGTTGGTATGGCAAACCACAATGCACACTATTTAACTCTGGAAAAAAAATCCCTATTCCTGATTACAGAATTCATTTCATTTTAGCTCATTTTCATCATATCATAGAGCAGCTGCAGCTGGGAAAGGACAGAGTGAGTGCCATCTTCCTGGGGTCAGGTGAGCTTGTTTTTAGATAAACTACATGAGGGAAAAAGTTTAGCTTGATTCATTTTTAGCAAATTTCACACATTTACTCTTTTCAAATTAAATGCCAGCATAGATTGCCAGCTCAGCCTTGAATATTGACATGCATTCAGAGGCAATTTACTTTATCCTTCTGCAGTGATTTGCTGGACTATTGATGCCGTTTTAACAACAAGCTACTTCGCTGCAGTTTTGTGTGATGTTACACAAAAAGCAACTCTGATTTTTTTTTTTTAAAGAGGAAATATATGTGGTTTCCTTTTTCTGCACATACAGTAAACATTTTTAATATTGTGGCATGTTTATAAACCAAGTCAACGCTTTCTAACTGATCTGAGATATTTCTCAACCCACACGTCTAGACTGTTTTGCCTTTTCTCGAGCAAAAAAAATAGGAAGAATAACCATTTTTATCCCACAACAAAATCTCTTGACTGAAAATATGGACAATGACTGCACCATTCTGAGACGTGATTGTGATTTGATCTAAACCACACCTCTCTGTCTTTATGTGTAGGATTGGTGTCCTGCTGGAAGCTAGACCTTGTCTTGAGCCTTTTAGAGCTTCTATCAGCTTCTTTTCTGCAGGGCTAACATGTATTAAGATATATCAAAATTCTTACCTTCCTTTTTTCCCCACTGATGAAAACTTCCCTATGGCATGATGCTGCCACAACCATGCTTTACTGTCCAACAAAACAGATATGACACTTACCTGGTCAGATATATTTTTTGGCGTCTTTGATCATTCTAGAAACCCTCCTTAAATTGCAATTGTTTTTGAAAGGTGTGTAAATTAAGTAATGTTCATTGTAATGTAGGTTTTGCTGCCTCTTAGCCAGGACTCCCTTGAAGGCAAGTTTATTTATAGAGCAAAATTCAGTACAAGGATATTTCTAATGGTTTTACATGTATTAAACAATGCAATATAAGTAAAATAGGACCAAATGAAGATAAAAAAAATATGATAAAACCAGGTATTAAATGTACACTATGCAACTATGATTTTCCAGCGAGGCTCCCCAGAGGGCGAAGTAAAAGTGCACTGTCATTAAATATGCATAGCTGTTCTCCTGGTTTTCTCCGTCAAGCCAGGCGTGGTTGTATTGAGCTTAGCAGACAGGAGAGAACGTAACGAATGACTAATGCTCGCGTTCACACTGGACGCAGCAAAAGCAGCAACAGAAGCTTAGCGAGTTTACATGCAAAGTCAATGGTTGACCAGCATCAAGGCGAACAAAAGGTCCCGCAGCGCGTTTTTGAGCAGCAGGCGCTGGCGGCGTCCTGAGCAGCTGAAGCTTAGTAGCGTCAAGCGTGTTTAATCATCTGGCCTTGGGGAGAGACACAGCTCACGATGATCACTCCTCTTAAACAGTTTATTGACGCCTAAATTAACTTAAAATGCAGAAATCTGCGGCAGAATATGCGAGTTTGGATTATTTAGATGAAAAACGCACCTACCAGCTGCAGCGGTGAAACCGCGAGGGAGGCGCGCCCGGCCAGAGGCTGCTGATGAAGGGATTCCTACTGTCGGCGCACGCTGGTATGTGGGGGTCTGGCGGCTCCGGACAGAAAAATATTGAGAGCAGGATAATAATCTGAATGAACTGGCGGTGCACTGATTACGTTTTTCAGGTGTATTTTCTCTCACTTACAGTAAAGCATATTAAAAACTACTTTTATTCCACTCACCACAAATATAGCTGCAAGGCAGAGAAAGGATAGTGAAGCTCAACCCAACAGCAGCGTCAGACACACTTTTGCACCGCGCAGCCAGAGTAACAAAGCTGCTTCAGCAGCGTCCGAGTTAACTAACTGGTACAAGCAGCAAAAATGAAGCAGCAGGCCACTGATTTTTGCTGCGTCGATGAGAGCGTAAGCATAACTGCACAAATGCATAGCCACTGTGCTTAGCTTAGCGAGAATGCTTTTAACTGGGGGGTGTGGCAGTTCTCGCCGTAGCAAGACGCTGACTCGCATGAGACTGCAATCTGAGCCTGTGAAGATTAGCGGTCGGTGCTCCCTGCAATTTACAGGTCGGTATTTCCCCACGAACCACCAGAGGCCGAGAACCACCTTTGTTCAACCTGAAATGACTCATTTAATCATCCAAAGCGTTCTGGAACACATTAATTAACTGAAAAAATGTTTGCATAGTGTGCCTTTAAAACAAATAAAATAGATGGACCCAACAAACACGATGCACTTTAAACTGGTGTTGCGCTATAACTAGGTGTAATGATACTGCAACAACTTATACTATTTATCTATTTAACAAACTGGAAACTACACTTTAACCTACCACCACTTTACTGTACATAAGATACTGAATATATAAGTCACCTTATATCTCACCTTTATGTTTTACCATCCACTGTATATATCTGGATGCACCTTTACCTCCTTTGTGCACCTTCTGTTTGTTTATAAGAGCTCACAAGTGTATTTCTCCATTGTGAGATCAATAGTATGAGTTCAGTATTCTAACTAATGATACCTGAGTTAACAGTTTAACTTCAACAGTCAAAGGCAGCTCTAAAATAAATAAGTTTTTAACTTTGACTTAAAAGAAATCAGGCTTTCAGTAATTTTCTCTTGAAAAATAGGTTCTTGATCCCAATGGGACTATCCTGGTTAAATAAAAACTGAATAAAAACAAATAAATTAAGGACAATCAAAACAGATCACTTTTCAGTCAGGCACCATTTTGAGATATCTCTTAAAATTCTAATCAGATTAATTTAATGAATACAAAAAAATACAAAATTGAATTTCTTCTGATTAAGACATTTTTTTATTTTTATAACAGGAGTGCAGTTTTTGTACACAACTGTTTTTGGTGTCTTTGCTGCCTTTTTATTCACGAGAACTGGTGAGAGAAGAGGCTAAAATACAAATTTATTAATAAAGAACCCACCTCGTGTATGTGTGATAATTTTAGATCTGTGGTGTTTTCTTCCTAAGGTCATATCGTGGGTCCAATTTTATGCCATTCCTTCTGCAACAGCCAGGGTCTCCCTGACATCGGTTCTGCTCTCAGCCACCCTCAGCGTTCAGCTGTGCTTTTCTGTTATCTGAGCGGATTCCTGCTGTTTCTGGTGCTGCTCTTTCCTTTGACAGACCCTTTCCTCTATGGAGCCAGACCTGTCTGCAGCCTGGCTGCCTCTCAAACATTGGAATGCTGAATAGAAGAATATCCAATAAACTACAAGTCATTGAAGATGACTCAGTATTTTATTTTAATAAAATTTTTTCAATAATAAAAAACTGTGCATGTGTTTTGTAGATTGGCAAGGCAAAAAAAAAAACTGTGCTTCAGACATTTCCTGCATGGTTCAAAAATATTTCCCACTGTATGAAACTCAACACCGGCACCAAATTCTCTGGCTACAACAAAGAAGCTGAGGGGAGCATGTGTGCAAGCAGAGAAAACCAGATGAAGTATGGTGAAGAAGAAGCCAGAGGAAAGGCAACGGAGGACACAGTTGCAATGAAAGATGCAGATTCAGGCAAAAAAACGCAGACGTCCCCGCCAATAAATACAGCATCTGAACCAAATTGGAGAGAGACAGCTATTTAAAACCATGTTTTTAAGTCAGGCAAGGCAATGAAAGGTAGAGGAAAACTTAAACAGGAAAGATTGAAAAAATAAGAGGCTGCAGCCAGAAGCAATAAGAGTAAGGCCAACAGATGAGGAAAATCAAAAAGAAAGAGCTAGAGTGGGGAGAAAGCTTCTTCCTCCCAAAAGATTTGGAAAAAATGGAGTAGTAGAGCAGAGGAACAAAGAAGAGGTCAGTCAGGGTATGTGGAAATGCCTGGGAGGTGAAAGGTTGTATTAAAGCTCCAGATTTATGAGGTGGAGTTATGAGCAATAAAAAAGTTCCAACCCAAAATTGAGTAAACAGCATCACTCTGCATGTACGAACCTTTACTGTTTCTCAAATCAGTACCTCAGATATTTATAATTTATAGCAATGTTTATTTAAATTTGTTTCGATGGAAATTCTGGTGTTCATTTTACAATATTCAAAGTCGCCTGATTTTTTAGAATTTTAGTTTTGAGTGGCAGAAAAAAAATTCAAGAATCATGAACCCATCATCTAAACAGCTTGTTTAGATAAGGACTGGATAAAGAGTTTTTCTGGTCAAAAACTGTCTAATCTGAGAGTCTTCCTGAACAAATGGCAAAAATATGGTCTGAGGGGCAACGTTTTCTTGATTTAACAAATGTAGCATGATATGGGACCTTTAAGTTATAAAAAGGGGGGGGAAAAAAGTATATATATATATATATATATATATATGCACAGATAATTTATTGATACTAGTGGAACCATAGCAGCACTAACACGGAATGACAGCAGTGGACAAATATTCCAGAAAACAGAAGAACAGCTGAATGGAGGGAGTCTTTAAGCATGTTAATGGTGTTTATGAACCACTCTAATTGATTTTATCTGCTTCTCGGCTCCTAGCATACCACACCTAGACCATCCTGATCTCACGAGCTTTCAAGGTTTCACTCGCATAAATCAGTCTGGAGACTCTCCGTTAAAGAAATTTGGAGCTGTTCACCAAATCGAACGTCCAATCAGTGTTGGCTTTGAGGGGTTGAGGTGTGGCATAGCGAGAAGTCGCGACAGTTCAGTCTAAAGAACATGGGCTTCAGCCCGATGAAACTAGGAGTTAGCGTGTAGAGCTATCTAGCAAGTTTTATGGGGAATTTAAGAGTATTTCTTCACTGAAAGAAGAGCAAAACAACTGCTCTGGAGGCTTTTCTCAAGAGGAAAAAGATGTTTTGGCGCTACTCCCGACTGGTTTAGGCAAAGGTAGCCTGGCTTGTGGTTGTTTGTTTTTAGATCGCCCGGCTCTGTTAGTGCGTCATATGCTTCGTTGATCTTATTGGTTTATTTGGCCCGTCTATCACCAACATAGGCCAATCAGCTAACCAGTATTTTTCGCCCCTTCCCAAAATTACTTCAGCGGAAGGTTTCCAGATGGATATGCGGAGCAAATCCATCTGGCGGAGTCAGGTTGTACCACACCTAGATCCAGTAAGATCTGGGTGTGGTATGTTAGGTGGATAGTAGCACGATACAGGGACACCAACTGTCATAATCTTGGGTCTCATGATCTGATGGCTGGACTAATTGCTCATTTCATTCACCTGTCTAACTCTGCCCGGTTGTTCATTCCTGCTCATCTAATCCACCTGCTCCTGCTACTATTTATACTGCTCAGTCCCAGCCATCATGGCCAGATGGCTGATGCTTTTGTTCTAGTGTTCGTTCTTGGGGGCAAGTGGAGAAAAGTTTTTTTTTAACGTGCCGTAGTGTTTCTGATTTCCTGATCTGCCTCTCATCCACTTAACATGTCTGTTCGTCTCTTGGCTCCGTGGAGAGAGCACACTGAGCCTACCTGCTCCCATCGGAACGTTCTGTGTGAACTGTATGTAGACTCATGGAACCCTGAACTAGCCTGTTCCTATTCTGATCGGTATTCCTGACCGGGCTTCAGACTCCAGAACCTCTTAGCCTTCCTTTTCTGATCTGTTTCCCTGACCTGGCTCAGACTCCTGCTTGTCCTCCATGGTTGAGGCTTTTGGGAAGCTCTTGGCAGCGCCCCCCGCATCTCATTGGCAGCTCAACAGCTAGATACTACCTCATTTTATGGAGATTGACCGAACTGTTAAATCGGGTTAGTGACTAACATGGATAATCATCCTCCATCAGATTATCATAGTCACTAATTTGTGTTTTTCTCCCACAGTTTCCAGTCCTAGACGCTCTAGCCGCTGATTTGGAGGATCCACAGCATGCTCTATTTTAATAAATGCTTTAAAATATGCCTCTGTCTGTCTCGCCTTGAATACTGGGTCCTTCTATCCTGCTTCATGACACCAGCAGCTTCTTCAGTCTGTATTTTCTGAGAAAGCACAAGAACTGAGACCCTGCTGGGCCTTCACTGTCGTCGGATTTATATTTGCAGACCATCACAGGTCCTTAAAGATGGTAAGTCCAAATAATTGGAAGGAAGCCACTGTCTTTACCAAGTCCACTCTAGTCTTTCTGAACTCAAAGACAACCATCTTGGTTCTTATGATGTTAAGGTGCAGGGTGGTGTCGTCTGCAAACTTGATTATGGAGTTTGACAGGTGGAATTGAGTACTGTCATTAGTGTACAGAAGAGGGCTCAACAAGTAGCTTTGAGGAAAGCAGGGAGGAGGACAGGTGGGAGCTGAGTCTCACTGACTGCTGTCTGTCACTGAGGAAGTCTTTGATCCAAGTCCAGATGGGAGGAGGTGGGAGGTGCATCAATTTGCCAATGAGAATGTCTGGATTGTGCAATCAAAATATAGCATTAAAAATCAATGATATAATGTAATATAATATTGCGTACGACAGAATATGAAAATACTGCTAGTTGCCAAAGTGGACAAGCAGACATATGTGAGGAATTATTTGAAGCGGTTAAATATCCAGTTATATTAATGACAGAGGCTTGTTAATAGTCCCAATCAGGTGGTCGAGATCAATTTGCTAAGGCCTGAAAGGCCTGTCAGTCTATTTTCAAATAATATATGGCAATAGTTTATAATGTGTCCTTTCTGCAGCATTACAATGATACATAAAAATGTATTGCTCCTTGCACCATTTAACCATTTTCTTTTTTTTTAAAGATATAATTTAACAATAATTCACTGGTTTGATTTTTACCCTTTCCCTGTCTAGTCTTTAGTAACAGACTATTTTATGACTAAGATTAGCTAGTAGGGAGTTAAAGGGATCAAAAAAACAGATTTTTATTCACTTAAAATCACCTATTCATCATATACTCATGAAACCAAAAATGATGCGCAAACAGGATGGGTTGACTAGGGTAAGAACCTGAAATATTCCAAATTAAAAAGGCAAAATGATGCATCAAACTGAAATTTGATGTAAGACACCAGAAGAAAGTAACTCTAATAGGTGGGAATGTGATACATTATTTGCAACTACCAAACTGAAAAGTGTGGAGGGCATTGATATTCATCCCAGATTGAGTCAATACCTCTCCACCTTTTATTCCAGTTAGAGCTTCGAGTCTAAGGCCCCAGTTACACTACCCCTCTGAAACCGATCCGTGCCGAGTTCGGACCGAGCTTGGATCAGTTCACCGTGCCGAGGTTGGTTCCTTACGACAATTTACACATCACCCTAGCATGGTTCATTGCCTTCTATCGGTGGTCCACGATACTACAGCTCTCAAGGCGGGAAATCCGCAAACAAAAATGGCGGCACCAAAAATATTCAGGAACTTATGTGCCTGGATAGCGTCCTCCGCCCAAATTTCAATGAGAGCCTCAGTATTGGCATGATCCACACTTGGTCACACCATGTTCTTTTGATGCTGTTTATTGTTGTACAGATGATGAGAGCTTCGTGTTCGTACTGATGAGAGTCTCCTTACGCTTTATCCGAAACGGGTCGCGGGGGCAGCAGACTAAGCAGAGACTCCCAGACTTCCCTCTCCGCAGACACCTCCTCCAGCTCTGTTGGGGAAGCCCCTAGGCGCCTCCCAGCGCCAGCCGAGACATAGTCTCTCCACCGTGTTCTGGGTTAGATCCCCTGGGCCTCCTCCCGGTGGGACGTGCCTGGAACACCTCCCGAGGGAGGCGTCCAGGGGACATCCGAAGAAGATGTCCGAGCCACCTCAACTGACTCCTCTCGATGTTCAGGAGAACCGGCTCTACACTGAGCTTCTCCCGAATTCACGAGATCTGTGAATTACAAAGGCAGACATGGTGGGAAAACCACAAAATGAGTCAGCTGAGTGTAAATAAGAGATGACGGGGTCTGCTCATGCGCTCTTTGTTATCAGAAACGGAGCCACAGATGAATCATGTCGAGCCCTACTGCTGAACTAGTACTAGATTTAGCATGGTTCTGTTGTGTCTGCTATAGTCCAGTGCAGTGGCATTCTATTTGCACTCAACAGTTATCTTGGTTAACGTTCTCGGACCATTATAAGCATGGTTTCAAAAGGCTAGTGAAAATGGGGCTTATGCCAGCTTTCTTTAGACTGAAGTTTTTCGTCTGTCTTTTTTTTTGCTTAACATGTTAGTTGAACATCACCATGCCATAGTTTTAAGTCGTAGTGATCTCAAAAAGTCCTTCAGCAGCCCATTGTCATTGACATGGTTTCATCCTTTATCTTGGTTGTGTTTTTCAATAACAATGTCAATGCTATATGCTATTCATAATGCAATGTCATCTTGAATATTGATCATCCTCATATTGTTGGCCATCAGACTGGTGCTTCCCCATCATGTCTCATGACTGAAACGGTAAGTTCACAGCAGAGATGGGCAAGATGGAGTCAACAAGTCATCTCCATGTCATGTATTTAAACTACCCAGCCAATTAACCAGGTGAGTCCAATCTGCACAGGTTAATTCACGGTGAATATTGGACTCACCTGCTTCAGTGGCTGGGTAGAACAAATACATGACATGGAGATGACTTGTTGACTCCACATTGCCCATGTCTGGTTCACAGCAACGCACACTCTTTTGATTTTTACCACACAGGGTTTCATGTTGGCTTTAGGCTCTTGCTTTTGCTTTCACGTCAGAGAGTCTGAATCTCCTGCCATGAATTCTAACAAACCTAAATAAAACTTAGCAAGTCTTTTTCTTTCAATTTTGTTTTTTTTTTATCTTGTATTCTTGTTTCTTTTCCATTCAAGTCAACTACTCTAATAAATGTTCAATCAACACATTTTCCAACCTGAGCTGTGGATTTTTCCAGATTTACTATGGGCTCCTTGAATACTGCTGCATGTTGGATTGATCAGGTCTCCATCATGTTATGTGAGCTCTTGTGATTTTGTTTTATTGCCTAATCCTGGTTTAATCATCTTCAAAGCTCTATCTGTAACGATCTTGGTTCTGTTGTTTTTCTCTAAGTTTTTTTTCAAGTTTAGCCAGGGTTTTCCCTGTTTTTTAGCTTTATTGGTGTGTTCTAGATTCATTTAATTTGCTTAGGTTTTCTGTCTGTCCTCTGTTGCCCCCCTTGTGTTCTTTTCCCTTGGCTTCCTCATCAGCTCTAAAATCACATGCTCCTTATCAGCTCGTTAGTCCTACCTTTGTTCAGTCAGCCATAAATACACTCAACTGCAGTCCTTCTTTGCTGGTTCCTCGTCTTACCTTTTCTCACCCTGGCTCCTTGATGGTTTTTCCCTGATGTCTCCATGGTTCTGGTTTGTGTTTGATTTTTATGTCTGATTTTTGGATACCTGTTTTTGTTTAACATGTTTAAGTTGGATTTTTGGATACCTGTTTTTGTTGCCTAATCTCTTAGTAAACCTTTGAAGAACTCACCTCTGCCTGTCAGCCTCTGCATTTGGGTCCTCATAAAAACCTCCAAACAAATCGTGACATTATCTCTGACCAGTCTGCCTCTTTTTTAATGCTGTTTGTTCACTGAAGGTATCTGGTAAACGTTTTATGCCCTTACGAAACAACTGTATTTATATTGAGGGTAGATTAAACAAGTTTTGCAGAGATTTGCTTTGATAAAGGAAACGGATAACAAAATCATGCTACCCTTCTTTCACTTTTTTGTTTAGAAATGTTGAAAACCACATACTGTATATCCCTTTTCAACATGCTGCACAATTATACAGTAATATACGTCAATGACATAAAACCCGCATCACAAGAAGCAGAACTTTGAAGCTGAAAATGCAAACAGGGCAGACAAAATGAAGAAACATGCTGTATGTTTAACTTTTTTTTTTTTTTTTTTTTTTTAAAAATAAAGGTTGAAAAGCTTATTCACTGATTTCTAAATCTGTTATGCAAATGTGAATTCCAACAGAAGCTCTGGGTTACTTTTTCCCTCCCTCTGCTCAGCTCTGTGAAACGTTAGAAAGGGTTCAGTCCAGAGGGGATTAAGGAGGCTGTTCTCTGTATTTATTCAAACTCAGACTGCTGATTTCTCATTTTTCTCCCCCCTCTCTCCTGTTTAATACATCTCAGCTCAGTCACACTGGAAGTCTTTCCATTCCAAAAAGGTATTCAGCCGGTGGCTGCTTGTAGTTTGATCCCACACTGCTGAGTTAGATCGAGCTCATCAGCAGTTTCCCCAACAAGGAACTTTACCTGTTTGCTTCCTCTGTGATTTTCCCAGATAATTATACAGAGGCAAAACCAAGAAGCCTCTGCCTCTGCGGCCACCATGTGAGATGGTGTAGCGGCCCCTGCCTCCCAGTTGGACGGGTGCACAAACTAATGTGGGAGGAAAAGAGGACCCTGTTATTAGACTTTCCTGCACATAACAAGTCTGCAGAAGATTTTAGCATTGCGTTTAGGGAGTCATTTAAATTCTTCTAAAGTCAGGCAGTTTATGGTTTCTTATTTTTTCCTCTCATTTTTTTTCCCCCTACAATGCGTCATTTAAAAAAAAAGGAAAAGAAAGAAAGGCACACAGTGGAAAATTAGTCCTGGTCATACAGGGGATTTAAATGCTTGGTGCAAAACGTGAAGTTTAAATGAAACTGTCCAAAAGAATGGCAGGAAATAGTTCATAAATAAGTCAGACAGAAACGTATCAGATGCCTGTCTGTTTCTTTGTTTCTCTTTGGATCTTAAGTGTCCTGACCCTTCCTTATGGAGCTGTCATCCTTTCTTCTTACTGTTAATGTCTTTACCATTACAGCCACACTTAAAGACACACACACAAAACGGTCTGAAGAGCTGTTAAAAAAAAGTGTAATGTGTCTGTGCACATCTACAGTACGAGTGCATGGCTGACTCTATGGAAAAGTTGAGCCTGTCATCTGGTAAAGGAATGATCTGTCAGGAATTAGCCTGTCCATGCTTACTGTCCTTTGTCCTTCAGACTCTCCGGTTGTCTGTGATTAGTCCATATATGTTCAGTTCAGCTCAGATGGCATTAATCATTACCAAAGAGAGCATTTACGTTTGTTTTTTTTCTGTTTATTTATTCCAGTTTCAGATTGTCTTATGTTATGGTTAAATGAGAAAATGAAAGACGATAATAGATTTTCCAAACCAGCTTGCAATTCTAAAACCTCAAGTTTTTCCATGGGAGCTGAGCTTGCACTGGGCATCTCCCAGAGCTAACATGAGTTAGACCAAGCGTGCAGAAACAGAGACAAGCTGATTTTCGCTTAAAACCCCTCCTTTGCCGTCTGCTTTAACCATGCAAACTCTTTCTTTTATTTTCATCTAATTATTCCACTAATGTTGGCAGAGTAAATCACTCTGGATTTAAGACTCAGACTCTTGCTTCTGTCATTTCAGATATTTGCGGTTTTTACTTGTTGACAGACTGGGTGTGGAATAAGGGCATTTGTGTCTGCTGCAAAAGATTAAACATGTGGACTTTGTAAAATGAAATTATCATCTTTTTTCGTCTCAAAGAAATCTCCCAGAATGCAGAGTCCCATATTTAACCATGATGGAGGCTGCTAATTGCTTCAGTGTGTCCCTGTGTGTATTTCTCTATGAGAGTGGGGAAACAACTGATGGATCCTGCTAAATATAATATGGAATAAACACTTCTACATGCACTATCAGAAGGTCTCTGATCATCTGACCCAAGACTGCAGTGTAATGACAGAGGCTGACATTAGTGGGAAGCTACAGACATCAGAGCAGAGATGGTTTTAATTTCTTACTAAAGGACAAAGGCACCCATTTAGGGTCAGTCTCTGTGGACAGTACAATTTGTTTATGCAAAGAAAAACATGTGGCGAGCAATTTTATGTTCTTTTAACTCTGACACCACTAAATGTAGTCCTGTAGGCAAGTTAATCAGTAAGTAGAGTCAACTGTGTGCAACACAGCCTCTGTATGAATCCAGCTGGTCTGTGAAGACTTTAAAGGTTTAATGAGGAACATTAGTGAAGGAGCATACGTAGAAGGATAATATTCTGGAGAAATTAAAAGCAGATTCGTATATTTTATGCAACTATTTAACTAATCTCACAGCGAATCACAGTAGAAGTACGTTAAAACAAGGCAACGTTAAACTAAAGCACATTGTCTTAATTATACAAACTCAATGAGGAAACTTGCCACCATTTCGCTTTTCTTAAAGGAGGGTCATAAACACTGGGTTAGCCCATTTTCTGTAGTGTAAAGGATGAAATGAAATCGACGAAAATTTTGACTTTGGTCAAGATTACGGTATTTGGCTCATGCAGAATCCCCCCTAAATTCATAATGGCTTTCATAGAGCATGTCCGATGAGGTCCTTAAAAAACCTCAGTCAAATATGCTACTCACCGAGATTGCCTACTGTCCAAAAGTTTCATAAAAGGCTTCCTGTAGTGTTTTCAGCATTTTGAAACATTTTTTGTTGGAAGCAGTCAATATTCCCCTGCAAGAACACACCAACAAATTGTTTACACATTGTAGTAACTTGCTCTGTGTAATGGCGTCGAGCAAGAATCCACCGTTCATATTCCATTTTAAGAGTTTTCCTGTTTAACAGAAGCGTCACCTGGCAGTTTGAGTACACTTTCTAGGTGAAATACAACAACTGTGTAAAGCGGAGGCGTTTCCGTTTCGAGTGTAGAGAAGGCACTGACAGATTCATTATTCAAAGAGAAACACAATTCAGACAGTAATTGAAACTCACTTTTCTCACCACGGGCGTAAGAGAATTGTATGAGAAGGGAAAAAAAAGGCCTCAGGAGAAGCAGATATATCCCAGAATGCTTTGCGCTGAGAGCTCTCCAAGCATTGTAGGATTTTCTGTACTGTAACAGTAACAGCGGCGACTAATAACAAAGATGGTGCAGGCACAGCGCTGTGGAGGAGGAGTTACGTGAAAAATGGGGAACGAAAAGGGATAATTTGTCCGAACGATCAGTTAATTGAGTTTGCTACAAAGTCCATTATATAGTCGCTGCTCTATATAGTGATTGAAGGATTTAAGGGTTAGGGCGGACGTTCAGAATCAGTAAACTTGTATGAGCTATGAGAACAGCAACTTTTAAACAGAGCGTGCATGAGGAGAAATGGGCTTGTGTATGCTCTGGCTCTCGTTTCATGTTGCCTCTCGGGAGCAGGTACAGGTTTGTGCATGTGCATTTTTTTTTTTGTATCAAGAGGGCAGGTCTTTTTAAAAATTCGCATAAAACTTGTGCATAATACTTTTGAATATATAAATCATGTTTAATAAGTGGAACACTCAGTGGTTTGTTGTTGTAATCACTGTGGTTCCTGCCAGCTCCTAGCAGCCCAAAGTTCTCCACCAGTGTTAAACCTAATCAATAATTTATTGATCTTCTGCTTAAGGCCACTTTTAGAAACAAAATGTATCCAGAGCCGAGATTTAAAAGCTATTTATAAGAACAGCCGGGGTGAAAATGTAAATAAGGAATGTATTTTGAATTAAACTATTTAAAACAACAATGTCTTAAACATTTTTAATGTAATTGCATCACTTTAAGCAAAATTATCTTACTCAGGAAAACAGTATTGCATATGTGGAGAAAAGTATTGGTTATAGCATCACAAATCATAATGACTTGGGTACTTGTGTGTTTTTTTTTTCCTTTATAGTTATTATAAATTAATAGTTTTGAATTTTAGTAAAACAAACTCCCAGACATGAGCGTTTAACTTGGAGAAGAGATTCAGATTCTATTTGCAGTTTCTTTTTTTATACATTTGGCAGTAATGTCACTTATGAAACATCTGGTTTTAATCTGTGTTTCCAAATACAAAATTTAACAATACAATAAATATGGTAGCCCATTCTCTGACAGCTGCATTTTATTTATATTAGACAAAATGGTGAGTTTCAGCATGGCTAGACAAATGCCATGTCTGTGAAGAATTATCAGAGAGATTTTATGGCCAATTAAACTAAAGTGAGCTCTCAACTTCAACAGTACGGTGTCCATTTTATGAGACAGGTATTCAGATGGATAAAAACCCTTCCAGTCAACACAGGAGTTCTCAAACTTTCTGCATTTTTCTTGCCAACATTTTTCTTAACACAAATTTAGCTAATTCTTTGTTGTTGTATTTTAGGTATAAAATAAAAGTCTAAATTTACACCTGCTTCTGATAGATCTTTAAATTTTTAAACTGAAATGCAGTGACCAACCAAACCCTACTGGAAAGAAAATTAAAAAGCAACAAAGGAACAACATTTATGCTTTCCAAACAGGTTTGTTTCTGGTAGATCCCAGAATTTCTCTCTTGTCCATAATAGTTCTAATATCTAAATAAAATCAGTTCCTTAAACATCTACATCTGCAGACATGCATTTACATTTTTAAAGACAGCCTTTTGAAATCACTGAGAAACCCTCAAAACCATCAGTTTGGCTTAGGTCCTATTGTTACAAATAGATTGGGTCCTATTGGGAACCATTATCGCCAGCAGAACACCAATAGATAACAAATGTCCAACAGGGTTTATTTCAATTCAGTTTATATAGCGCCAATTCAAAACCATCTCAAGGCACTTTACAGAGTCAATCCAACCAGATCATACAGTCTGATCGGTTCAAAGTTTTCTATCCAAGGAAAACCAACTGGTTGCAGAGACTCTTTGACTCGAAACAATCCCTCACACCAAGCATGCTTGGAGTGACAGTGGAGAGGAACACTCCCTTTTACCAAGAAGAACCTCCAGCAGAACCAGGCTCAGTATTGTCATGATTCTGCACTTTTTGGTTCTGTTTAAGTTTGCTTTTTGAGTTTTCGGTTGCCCTTTGATTCATGTCATTCTGTGTTTTCTAGCTTATTGGTTTAATTTCCATTCTGTGTCATTTTAGTTGTTTTCTGGTTGTATTTGAGTTCTTATGTATTTTTTTTTTGTTTATGTTGCCCCCTTGTGTTCAGTCTCCTTCCCCTAGCTCGCGTCTAGATCCTTCTGTTCACACCTGCTTACAATTATTTGATTACTCCATTCTTTGTTCTGTTTGGCATTTATACCCCTCCCCTTCATTTACTGTTTGTGGGATTGTCTTCATTCCCTCCTTAACCGATGTGTTCCCCTTTGTTCTGGATTCTGTGTTCCTCTATCAGTTATTTTTGGATTTATGCTTCTGTTGTCTCCACTCATTAAATATACAAGAGACCACCTCATCTTCCGTCTCTGCATTTGGGTCCTCTAAAAAAAAGCTCCACCCAGAATCAGAGAGTATGAGAGGCCATCTGCCGAGGCCAGCTGGGGTTCACAGGAGACAGGAAGCAGACAAACAGAATCAGAGATACAAAAGGCAATTGTCAACCAGCTCCACAGGTCGGCCCCGACCAGACACACATCCAGGCAGATGAGCTCTAGAGAAACAGCTCCCATGTCAGAAGATGAAACGAGCACATCCAGCCAGTCCACAAAGATGTTGATGGCAGCAGCACAGCTGATATTTCTCTCCAGGATGCTGTCACAGCTAAACAGGAAAAGACCAGATGAAGCTACTACGAGAAAAAGCAGAGAAACCATAAAGTTAGTGATTGGCAGAAAGGGAGAATAGAGATAGAATGATAAAAAAAAGGGGTCCTTTTGTCCTCCAGAAGTCTAAGCCTATAGAAGCATAAATACAGAGATAGCTCAGGATAACCCCCAGCCAGTCTAACTACAAGCTTTATCAAAAAGGAAAGTTTTAAGCCTTGCTTTAAAAGTAGACAGCATGTCTGCCTCATGGACTAAAACTAATACAGTTAGAGAGGAGAGGAGCCTGATAACTAAAGTGTATGCCTCCCGTTCAACTTTTAGCAATTCTAGGAACCACTAGTAAACCTGCAGATTGAAGAGCAAAGTGCTCTGTTAGGAATATAAGGAATAATCATATTTCAAAGATAGAGATTGAGTCATTTAAGGCTTTATATGTGAGAAGGAGGATTTTAAATTAGATTCTGGATTTAACAGGAAGCCAATGAAGAGAAGCAAGAATAGGAGAGATGTGATCTCTCTTTAATTTTCAACAGAACTCTGGCTGCAGCATTTTGGATCAGCTGAAGGCTTTTAACTCCAGTTTGTGGACTTCCTGCTTCCTGATAGTACCGAATTAGGACTCCCCTTTTTTTTTATCCAACATAGGGCGACCGAAGTAGGCTTTAGGCTGGCCAACTGTCCCTCCACCACTGAGTTGTTTTGGCACGTCAGACCCTATTTGCGGAAGCCAAATTGTGGAGTTTTGCTCATCAAAGAGGGTGAGACCATGACTCAATACAACAAAGAAAAATTGATATTTGTCTTTGCTAATAAATGCATAACATGTTTGAAGTTTGAAGCCTCTTACTCTCAAGCAAGAGGCTTCTCAAGTGTTGGGACAAAATGTGCTCACAATTCTATACATCACAAGAGAGAGGTGCATCTTAATTAAAACAGGATAAAAATAATCATAGATGAAAAATTTCCACCACATTACCAACAAGATAATCAGTGCTTAATGAGAGCCAGATGGACTAACTGATTTGGAAAACTCAGATATTTGACTGAAAGGCAGCATGGAAAAATGGTTAGTAGAGGTATTTGACATTGTAGTGAAGGGCTCTCTGTTGATTATACTGTATAGTGCTGCAGAAGAGGAAAATCAGCCGAGTCACTAGAGAGTCTTCACTGCTGGGGATTCTGAATACCACTATCTGCAATGTTTCTACTCCATATGTGGTAAATCAGAGACCTTTATTTATCTTCCATTCCATGTTTTAAAGAGACTTGGTTGCCTGAACTGCGTTTCTTATCGTCTGTGTGTAGAGATCTGTGTTCATGGTGTTGTCACTAGTATACATGGATAATATCAGAATAAAATAAAAAGCTTTATTGCCAAGAAGTGTTTTACACTTACAAAGAACTTTGGTGATAAAGTGCTAAGCTGCTGGAAAACCAACGTCATCGTTCACAGTGATGCAAATAAGATGGGCTTTACATGCACAATTTGCACAAAATGCTATTATTTGATTTTTGAGCTCATCGTTTTTGTATTTTTACTTGCAAGCAAGATAAACTGTGAATTCACAAACTCTAAAAAAGATATCTTGTCAGGAGCCAACAGATGCATTAGCCTCAATACAGAAATGTTTCCAACCAATGAAATTATTTGATGTGTACGTGGTCATCCACCAAGTTTTAGCTTGAATACCCTCTATTTCTTTGTGGAAAACAAGAAAAAAATCAAATATGCCTTTGTGTGATGTTTTTCAGTTTGATTCATCAGTTAACTCTGCTTGTTGTTAAACGAATAATGCTGCTACTGCTGCTGTGATCGGCTGAAAACTCAACATGGGAGACAGGTAGCCAATAAGTTCGAAGGATTGTGCTGAATGTTCCTCCCTTTTGCTAACAGATTCTACAGGTGCCTTCCAGATAGATACATGTACTTTAATTTCTACACGCTATCAATCTTTCAGGTTATTTTCTTCCTCTTTTAAGCTTTATTTAAATATATTATATATAATATAATCGATGAAAAGCTGAAATCAAATTCCTATTTTTTAACACCACCTTGGCTACTAAAGTTGATTCAGATTCTCAAGGAATCTCTCTCTCTCAAGGAAGGTGTTGGTAGAAACCTTTCTAGCATGAGTAGTACTGTAGTACTTCATCATAAATCAACAGCTATGATGGAAGAAAAACAGAACTGGAGCAGGAATAAATAAAAAAAAAAACTAATTTAAAACTTCCTGAGCTCAACCCAATCAACCAGAGAAAACCAACGATATATTAAAGCTTGAGCTGCTTATTCTTGTTTAAACATTGTTAAAGTTTTACCATTCATTGCTATAACAGATCACGTTGTACTCAGACCAGTGGGAACCTTTTCAAGTTCATATTGCTAAAAATGATAAAATACATTCAAATGAAAATGACATTCATGCCCATGATGATAGCATGAAAAAGTCTGTCCAGAACCACAACTGGGCCGTATCTGAACCAAGCAAACATTTAAAAATCCTTTCTGTGTTGTTAAATCAGGCAAACAACCTTTGTCTCAAGTACTCAGTGAAGAAAGCTAAATCAATAACATGTTTTTGCCTGTTAAATGATTCAATTTAAATTATTTGGAAATACTTAAGTAAACTTCATCTGTAAAGACGCTTGAAAGTGTGTAATATTCACAGCCAGTGACATGTGGCAATAGGTTAGCAGTCAAGAGCTGAATATGACTTCAGAGGCGACAGATATTAAATAAAGAAACGTGTATGTTCCATTAGAGCTCTTTGGGTTGGTGATTATAGAGACTTTGACACAATATGTCTGGATTAATGGTAACTAAGGGAATTGGGAGAGCACGACTATGGAAAGGAGAAGTTTGTCTGCTCTATCAATCATGCTTCTGGTATGTTTCTAGGGGCCTTTCTGCCTGAGAAAGAGGAGGAGCTAAAAACAGGCTGAGTTATGAATTTATCAGGCAAAGAATGAGGGTTAGGGGGGTTAAAAAAAACCTCACATCCTGAAAAAGGAAAATGGTTGCCTGCATGGTTTAAAGTATCAGAGATAGATTCTTGAGAAGGAGCTAGAAGGAGAAAAGGGACACATTGGATAAAAAAAAGGGTTTTGAGGCATTTGGTGGTAATGAGGTCTGATTGGAGTCCAAGAAAAACAGAGAAAAATAAGGTATTTGGTTTAAAGAGGTGGGCAACAACATCAAAAGCTCTTCAGGCTCTCCAGAATCCTGAGGTTGCATGTTCTCCCGCTAGCTACAGGAGTTGTTACATAACTGGTAAAAACTGCTGACTAATAATAATATTATATCCTCTGCCTGCCAGAACCAGCAGTCCACTGTCAGATGTCTCATCTCCACAGAGATAACAGAGGCTTAGATTCATTTGGTTGTGGTTAATAACTGCTCTGGCGGCATCCCTTTCCCTTAATGCATCACTTTTCCATCCCCTCGTCTTTTCTTGGGAGGCACAGCAAATTGGGCTATAATGCATTAGGGCAGTATTACATGTTTGTTTTGTTGGAGAACAGCTGAATTAAATACTCTTTTCCAAGAAGAAATTAACTGATCTCTTATAGGATCTTTAGTGTTTTGCAGTTTGAGCATTTGTGTTGACATCCAGCACAACTTCAGTGTTTTTTTGCATGCTACTATAATATACCATGAACATACATGAATACCATATTTCAGTGTCTAAGCATAAAAAGCTGTGAAATATCGAAAAGGACTGAGAGATTTTGGTGAAGATTCTCAGTCATCCAGGTCATAGTTGTTAGGTTCAAAAATGTAAGTTCGTAAAAGAGAAACTGAGTCCACACAGGAAAGAGATTCAAACAACAAGCCCAACCCAACTTCCAACTCTTTCTTCGACCCCCCTCCTGCAGTCGTCTTTTATTAACAGAACATAACACATGGTTACAAAACAGTATTGTTCTGACAGAACAATTGATCAGTTCATAAGACAGGATACTCCACTAACTGAATCACAACGCAGGGTGGTCTCCTCCTGACTGAATCACAAGACAGAGTGGAGCATCTCCTTGCTCCAATGTTTTATAAGCACACACACACATTATTTTTATAATGATCATTGAATAAACCTAACAATAGTCATTCCAAAAAATGGCTTAGAAATGTAAGTGCAGGAAATGGTAGCTCTACAAAGTCGATTCATCCAATCCATCCTTTTTTCCATCAGGCTTATCCCTATCAGGGTCAAGAAGGGGGCTGGTGCCTCATCAGCTAAACCGAGACACAGACAAAAACAACCATTAACACATGCCAATTCAATTAAAGGAAAATTGTTAATTATTTTGCTGTAGTAGTCCAGGATGAAATCTAATGATCGACACCGTACCCGTGACTCTGGGATCACTGTCTCTCTGTTATTTTGCTCATGCAGAATTGGCCTGGCTGCTTCAGAATGAGAATGGCTTCCATTGCAGGCCGTCCGGAGCAATGTTCCAAACAACAACTTTAAACGTTCTTTTTTAAAATATGCTACTCACCGGGTCAGGCCAGCCGCCGTTCAATGATCGCTCCAAAAAAAGTCTGTAAAGAAAAACATTCCTCGTAGTGTTTTTATTTAGCATTTTGTAAATCCCATTGAGTTCTTGTTGGAATAGTCAATATCCCTCCTCCAATCGCGAAAACCAGAAATGGGGCCTGCTTATGCTTTTATTTGTGCTCCTTTTCGCAAGAAGGCCCAAGTGTTCCTGCTTTCAATTCCTGTGTAATCTCGAATCAGCCGGTGGTGCTAACGCCTCTGTTAAACAACTTTAAAAAACTCTGAAAAATGGAATACGGAAAGGTGGATTTTGGAGGAGGACATATTGGACTTTGAGTTTGACGGTAGAGGATACCGCTTTGAACCGGAATATACTGAGAGGAGGAGCATAGTAGAGACATTGTCACCAACTAGTGGTTCGGAGTGTGCAAACTTTTTCCTCAGATTCGAACGTGTGAAGCTGAAGTTTTGGCAAGCGGCTTCGTGATGTAATCGGAAAAAATAGCGCCCTGGGATTTACAAAAATGCTACAAATAAAACAAGACAGGAACGGTTTTTCTTCACTTAAACTTTTTTGGGAACGCTACGCAGTTCAGCGCTGACGACAAGGTGAGGGAAGCATTATTCCTAAAAAAAGAACGCTTAAGGTTTGCTTTAAGGACATTATCGGCTATGCACTATGGAAGTCATTCTGAAGCAGCCAGGGGATTCTCCTGCATGAGCCAAATAGCAGAGACAGGACCAATTACGTACAAAATTTTGATGTTGATCATTCGATTTCAACCTGGACACTGGCTAAAAATGGGCTAAAAGTGTTAAAACCGAACTTCTCCTTTAACCTAACAGTCATGTTTATGGACTATGGGAGGAAGGACAGAATCCACACATGCTCAGGGAGAACATGCAAACCCCGGGCCTGGAATCAAACCCAGAACCTTCTTGCTGCAAGGCAGCAGTGCTACCCACTGCACAGCTCGCCTGCTCTACAAAGTTTAGGATAAATATGCATGCAACACATTTCAAAAATTGTATTTCTAAAAACAACAAAGACAGCTGATAGAATGTACTGTTTATAACTTTCTATATTATATTTTGTGTTGCTCTAGGGCACAGAATCCTAATAAATGACACCCATGTTGGTGTTTGGAACAAGAATGTTTTTGCTGGATGAAGGAGAGACTTTAACATTCAGCTTCCAGTTCCCTTCCAGGCTCGGCTTGTAGCTATTGGTTTCATGTAATATCCTCCAGCTTCAGTCTTCACTCAGGCAGAAGGAAAAATAAAGAAATTTAAGTTTTCTTTGGAGAAACCCAAAATCCAGTCTTTGACTTTCCAGCATGCTGTTGATGGTGGATGGATAATGTAGCATATGTGGAGGTGCTTCCCACAGGTCACCACTGCCCCATAGCCATGGAGAGGTCAAGCTGATGCACATCTGGCATTTCCTGCTTCCTCTCCTCCATATGCCCCCAAGTTCTACTCACTCACACGCTGAGGAACACACATAAACATCTGCGCCTCTGTGGAGTTCATTTTTATCAGCAAGAGAATGAAGTCACCCACGGAATGTGAACATTTAAACAGGTATGGCTGCTCCATAATGTTTCCATCAAGCAGTAAAACCTTCCAGCTGGCATGGACCACAGAGGAGATAGAGAAGAAGGGGACAGAGAGGAACGTTCATGAGTGAATGCATAGAGATTAAGAGTCTTTAGGGAAGAAAAACTAGAAGGGAAAAACATCAGGGATGAGTAAAAGCGTGGATAACAATGAACAAGAAATGCAACATTTCAGCATCTGCTAAAATTGAATCATGCTTTTTACCCTGCTGATCCTGAGCTGCATAAAATCTAATGTTTGTGTTGATGTGTATGCATATGGGACAGAGTGTCATCATATGGTTTTCATAGCTCTCTGAGGGCTTTCAACCCTCCAGCTACCCCATTCACCCCCAGCCAGCTCCCCAACACACACACACACCATCCCCACCAGAGTTCCTTTAGATACTCATTTTACCAGCCCCCTCTTCGAAAAGCTCACAATTCCCCTCAATAATTTTCCTCTACGTAGCCTTCCACCCCCTCCTCAGTCCTCTCCAAGTCTGGTTCTCTTTCTGATGCTCAGTCTGAAAGTCTGCTTTGCAGAGGCAAGAACCGGGATTAGATTTAGCACAGGGTTTCTGCTCCGGATATTTACTGACCTCATATATGGAAAAATACATTCCCCCCCCATTTGGGACCTGGATAACGGGACTGGACTCAGTTTAATAGGATCTAATTGCTTTTTTTTTTTTCATTTTTTACCCATGTTTTATAAAACATTTAATTGCCAGAAATAGTGACAGTTTGAATGAAGGTTTACAGTGGATGGGGTCTTTATCCGGTGAAGATAATTTTCTGATGCCAATTTTTAAGCTTTCACCTCCAGTATTTCATTAAAAGCCTTTGGTTAGGTTTTAGGGGTCATAAAACTATTTGTTTTCCATCATTGTTAGGATATTTATTTTACAGAGTACTAACATTTTATATGTAAGATTTTGTCCCTCCTTTTGTCATCATTGACAATGTTTGATATCAGAAGGAGCAGCAGCAGGAGCATGTCTCTCTGGTGCTTTTTATCACTGCTGACACTTTGTTTGGCTCCTGGGAGTCAGGGCCAAAGTGTGAGGGAGCAGACAGCCGCTGAAAGTCAGCTGGGTGAGAGTGATGCTATCTGCCACCAGAGGGGATGCCACGCCGTCTTCTTCCAAAAGAAGAACTTCAGGGAGGCAAGGCAGACCTGCATGGATGGAAATGGGACTCTAGTGACGATGCAGACTCAGGAAGCTGCAGGTTTTGTCCATAAACTGCTGTCATCGGCTGGTGTTCAAGGTTCTGGGACTCTTCGCCTTTGGATTGGACTGCACCGAGCTCCACGCCAGTGTTCATCCACAAAACCATTAAGAGGATTCACCTGGGTTGCAGGCAAAGTCTCATGTTTTTCACAATTTGTTTTTCATTATTTATTATACAGGCATTGTTGTAGTGTTGGCTGTTGAGATGCATAGCTTTGGCCAATAATTAAAAAAATCTGATTTTTTTCCCTGAGGACAGAGATGCTGAGTCGCATTTTGACCGATTTCAGTTATTATTTATGAGGATTTAGATAAATACAGAAAACAAATGAAAACTGTTTCTGCAGAACCTCCCACAGGACGTCCCATTTTTAACCTCAACATAAATCAGAAACTACTACCCAATTTATGCATCAAAAAAGGTCTTTTACCTTTTTTCTGGTATCGATCATGCTGATAGAAAACTCATCAAAGAAAATTATATAAACATATTTGGTTGGATTTTTACTCTTCATTTTGTGACTTTTAGGCATTTGATCAGATGATTAATGTACAGGCGATATAAGGGGGGGAAATTAGCGTACAAGGAATAGGATTCATTGATTGATGGATCAATGAAAAATCCACTTTAAACAGAGATTAATAGTATTTAAGCATAAGACGTTGCTTCACAAACCATATAAAATAAAACAGGGAAGGTATGTAAAACCTAGAGTATGTTTTTACTAACAGAAATATTTAGAAAGAGCGCATTTAAGTCATTTAAAAGAATGTGTTGCTTGCTGTGGCTTTAAATTGCTTTTATTGGATGTTTTTTTTCAAGTACCTAAACTGATATTTTCTGTGTGAGTTATGAAAAATGTCCTCCTTTCAATCAGGTGATGGTAGCGAAAAACAGCAAGGCCAGTTTATCTATGCTCCTTGCAGAAAACTCTTTTAGGATATCATTAAAAGGACTTTAAAGACCATAAAAACCTCTCTCTATTCCCTGAGCGTTGAAATACGATGGCAATAAACCAAACTGCCACACCAGATCCTGTTGGACACTGGCATTAATGCCAGTTCGCCAAGCTATGTGCTTCCTGGATGGTTAATGCATTTCTTTCTTTTTATTTTCCAGACTAGCTGGGTATAACTAGGAGATTTTTTTTCTCCATTTTGACCCTTCTGTTACTCCCCCAGTCTGATTTAGTCATTATGCACACTAAAAGAAAAAAACAGATGTGTCTCTTTGTCTGCAGTTGCAGAAGAATTTAGTTTTTAGGAGTTTTATGACCTGTTTATTATTATTTCCCCTGCATCACAAATCCCTTACTTGTGCAAACGTTTTTGCTTATTTTACCTTTGGAGAGAGATAAATTGAAGCATTCCTTCCCTTCATTATTTTAAAGCATCACTTAATACTAAGTAGCTCCCTGCTTGTTTAAATCCTGCCTAGATCACCAGTTTCCCATTTTGTAAAAGCTATGTTTACCTCCATAAATGGGAATAACAAGGGGATAAAAGGGTCATTTTTGTAGATTCTTAACTCCATGGGACTTTCTTGTTTTTTTATTTTATTTTGGCGACACCTAGTGGGGATGAATCTTATTGCAAAATGCAATTGAATTATCTATCGGAAAATGAAAACCAGGACAATTTTGTATGCTTTTCAATGCAAATGTCAGTTTCACTACATCTCACAGCTCAAAAAGGAAGAATCAAAAAATTAAAATTAAAAAACATAAGAAAAATTGCACCTCTGTAATGTTAGACTTGAAATAAATATGAAATATAGCTCAAATGACAAACCTCTCATAATTATTTGTTTTTACTCATAAGGTATTTGCCCCTCTCTTCAACAGGAAACCAGGATGGCTCGTTCACCAACTGGAACCGTAAAATAATGCCCAACACTTGTGCAGTCCATCGTTGCGTAGCCATGACTGTGCATACGTCCGAGAATGGAGGAGAGAGTGGCGAGAATTTCCGTTGGATCGAGGGTCCCTGTCTTCTTAAATTGGATGGATTTATATGCCAGTACACTTACAGGGGAATGTGTCCCCCCGTGGAGGATGAGGGTTGGGGTCCGGCAGTTTATGAAACCCCATTTCATTTCAAAAGCACCCAACTGGCCCATTTGCCCTATGGGTCTGTAGTTGATCTGTCATGTCCTCCAGAAAGCTCAGAGCTAGGTGCACCCTCTAGAGAATCCATGCTGTGTATTGAGAGGGATGACGGCAGAGTAAGCTGGTCCAAAGATCCACCTTTTTGTTCACCCAGTGCAACTAAACCGTATCAGGATTGGTGCAGCAATAACCATAATTGTGAGCAGCACTGTCAGAGCACACACAACTATTACTACTGCTACTGCTCTGATGGCTACACATTGGATAAGGATGGTACGAGCTGCATCCCAGACAAATGGAGCCAAACGAACTCACCTGTGCTGTCAGACTCCGCCTTTGCCACAGAGCAGCCCCACGTCAATCGGATTTGTGTAGATATGGGTTGTGAGTACGACTGCTCAATAACAGCTAGGAACACCCGGTGCACCTGCCCCCCGGGCTACCAAATAGCTTCAGATGGACGCAAGTGTTTGGATGTGGATGAATGCCGACAAGGGCCGTGTCCCCAACTCTGTGTCAACACTCCAGGAACGTTTCACTGCACATGTTTTCCAGGATACCAGCCAGACAGTTCAGACGAATGTGTTGACATAGACGAGTGCCGCGATGAAGGTACCTGTGAGTTCGCCTGTGAAAACGTTGAGGGCTCCTACCTCTGTCTTTGTAATCCAGGATTTGAGTCAAATAGCAATGGCGAATGTATAGATTTAGACGAGTGTCAGCATTCAACCTGTGACCAACAGTGCATTAACTTGCATGGTTCCTTCAAATGCGACTGTGACAGTGGCTTTGAGCTGAAGGAAGACGGAATTACCTGCCAACCTTCCAGTTACGATGGAGAATATTCTACTATGACCCCTGACCCAAGTCTCTATGATGATCCAGATTTTTACTGGGCCACTCAGGATCCATATTTTAAAGGTGATGGCAACTTTAACATTGATTCATTGACAGATGCCCCTCAAGTACTCACCCCTGATATGGCTCATCAGTCAGATAACCACCTCAGCCAATGGGAGGAGTCTTTACCAGAACAATATCAGACAGTTCCATCCCCAACCCAAATAACGAGAACAGGAAACCATATTGATGATGATGTTCACCCTGGAGGTGGCGAAAACAACAACCGGATGACACCTAAAAAGGCCGATATTTCACCCAGTGAGACTGAAGAGGCTGAGACACCTAAGATAGAGAGTACAGATCAAACAAACACGACAGCGGATAGCTCCTCTGGTGGGAAACGCAAACATGACAAGAGTTGGCTGCTTGTGGCTCTGCTGGTCCCTCTGTGTGTGTTCCTGGTCGTGATGCTTGCTTTGGGAATCGTCTACCTCACCAGTTGTGCAGTAGACAAGAGTCTCAGCTTTGCGGACTGCTATCGCTGGGTGCTCCCTGCAACGCCGCCTGAGAGGAGGGAAGGCAAAACACATGCATGAACTTTATCATTAAGAATACAACAAAACTATTTCTTTACTTGTTTTTTTTAACATTATTCTTTCTGGTGACAAGATTGCTCACTTAATGTACAATTTCAATTTTGTACCAAGGACTGACTCAAATACTTTCTGTTGCACAGCTTTTGTAAATAGCAGACTGTCATTTTTACACATTCAATAAAAAAACAAACAAAATGTTTTATTATGTGTTTCTTTCTTTTTTTTTACTCAAAATAACTCTTATGGTATAAAAGCTTAAGTTAAAGCCAAAATAATCAGAATCAGAAATACTTTAATAATCCCAGAGGGAAATTACTTTTGTTACTACGCTCTAGTTACAGTTTTATTACATGATATATACACACATCCAACTATACAATATAATAAAGATAAAATAATGAGATGCTATTAAGGATGTAACCAAAATTCAATCTCTTTCAAAGCAGGTTAAACTTTCAATTAACATTTAATCAATTATCATGTTTGCATTGGACAATTATTTACAGAGAGGTAGATCAATATTCGCATGACAAAACTAAACAAGAGAAAGGGTGCAAACAATAATCTTATATGAAACTGAGTAATGAAACTATTCCTGGCAGAGTTTTTGCATGATAGAAAGGCGACGTATCGGGATACATGTGTCACAATACGGCTTATCCTAACATACCACACATAAACTGTGATTTTCTGCTTCCTATTCTTGTCTTCTGAAACCACCTTTATTGCAGGACACAGAACAGGACATGCTGACAGCTTGATTAACTCTTCTAATCTATCTCTGCACCGGATTCTTGTACAGTTATGGCCGCTAGTGGCATAAAAGTTACATTACGTTGTCACTTTATAACATAAACAAAAGAGATATTTTGCGATTTTTATGATAATGTAGCTCTGTGGAAAACCCCCACAACTTTTTGAACTCTAAGCATGGGTGTAGTTTTGCATAGGGACCATAGGGACATGTCCCTACCAAAATTTTGGCCCGACCTACTTGTCCCTACCAATAATTCTATGTGAATAACATGTTTATAATTCTGATACAGCTTTGTTGCAGCAGTAGGATGGAGAATATTGTTGAACGAAACATTTCTTATATATTTTTACAATGGTATTGTAATGGAATTAGTATAATTCCTACTCTATGTGGGTCGCTCTGTGAGCTAAATACATCTTTTAGAGTCTCTATATACCAGTTAATGATTAATTGATTACTAATTTTGTTGCCATTTCAATAATCGATTATTCCGATGAATTGTTTCAGGCCAAGATAAAATACATGATATGGGTTAAATAGACTAACTATACAATAAATGTATTTGGTGTCCCTTAAATCTATTATTTTGCTTTGTTTCTTGATACAGAGAGAATGTTTAAAAGATAAGTGAGGGTTTTACCTCTGCACGATTGTCTATCTTCAAAAGGAAAAAACTGGATAAATCCACATATAACAGACATATTTAGACTATATTTTGTTAAATAGGCACCGATTTACTTTCAGTCTCAGTAAGCTGGTCATTTTCAAATGCAAATACTTTTCAAAGTGGGAAAAAGTCATATTCCCTCTATGTCGGCGATGATACTTCAAACATTGATAAGCAGCATCTAGTGTGTAAGCGCTTACAACATTTTACAAATGTAGCAAGAAATGCTGCTTTTCTCTTTAAACAAAATACACCCCTGATTTTCGTCAAGCATGAAAACAGAGCATGCATATTTTGCATAGGACCAATTACATCAGACCAGTAGTGTCCCTACCAAAGTTGAAATCAAACCTACGCCCTTGTGTTGTTGCTCTTCTGCGGTTGATGGAGAGCA
>JAGKQL010000034.1:2452156-2482307 GCA_018398635.1 Cyprinodon brontotheroides | reverse complement strand
TTAGTGCGTCCCATGTTCTAAGTAGCTTGGTATGTTTCTTCATTAAACTGTTTTAATTGTTTGTTTTTGGCACAATAATAACTGTTTTCACCATATCTATCAGTGAAAGTGGGTCAATTTAGCTTAATTGCTTCTAATGTAGTCGTTTACTTTATGTTACGTAAACTGTGGATGACGCATTTAAAGAACATTGGAAAGCTTAAATATCCCGTAATTTCCCCGTTTCCAATGGGGTGTTTAAATGCTGTTGGAATAAACTGGATTTGGCGAAACTTGACACGAATGCTCAGATTTTTTTTCCAGTTACTTATTGTAATTTTTTAATTATGTATTTTGTAGAAACATTAAATCATAAACAGAAGTTTAAAAAGAACTATAAACAATTCTCATCGTATCGAATCGACCATATCGAATGACACAACAAGTCTGTGCTTCTTTTTATAAAAAAAATGAACATCTTAAGAATGACTTTCGTAGATATTTTAAACAAAGAAAACAGTGTGCTTGTAGGAAACGAACGGTTGTTGTTGACATGAAGTTATAAGTGGTATAGCCCAATATGGTTAATTGACCGAGCTAAAATAGGCTAACCTGTTAGCTATTGAGCACAGCTAGCCACAGCGCATCATTTACTTTGTTCACCTTAAAAATATAGTTTCAGCTTTATGATCAATCAGGTAAAACATCGGTCATTAGACACGCTAACGCTACATATACTCCCGGCTCGGCACACAGACGCTGCACGATGTTATTATCGTCGTCTGGGCAACCACAATGTTTTAGGTCATGTGGCAACGTTCAGCCAATCATATAGCGCAACGTCGCTGCCATGCGCAAGGGCCGGAGTAAATATGAACACAGACATTCCCACCGGAGAAGACCTGGTATCTAAACCTGAACTATAATTTAAGTCGTGAGGTAACGACCAATATGTTCATAACTCTGCAATAAGATATAATTTATTGTAGGAAAACAATAATTTCGACGAGGATGGGATTCGAACCCACGCGTGCAGAGCACAATGGATTAGCAGTCCATCGCCTTAACCACTCGGCCACCTCGTCAGATGGCGAGCTATATTTTGTTGTCTGAATTAAAACAACAATCATTAAAAATCGGTGAAAAAAACGTATGCACAAATATTACACATAATGGGTTGTCTGAATCACTTTTAAAAAAGCATTGTTTTCGCAAAGCTTTGTTTTTTTTCTCTTGATGCCGGTCCACAAACTAGCGGAGGTCTCCCTACTTTCTGATTGGTTGGACTTTACGTTCATGAAAAAATACAACATTGTCATTGGTCAAGAGGCGGGACTAGTGCTGAATGAATACAGGAAGTGGATAGCGTGAGACTGCACTTTGACGTTCGACGCAAACCTTAACAGTTTTGAGGTAACGGATTTTTCAGTTTTATTTACTCCCTTTTCAGTTATAATGAATTAGAAGCCAAACGTTTGCACCTGAATGCTATTTTAAATTCATTCTTTTAAAACCAGGATGTGGTGCGTTGTAGTTAAATTTGTGTTTGTGCTTCACAGTATGCAGTTTTTAGCCGCTAGATGCTAATGGTAACGCTGTTTACCCTGGCGTTTACTTCACATGAACTTTTAGAAGAATTAAGTCCTTATGGGTGTTTAAAGGGGTGATAAGAACGGCGATTTTCACAAACTAAAAGCCATTATGAATATTTTTTCCCAGGTTGGAATCTCTGAAAACTTGTGTTTTAACAGCTGGCTTAGAAACCCTTAACTGCTGCATGCGATAAATCTGTTTCCCCCCTTTGTTTGTGCGCTCCTTAATGCTTCTAAAGTACCCTAAAACGAGTTTAAATGTAGAAGAAAAAAAAAACATTTATCTTGACTGTTAGTAGCTCGAGTAAAGCAAGTTAAAAGTAAAAATTCCAGAAGCACATTAAATTGGCCGAATTTTAACATATATCTTTGCGTATCTAATAAATTCGAAACCCGAGCCTTAATGTCTGTGCTTGTATACAGAAAGGAAATCCTTTGCTGCTCAGTTGAGTAAACCTGCATGAAATTAGGCATGGGAAATGTCCATGTGCCAAGCTCTTTCACTTTTGGTTTTTAGTCAAACTGGTTTCAAAGAACATCACTGCAATGTGAGACAATTATTTCATGTTTCACACAGAAAAAAAAACAGCTCACTTAATTCCAGTCTGAAACATATGGAAGAGGATTAGGGTTACTGGGAAAAAAAAAGTGATTGATTTTTTACATTTTATTTCAGTATAATATGAATAATTCTGACTTTAATCTCAGATTTCTGTCTTTACTCTCAGAATACTGACTTTAATCTCAGATTTCTGAATTTTTTCTCTCAGATTTCTGAATTTTTTTTTTCTCTCAGATTTCTGAATTTTTTTTTCTCAGATTTCTGAATTTTTTTCTCTCCGATTCCTGATTTTTTTTTTTCTCTCAGATTTCTGATCTTTTTCTCAAATTTTCTCAGAATCTCAGAATTTTGGATTTTAATGTAGATGGGCACCATGAAGGAAGAAATGTGGAGCACTCAGCTTCACTTACAAAAGATGTGAGTTGTTTGTGAAGGCTAGTAACACATTGATGAAAAGTTACAGAATTAGGTAACATTTTACATGATGCTATTTAACACAAAGATGCTATTTAATTAATGTAAGGACAGAGGGTGATTAAAACAAGAGAGCTAGTTTGTTCTTTAAAACAGATATGGCTACGGCTTGATGCTAACATGTTTGTTAGCTGTCAGAATTCTGAAAAAAAAGTCAGAATTCTGAGTTTTCTTTCCTCATATTGTACTGAAATAAAATTTTAAAATCAGTTTTACTTTTTTTTTCTTCTCAGTGGCCCTAATCCTGTTCCTTAGATACACACAGATCTCATCTTACATAATAAGGGTGCAAGGTCAGTGAAATTTATCATGACTATATATTGCATTGCATTTATTTGAAGTAATGTAGCTTTTTTTTTTTTTTTTTTTTTAAACCTTTAGTATAGCTGTAAAACTTTAAATAATAAATGTAAAATGTCTGGTTTATCCCATCCACGTGCTTATTTCACTATAACAGTGTGAATAACTTATGAGATTTGTTTTTTGTGTGCTTTTAGTTTATTTCAGTTTTTTTTTTGCCAATAATAATTTTTACTCCCCACATCAGCTTCTGCTGGAGAATATATTGTGATTTTACAAGACATTTACTTTTCAAAGAGTTGCAAATCAGTTACAACACGTGAACTTAAATCTCTTCCATAAGCAAGCAGCTTCCTTTGGCTGATGGTCCTTGTTTTGCTGCACAGCTATCCAACTCTTTGGGAGTTGCTTGTAAAATGTCAGCTTGTCAATTTCTGTTCTTGTTTTTCTGGTACTTCCTGTTATTCATAATGTGTTCTCCTTGTGAGATTTCATTTTGTATTCAGACTTCATTTAGGATACTGGGCACCAGGTCCATAGCAAGAATAAAAAAAAAAATAATGTAATGAAGTGGCATAATGATGTGAGAGAAGCAAAGGTTCTAGAGAAGCAAAGGTATTAGTTAGATATCAGCTAATATAGTTTTACAATGAAGACTTTGCTTGCTTGAATTCATCTTCCATCTGTCAAAGTGTTGTTGGGCGCCGCACAATGGCAGCCCACTGCTCCAAAAGGGGAGGGTTTAAATGCAGAGGTAAATATCTCCAATGTGAGATCAATAAAGTTGAATTATTATTATGCAGAGAGGTGCATGGTAAGGCTCAATGTAGAACCTAGATGAGGCTTAAAAAGGATATATATCTAAGGTCATTTAATTTTTTTTTGGTACCTTTTTTTTTTTGTTTAATGCTCTTCTTTTTTTCTTCTTTTTTTTGCAGTACCTTATCAGCATTATTCGTGCTCTCAGAACAAAGATGGTGGACTCTCAGTACTACCTTCCCAATGACATTGGGATCTCAGCCCTCGACTGCCGTGAGGCATTTCGTCTGTTGTCACCTCAGGAGAAAATGTATGCCCACTATCTGTCCCGGGCTGCTTGGTAAGTTACACACCTCTGGGTGTAACCATACAGGATAGACTGACAAAAGATTAATGGTCAATGAAGAATGCTACTGGAATATAGCCAGATTTGAGTTGAGGAACAATTTTAGTAAGCCTGCAACTAACGATTGGTTGGCTAATCTGTTGACAATAAGTGGATATCATACAAAGAGAACTTGAACAAGGTGATGGTAAAACTGTGACCTTGAAAAAGTCCTTTAAATACAATAAATAAAAAGGTTGTTTATCTTAAATACCCATGGCAAATGGCTGGTTTTAGAGTCCATATACTCCCAATTATTGCTAATTAAATTTCTAAATGAGTGATCATCTTAATAATTGATGCATCTGATTAGTTATTTCAGCCTTACATTGCAGCTTTGGCGATTAATCCGTATCTGTTGTTGAACTGTTTTTCTTAGGTATGGTGGCCTGGTGGTGCTCCTGCAGACATCTCCAGAGTCTGCAAACATCTTCGTCCTGCTGCAGAGAATCTTTAGGAAGCAGACTCCAGAACAGCTGGAGCAGGTCGCTAAAGCAGCTGGTCTCAGCTCTGAGGAATACCAGGTACATGTTTGATAGTTGTTTTCAGTACCGTCATTATAGCATTTCACCTTTTTTACCAAACAGGATTTTTCTGCATATTTTCTTTAGGCCTTCTTGGTCTACGCTGCTGGTCTGTATGCAAACATGGGCAACTACAAGTCTTTTGGAGACACCAAGTTCGTCCCCAATCTACCAAAGGTAAACTACATTTACAACAAAAAGTGTCCTTCGTAAATGTAGTTAAACTACTTTTTAATATTTTAGAGAAGCTTGTGAGTTTAATTCTTACCTGGGTTGTGCACATCTGTTCAATGATATCTAGGACAAGCTGGAAGCTCTGGTGAGGGCCAGCCAAGCGTTTCAGGAGAGTCCCGCTGAGATGGAGGCTCTGTGGAGCAACACCTCAGGTCTGATTTATTCCCTGGAAGACCGACAGAAACAGCTGGGGCTGGGCGATAAGGTCAGAGGTCATTTAACAGGAGAAGTTGTTTTCTGTTCTTCAAACTGTGAAGATCTGATACATTTTTGTCTGTTTAAATAAAAATTCTGCTAATTCCTTGTGACATATTTTCAGATTTGTCATCTGCTTCTGTTTGAAAGATATTGCTCTTGTATTTTTGTTGTAATGACTGACTTTCTTAGGCTTGTTCTGAGTTCTGTTTTAACAAAGCTGTTGCTTTTTCTGTTTTTACAGCTGCAACAGAAAACAGCTGACTAACTTTTATCTTATAGAGAGATGATTTTGTATTTTTTCCCTCTGTTTAGGGAATAACAACATACTTCTCAGGAAACTGCTGTCTGGAGGACGCTGAGCTGGCTCAGAGGTTTTTAGATTCAAAGGTGAGCAAAACACATTTCAAATATAAACCATTTTTCAACCATCATTCCGCTCTGTTCCTGCTGCTGTACCCTACAATCTAAAGCATTTTTACACTTTTAAGTAATGTGGAAAATTACAATACCTTTTCTTTTCCAACTTTTTTTGATCATATGAAATGTTTTAGCCCAACATTTTATATTAAATGACACAAACAAATCTCATATAAAACTCCTAATAAATGAGTACTGAGGTTTTCTTTCCCTCTATCAGTACAGATCAACACATAGAATAAAACCAACCAGAATCTGGGACAGCAGCATCTAAAAACATAATCAGTCAAAACTTTTTTGTTGGTCTTATTGTAACTTTTACACAACTGATAATCTAAACATTAAAAATAGCTGATAATGATGCTTAATTTCAGTAACCATCTTATCTGATCAACTTTGGATTGTTTCCAGAAACTTTCTGCTTACAACACACGTCTGTTCAAGAGAGACAATGGAGGGAAACCCTGTTATGAGGTGCGCCTGGCTTCAGCTGTTCAGAAAGGTCAGAGCTGTTTAAAAGAAAACTTTTTAAATGAATATTACGATCAATCGGACTGAGAACCCTCATTAAGATTAAGAACAAATTGTTTGATTTATGTAATAACGAAGAGGGTGAATTCGTTATTACTTTGCAGACTCTGCAGAGGACGGGGAATGTGAGTCGTCCTGTGGCAGCTTCAGCTTTGAAGACAAAGAGTTTATTGTTAAGAGGGGAGACTATAGTCCTCTTATGGAAAAAGTCTGTCATTACCTCCAACAAGCTCAGGTGAGAGAAAGGACTGCCCTTTTTTATTTTCCTTAATAGAAAACTAGATCCAATCTTAGATCCGAAATGATCCGTTCATCGCTGTAGGACTTCAAATAGTGAGATTATTTCATTCTTGCTTCATAAATGATTGAACACATTGTTTCTTCTTCTTTGCATGAAGTATGAGAAATAATCACATTAACTTCTGATCATTTTTCAATTAATGAAAAGGAGCAGCTCATGTGAAAAAGTGGATTATTATTCAACTATCTGCAATTTATCTACGATTTACAGAGCTTACATTTTAAAACGGTTTAATGCGGATTTATTTTTGAATTATCTGAAGTATAGATTTATAAGCTCTGGTTTAGATGCATCCGATTTATCATTACAGCTTGAATGTTTTTTTAACATAATGATAATTTAGGATTTTTTGTTGTACCCAGAGATTAATGCACTTATATAACAATAAAAAGCCAAATTAACTAATGTAATAAATACCAAGCAAGGTGAATATTTTGGCTTTAAAGTATTAAATGCTTCGTTCCTTGAAGCAGCAGCTTTGGGATAAACAGAAAGATCCAGTTGACTACTTTGATTTACAAGGACAGTGTGAGCATCTAACTGATTTTAATGCCTTCAAGTGTTATTTTAGTCTAGTTTTAGTTTTTTCTTTCCATTTTGTTCATTCTGTTCTCTGCACTTTGTTAAACAGGCTTATGCAGCCAATGACAACCAGAGAAAGATGCTGGAAGAGTACCAACACAGTTTTGAATTTGGTTCCATTCAAGCCCACAAAGAAGGCTCACGGTTTTGGATCAAAGATAAAGGCCCGATTGTTGAGAGGTGAAAACACAGCACACAGTTAGCCCTACGAACCCCTGAAAAGCTGATAGCTTTCATTAACTTTGACTTCCTCATAGAACACGTTTGAAGATTATTTTGTTGGGTTTTCATTACAAACACCAAGCTTTGCTCTAAATAGAGTTTGCGCTACTTTCTTTAATGACATGTTTAACGTTTGTCTCCCTCTGCTCCTCATCCTTTCCTGCTCCTTTCTGGATTATTTTCTTTTACAGTTATATAGGATTCATAGAGAGCTACAGAGACCCGTTTGGCTCCAGAGGAGAGTTTGAAGGTAAGAGCAAAGCTGCCTCAGAATCATACCTTTTTTTATTTTATTTTTTTATTACCACTTTAGGTTAGGATCCCAAAGGTTCCCTGCAGTTTTAGCTAGATGCTGAAAACCAGGTTGACTGAAGTTGTGTTTAGTCACTATTTTGCTTTAAAAGCATAACGTAGTATTTTGGGTTTTATTTGAATAAAGAAAAATATTTATCCTTGTAACAACTGTTGGTTCAGATCTTTTGTTGGCCTTAATCCCCACAGATAAGTAATCTTCTCATTAACCATTAAAACTCAGATTTAAAATCTCTCTTCAGGGCTAATTGACTCTTTTGCTCAATCTTATCCCCATTTTGTTCCCAAACGTTGGCATTCCGGCTTTCATTTCTTATTTTAAATGAGCTATTAAACTTAACTAGAAATAAAACTATTAAAGTATTTTGGGAAAATATGAAAATGAATCTACAATGTCGACGCCCTGTTTCCAACGTTTTGTCGTTCTGACCTCCTTATGTTAGATATTATCTATTACTCTGTAATCATGGAATCATAAGTCTGTTTACTAAATAAAGTCTATAAAGCAAAAAATATTTAATAGTGTCAGAGGAGGCAAAAAATGTACCCTGGTGGGGACAGCTCCTTTTAATACACTGCGAACTTTGACAAAAAATGACAAAATTTGTGAAGAAACGAGCGGCTGTCACCTGCTTCATGTCACAGTTGAACCACTTTCATTATTGTAAAAACAAAAATTAATCGATTTAGAACTTTATGAATCAAAATCGAATCGATTCAGGACTTTGGCGAAAATACCCAGCCCTATTCTTTAGTATAAAGACAACAATAATCAATCTTGATTGGAATTTACTTTATTTGCAATGTTTGGGCAGTCTTAGCCACATACATTTTGAAGAACTCTATTTTTGTACACTGGTATTCATGGTACAAGAGTAAAAATGTAGAATTAAAAGTTAAAACAGCAAAGTATAAATGGTCCTGCTCCTTTAAACATTTTTAACATTGAGCTCAAGGGGCTGCATCAAAGGAAGTAAAATGTAACGCAAAGACTGCAGAGCTCTGATTCTGGTTGAAGGCAGCATTTTAGCAGGAAGCCAAAAATGATCTCACTGCTGGTGAACTGATGTCACCTAAAACAGGCCTCGTAATCAGCCGGTCAAAATATTGTTTCACTGAAAATACTTACCATAAAGCAGTTCATTAAAATCATTGGACTAAAAAGTTTGATTTCGTCCAAATTCATTAAGCCTTAACTGATCATTCCTGCCTCAAACCAGACAAAGTTTGTATTCCCTATCTGTAGTCTAAATGCTTATTTATTTAGGTTCAGTGCATTTCCACATATGTTGCATTAATGCTTTGCATAGAGATGCACCGATCCAATACCTGGATTGGACATTAGGTTAATTCAGCTGTGGGATTAGATTGGTATCCCTCACCCATATGCTCAGCCCAGGTATCAGCTAAAAAAAAAACTGGATCTGTGCATCTCTAGCTTTGTAGAACCTAACAGAAGCTGCTGTTCCATCTATGAAAATTGTTGTTGTTTTTTTACTCTTGGGTTGTGTCCTTCCTTTCAGGGTTCGTTGCCGTGGTGAACAAGGCAATGAGCGAGCGTTTTGCCAAGTTGGTCAGCTCAGCAGAAGTCCTGCTGCCTGAGCTACCCTGGCCCCAGGACTTTGAGAAGGACACCTTCCTTAAACCAGACTTTACTTCCCTGGATGTTCTAACGTTCGCTGGCAGTGGAATTCCAGCTGGGATTAACATCCCAAATTGTAGGTCCACAGGGAGTCAAACTTCAACCTGGTTCTGCTGCTCAGTTTTTCCTTCTTTTTTTTTTTTTTTAAGCATTGATTGTATTTTTTGTTTTTATGTAGATGATGACATCAGGCAGTCAGAGGGCTTTAAGAACGTGTCCTTAGGGAATGTGCTGGCTGTAGCCTACGCCACACAGAAAGAAAAACTCACCTTCTTGGAAGAGAAGGATAAGGTAGTAGCCTAATTATGCTCTATGCCCAAAGATTTACCTAAGTAAGGTCAGATGATATACATGTTATTTTTTTGCCTCAGGATTTGTTTATCAAATGGAAGGGGCCATCCTTCGAGGTGCAGGTCGGTCTTCATGAGCTCCTGGGTCATGGAAGTGGAAAGCTATTTGTCCAGGTCAGTCAAAAACTTGTGCGACTATTTTCTCCTCTCTAGTTTGTTTTTCAGAGAAATTTGAGATACTTATGTGTAGGAAATGAATAAACTGACTGTCCTTCCTAACTAACTGGCTCTTTAAGGACGACCACGGCAAGTTCAACTTCGATCAGAGTAAGGTGGTGAACCCAGAGACGGGAGAAAAGGTTAGTTTCACTCTGATGGGCTGGGATCTCTGCCCATATAATGACACTCAGTAATAACTATGGTTTGCACATGACAAATAAAGATGTCTGATTACCTAACAGGTGTCAAGTTGGTATCGTGGCAGCGAGACGTGGGACAGTAAATTCTCCACCATTGCTTCTTCCTATGAAGAATGCAGAGCAGAATGTGTTGGGCTCTATCTGTGTCTGAACAAGCAAGTGTTGAGGTGGGTAGTCTAAAAAATGGGATGTAAATGGACATATTTCTGTTGGAAATACTTGAATTAGTCCTAAAAGTTAAGAAACATTGACATTAGAGTTGTAGTCAAGGAGAAAAAAAAGTTCCGCTTTTTCAGTTTTTGGTTATTTTAATTTTGGGGAGTAAGTAAGGTGCTTCCAATCCAATTCATTTGATGAATTGATCCTATCAAGGTCTTGATATTTAAGGTATCTACAATTTAGAGAAGCCATCATTTACTGAAGGGGTTTATCGTAATTAATAGACTATTTAAAGCCCCTATCTTCTCTCCAATATTG
Organism: Cyprinodon brontotheroides; assembly: GCA_018398635.1. NCBI lineage: Eukaryota > Metazoa > Chordata > Actinopteri > Cyprinodontiformes > Cyprinodontidae > Cyprinodon > Cyprinodon brontotheroides. Next base: position 2,472,107 of record JAGKQL010000034.1, on the reverse strand, counting down.
TTCACACAGGGAGAGCATCCAACACTGTTGCTCGGCTACCCTGAAACAGATGAACCTCCAAATTTTCTGCCAGGTTAAGGACAAAATGGCCAAAAGAAACAAAAGCCCCATCTTGGACTCATCAGGCCTCAGTCAGCTTGTTCCTAATGTTAAAATTAACAGACTGAAAAGGATTGGCTTGTTTGAATAGAGCAGATATAATCCTTAAATTCTTTTTAAGTGATTTGATCACCTTAGGTAGCATTTTAAATGGTTGTAGAACCAGACTCTGAGAACAAGTGGATGATTTATTTTCTAAAATATAAGAATCTGAAGTTACTTCTAACCTATTTGAAATGATTCATTGTACAAAACTTCTTCTTAACCTGTATTATTTCTGTTTATCTTAGTCTTTTTGGTGGCTGATCCCACTGAGGGAGGCTGCCATGGTAACCGTTACCTGTATGTTTTCTGTCACAGTATTTTCGGCCATGAAGGTCAGGATGCTGAGGATGTGGTTTACGCCAACTGGCTGAGCATGGTCAGAGCTGGGCTGTTGGGTCTGGAGTTTTATACGCCTGAGAGCAAAAGCTGGAGACAGGTGATCCATCTACCTGACACATGGCTGGAGACGCTTTACTTTTGTCAGCCTGTGATATATGTGGTGTTTATATGTTAAGTAGTGTTGCACATCATTTCACACATTTTTCCTGTGATTAGTTTGCAGAGTCTGTGATGTTTTACGCTTTGTTTGCGTTAAGTCAGACAGCGTGCTTATATGATTGTCTGGAGATGCCTCCAGCCTGTTACCGTTCATCTGTCTGCTCCAGGCTCACATGCAGGCGAGATTCGTCATCCTGCGCGTCCTGCTGGAGGCGGGAGAAAGTCTGGTGGGCTTGGAGGAGGTAACGGGGCAGGACGGTAAGCCCGACGCACGGATCACACTAGACCGGAGCAAGATCAGCACTGTGGGCAAGGACGCCATCCACAGGTTCCTCTGTAAACTGCAGGTACATCTACTTCACCTGAGATGCTCACCAGCTTGATTATACGCCTTTTTTTTTTTTTTTCCTCTACTTATTATTGTGCATATTTAGTGGAACAAACAACAGTACAAATGAAAATAATTTTTTCCATGATAGACATATTATGCATCCTTAGAAAGCTTAGATTCTCCACGATTCAACCACAAAGTTTATTTTTTGGACACTGTGAGCACCAAAGCAGAATTATTAAAGTTCTAGCAGCATATTAAATCACCTAAAGGCCGTGGCCTTTAACTGCGACTGCCTTTAGGCAAATGTTGCAGCGTAGGGTTTCTCGCTACACATCTCTCCCAGCAAACTCAGACCAGTTCCAAACAACGGATTATTTTATTCCTTTTTCAAGAATAATCCCCCACTCTCACTCGGTAGCTATGATTTCGCTTGCTGAACTACAACGTGGGAGTAATACTCCACCTATGGAAGCTCCAGAGAGCCAAAATTGCGGCGTTATACCAAAAAATCTATTTCCTTTTTTTTTTTTTTTTTTTTTTTTTTATATAATCGCAGTTAAAAAAAAAGTTAATTAATTCATTGAATACATTTTTTTGCCTGGGCCTGACTATCATTTGCCATCCTTTTTTTTTTCTTTTTTTACCAACTCTATGGTAAATTATTAAAAACTTAAATTTGAATCAACAATTGAAGATTCATGAATTAAAATATTTATTCTGACGAAACCTTTTGAAATGCATCTTGTAGAAAACAAAGTCATACATTTTATTTGGATTATACAGGATAGCAATTAAAATAGTTCAATTTTAAGTGGAGAAAAAAAAAAAAAGATTTTAACAGATTTTTTAAATAAAAAAATGAGGGTTTGACATCCAAAACCTTGAGATTCTGGTCGTCTTTGGGGTCCTTCACCTGCTGGAACCTTAAACTCCTGCTTTAAATTGGTCTACCAGAATGTCCATGTGCCCAGTTATCGGCCACTACTGGAAATCAAAGTATCCCCACAGCTCCACCCTGTTGAGATCTTAAATCCTTCAAAAGGCCTGATCTGATCCAATCCAACCCATTTACAGATCTTAAAGTCTACAGCAGATGTGGAAGGAGGCAGAGCTCTCTATGAGGCTTACTCCACTGTCAGCGACACCGGAGCTCACAACTTCCTGCGTCTGCGGGAGATCGTGCTGCTGAGGAAAGAGGCGCGCAAAATGTTTGTCCAGGCCAACACCAGAATCATCGGTAAGTGTATATATATCAGCGACACAAACAGGAGTCAGATCTTGCCTGTAATACTTGGTTATTAGTTTCCATATTTAGCTAACGTTCCTCTGTGGTTTCCAGAGGAGAATGTGGAGCTGGTGGAATATGAAGGCAGCGCAGCAGGTTTGATTCGCTCCTTCACCGAACGCTTCCAAGATGACGCAGAGCAGCTGGAAAACACCCTTTTGGATCTGAACAAAGCAGATGCCTCCTGCTGGTGTTGATGGAGGATTGATCCTCTTGTTTAAAAAATGGCCTCCGAAGTCAAGTTTCCCATGCTGAAGATTTACGAAAGGTTTAAAGTGTGAAAAATTCAACTCTTAAAATGAATAAGCCATACGATGTGTATCTAATCATTTTGAGCTAATATGTAATGAAATGGATCTCTTTGGTAGAGGCACTTGACATGTTTTCTAATGAGAATAAAAACTGCATTACCTGGAAAAATCAATGGTTTCTTTAGTTAAATAATTTCCTCTGTCATGATATTTGACTTTGTGTACCTATGCTGATTGGTGGCTAAAAACAATAAAGAAAATGTCTCTTTTTTTCTTAAGGTTTTTTATACTTTCTTCTTTGAAATTGACTTAACCTTAAATATTTTTTTGTCAAATTTTCACATAAAGAATTGTTGGGATTGTTTCATTCATATATAAATAATGAACTCATTTAATCTCAATTCATACTTTTAACATGGGAAAGATAAGAAAACAATCAGAATTTAGAAAATTACCTATTTTTCTCCTTTTGGCCCTAGTCTTCTGGTTTATTGTAAAAAGTTAAAGTACTTTTTTCCTGACTTGTTCCTCTATTGCTCTAGACTTCAGCCTTAACTAGTACACATAACAACAAAATAGTGCTTTTATTATGCAATAATCCAAGTCAAATACTGTGTAGTCTTCCTTTAGCGCTCTACTGTGATGATATTTTTATATCTAACGGAAACATAGTGCAGGACATTACAACTTCTTTTTTTTTTTGGATGCTTTTTTGGTACTATATTTACTCTATATTGTCAGTCGTATTTTTAACTTTAATGGCCTATTGCTTTAACTCTTTGTACTCTTAATAAGCTACTGGAACCAGAATTTCTTTGACGGAGTTATCCCAAGTTATAAAGTTTAGTCTAATTGTGAAAAAATGATTCTATGGAATAAGGTATGTATCAATTACTACCAGAGATGGCAAAAGTACTCACTTTCTGTACCTGAGTACAAAAGTACAGATACTTGTGTTAAAAAATACTCTGGTAAAAGTGGAAGTACTTGATTAAACTTTCTTTACTGAAGTAAAAGTACGGAAAGTAAGAGGCTTGGACAAATTTAGATTAAAGTGTAAAGTAGAAACCACTTTTTTCATTACCGTTGCCTACATTTTAAATGGATGTCTGCCAATAGGACTAGATCTCCGTTATTGTTCATTTTCCAATCATCTTGTCTCGTCCATACTGCTATGCTATATGCGTACATACCACCAAGCTGCAATGATTTGCCTGCGAATGAATACCACGCCGAATCTGTAAGATTCATCTCTCTTGTAGTGAGTCGTCAAATGCAAGCGTAGGGTTCCCATCAATTACATTGAATTTGGTATTGACAGACCTGAAAAACCGATATGACTAACTCCATTGAAATTATTATTCGAAAACTAAAAAGTAACGAGCCAATTTTTAAAATAAATATAAGGAATTAGAAAGTACAGATATTTGTGTTAATAAAAATGTACAGGGGTAGAAGTAAAAAAGAGTAAGCCATAAAAATAAGTAGTAAAAAGTAAAATATCAGAAAAATCTATACTTGAGTACGAAGTAACATGAAGTATTTGTACTTAGTTACTTCCAATCTCTGATTACTACTGTTGAAGTATTTTGAAGAACAATGTAGATGAAAGTACTGGTAGAAATCTATGATGACTAATAGCCAGTTAAACATCCTCTTTAAATTCACATTTTATCTTTTACTCTCATTAAAGCACTTTAAGTGCTTAGTTTTTATCTGCAAGAGAGGAATAGTCTACGTAAAGGTCCTCATGTTCACTTAATGCATAGATGAAAAGCGTTATGTCTATAAAGTTTAACTATTTTAAAAGCTATATTCCTTTATTGGAAATTTAACTTAGGTGCTTGGAATATCATAATTAAATGTATTCACTTTTATTGGCTTAGATCAAAATGTTCTGAATAAATATTGTAATATCAAATAAAAATAATACAATTCATTAAGGATTTCATTTGTTTACAGCTGGAAAGAACAAGAATCTCTTCATAGATTAAAGAGGATTTTTATTAAAAAAAAAAGCGTGATGTGTATTTTAGTAAACATTTAAACAATTGCTAGCTTTGTTGAATTGGAAAAGACACGCACCCTCATTAAAAACCAAGAGCAAATAAATGCTTAACAGTCTTGAGCTCAGGAAAAGGAATCATGTCAATTAAATAATTATTTATATAAGCAATCTCTGTTCTTTCAAAAAAAATGCTATAACTTTAAAATTCCTAAACAGCCTAAGTCTCTTTGCATTCTTTTACCATGTCCGGTTTATGGGGTGACTGAGGAGGAGTCTCTAGTGATTCTTTGAGATCACTGACGGAACTGAAGCCATCATCTTCAGCACTTCTCTCTAAATCCACACCCGTCCCCTCTTTTTCTCTCTCTTCATTCAAATGCTTGGTCTCTCCATCATCCTCTGTATTCTTATCTGTGTGCGTCACTTCCTTCACAGCCTCCTGCCCTGACCCTGAAGGAGCAGCATCCGCACAGCAGCCTTGTTCTGCCAGTGCAGAGGTGTTCAGCACGGTTACAGGGGAGGGAGAGGGAGAAAGGTTTGGTGAGTCGTATGGAGAGAGAGACAGAGGTACTTTAGGGGATAAAGATGGCGACTGATAAGGTGAAATGGATGGGGAAGCACTGGGAGAGTTGCGGGGAGACAGGGAATAGCTGGTTTTAGGGAAAAGAGGAGGTGCTCTTGGAGAAATGGAGGGTGATTGGTAAGGGGAGAGCGAGGGAGCACTGATCACAGGATTAGGGTGCAAGTAGTCATCTAAAAGAGCTGCAGGTACTTCCTGTTTGTCATCTTCAGTGGTGCTGCTTCCACACTCCGGTTGGCCCTCCTCCTTTATGTCTGACATTAAGGAAAGATCTCCTGATGGAGGCTCCTCCTCCAGCTCAATGAGAGGTGGCTCAACCTGAGCAACATGAAACGTATCCCCGTTGGGTTTAACAAAGCCTCCTGCTTTTAGACCTTTACGTCTCCCTTTGGTTTTAGGCATGAGGGGTGGAGGAGGCGGGGGAGCGAGCGGAGGCGAGAGCAAGCTGGACGTCTCTGTGGAAACTCGAACCTTTAGGCTGCGTTTGAACATGCGCCTTCTGGAGAAAGCACTCTGCGACTGTAGGAAGAGAGGGTTAATGAAGCAGAGGGCGCCCTGGCCTGAGCCGCAGTCCAGCTCTCTGGGGCTGCGCGTTGTGATTGGACAAAACTCCTGGAAGAGGGTTGGATTTGAATACGATTTGGTGCCGTTTGAGTGGGGTTCAGCTGCACTGGGTTGGTTCTCTGAATCCGGTTGGAGACCAGACTCTGGCTGAGCTGTAGAGTCGGTCTGTAGGATAGCAGGTATAGCAGATGATGCAGCATCTGGCTGCTTCTCCTCTTTTCTGGCTTTAGGAGCCTCCCGTGGTCCACGTACATTTAGATGGGAACGCCAGAATTCTAGAAAAGAAAATGGATGTTATTAAAGTAAATGTTCCAGTTAAGGGCTGCTCAGTGGTGCAATGGGTAGCACTGCTGCCTTGCAGCAAGAATGTTCCGGGTTTGATTCCCAGCCCGGAGGTCTTTCTGCATGGAGTTTGCATATTCTCCATGTGCATGCGTGGGTTCTCTCTTGGTACTCCGGCTTCCTCTCACACTCCAAAAAGATGACTGTTAGGTTAATTGGTTTTCACTAAATTCTCCTTACGTGTGAGTGTGTGCATGAATGGTTGTTTGTCTCTGTGTTGCCCGATGGACTAGCGACCTATCCAGGGTGGACCCCGCCTCTAGAGATAGGCACCAACACCCCTTGTGACCCTGCCTGGGATAAGCATGACAGAAAATGGATGGATGGATGTTCCAGTTAAAATAGTCTCATTGGCGAATAAAATAAAAATTTTATTATTAAAAATAATTCTATTATTTTGTTGTTAACCCTTTAAAGCCCGATCCAAGAATAAAACAAAACAGAAAATTACTTTTTTTTGGTTTGAAGTCCTTATTTGGCCTTTTAACAAAATATGTAAAAAGAAAAAACAGAAACATTTTGATATTAATAATTTATTACTATGCGATAAGTCAAGATTATTTTTTGTGTAGTCTTCAGCCCTCTGTTATCAGGTATATCTGATTGTGTACAACAGGATTTTGAGCAAAGTTTTTAATATTAAATTATGCAAAAGGTGTCAGACGCAAAACATTTCAGAAACTGTATGTATCAAATATGATACATTTGGCATTACAGGATTAAAATTAATATTTTTTTCTAAATAGGAAAGATTATATCTATATTCAGGATGCAATGGTAATCAAAAATTCACATCTTTTCTCAAATATTTTGCTCTTCTAAAGAAATAATGAGATAGAAAAACCTTTTCTACATATAATGTAACATCTAACCTGTATGCTTAAATTGAAAAGTCGTAGTTAGAAGGAAACAATATTAAAAAGTAAAAAAAAGTCCGTTAGTATACGCTCCATGTGTGCCTAATCGATTTCCTTTCAGATTAAGGTCTTTGGACCCAAGATTATTATATTGTTTTTAGGTTTATAACAGAAACATTCAAGCCAAAAATGGCTGGTAGAGAATTTGCCAAAGGTTGGAAAGAAATGTGACAAAGAATTCAGTCAGACAGTAATTGATGGTGAATATGAACTCCAGATCACTGAATTAAAACGACTGAATCGCCCGTGTTTCACTGCTTAATAATGGTTTTATTTGTTTTATATTATGGTTTGTTTATTGCACCACAAAAACCCAGATCCATCTAAAGAAAAGTATTCCAGCTGCACGATTCTACAACTACCATGTTTCAATATGTCTTTGAGGTATACCTGTTAATCATGCTCAGTGTTAAAATAATGTACATTTTGGGATTAAGATCTAGTCATGCTTCCATTAGGTTCTGGAAGATTTCAGCCTGGTATTAATGTTTTCTATAGGAGAAAAGAATTATGTTTTGGATTCCGGTTTCTTTAAATCTATAGTGTTGAGGATTTTTTGCTTTTTTTTTTTAAAGATTTAAAAAAACAAAGCACATGCTCAACTCTGTACCGTGGTTCCCCGAGAGGGGATTGTTCTTAAACGCAGGCAAGAGCGTGCACAAGATTTCTCCTCGTGCACGCTCTGTTTAAAAGTTGCTGTTTACATGGTTCATACAAGAAGATTTGCAATTTTTTCCACTATGTCAGACTCACCACTCGTAAGTGAAAATAGGGACAAGGAAGTAGGACGGCCTTACGTAAACATATCACCAGAATGATTGACAATTAAAAGGACCGCTTATTTTTTATCCACCCAGAAAAAAAAAAACATCCTCCACTATACCTTTAATCTTTAATATGGTTAAGTATAAAACTTAGACTTAAAGTTATATTTTCCTTTTTAGTAAAAATTGTCTTCTGTCAAGTGAGTCCAGGTTAAATTTCTTAGAGAATACAAGGCTGGAATTATAAAGGATGGTGATGGCAAGCAGGTCTTCAAACCTTCAGACTTGCACCTGATCACCAAAAACAAATCAGCAAAGAGACATCAGAATGGAAAAAAAGTGGCAGCAAGGAGCTGATTGCTGTATGGCTAGTAAATATTTTCTATTGATGAATTGGAATGGTGCAAATACTTTTACACACATTTCTATTCCTTCCATCTTGTATAATCATTTTAGGGCTGTCAGTCAGTCTCTCCTTTTGCCATACATTTGTTAGGTGTATGAATATTTTTTCTTACCTATAAAACAAAGGCGAGAATTCCTGCACCTCCTTCAATGTTAATGTTACATTATCTCATAACTGTCCAATATACTGTATATATATATTTTCTATTATCACTAAGCGGTTTCCTTTTGTAAAGTTTCATTTTGTAATCTTTTTTGGTATCTATTTCAAAGCTAAATCTGTTTATCCTATGTAAGCCTAAGTGGTTTTGGCTAAAGGGCGTAGCAAACACTGTTACACATGTATTAATAGGACAGCTTAACCAGTATTAGGTGTACATCCTATATATGGAAGTAAATCTGTGTCGCTAGGATTTGAATTAAAAATGCGACTGAAATGTAAATGTTGTATGTTTGTACTTACTGTTTCAGTGTTAAAATATATTCGGAACACATTTTTGGCCCAAAAAAAAATTGATTGTCATTATTTCTACACAGTTTAAATTTCATTTGTTATTTTCTCTTCAAGCTAAAAATTCACAATACTATTTCAAAGTGATTACATTTTCAATACTTATTTTTCAGTTTAATTTTTCAATGTTATAGAAATCAGCATATAAAAAATTCAACCTTTCAAAATTCAAACACAATATTTTTAGCCTCCAGAGATTCAACTGGCTCTATTTCACTGTCTTAAATTCGGCGTCTAAATTCAGTGTAAAAAGGGAAGGGGTTACTTCAGGTCACAGACATTAGCAATGGATTATGGTGTCCAACACCCAGCCAATCCCGTTACGTTTTCTTAGTCATGTGACGTGACGCTTGCGGCGCTCATACTGAAGGAAAACCAGCATGACGGAGCCGGTCATGCAAGCTAACGCTAACTCAACTACAGAAAAATGAAAGTAATAAACTCACCATTGAGTTAGCGTTAGCTTGTTTGTTTTTTTTGGTCAAAAATTTGTTCTGAATATATTTTAACATTGAAACAGTGTTAAGTGCAAACATACAACATTTAAATTTCAGTGCCATTTTTAATTCAAATCCCAGCGACACAGATTTACTTCCATACCTATATACAGCTACATAAGTAGCTTTAAAATATAGGTTTATTGTTATTTACCAGACATTTTCTTTCTATATTAAGTTTTTAACATTTATATTGATGTAGCTGTTTTTCTTTTGCAGTTTAACTAGGGTGTGTTCACTATCCAGATCAACTGTCTGTCAGTGAGTCATGTAAATGAACTCCTTCTTCAAAGCTGTAGAAAATCAAAGGTTAGGTTGCAAAATCTGCAGTGAGGAAACAGGTCACTCCCTCACCAATTCCCATGTGGGAGATGGACTCCAGCTCTTTGTGTGACGCCGCCCTCGCAATGGCTTCAGGAAGCTCCAGAGGAAAAGGTAAAACATCTCTGAGACACACAGACAACATGCAATCACATAAGTAGCTGTGGCACCTGTTTACCACATGATCGATGATGAAATATTGGAAAAAGCATATTGACTTTTTTCTTTACCTGCTGACACAGTAAAATGAAATTAGTCTTGGGAGATCTGGAAAGCTGATGGCCGAACTCTCCAGAGACAGAGCTGTTGATAAGACGAGTATAACAATGTGTTAAGACTTAATTATCATATTGATTCCTAAACTGATTATATCTATAAAATCCTATTGAATTAAAAACAAACTATATGGTTGCAAAAATCTTTCCAATGTGAGATTATTGCAGTAACATGTTGAAGCAATGTGTTATTGACACTTTTGGCTTAGATATCCAAGTCAAACATACTGCAGTTAGTAGGGCAAAGATATGACCCTGTTTTAGACAGACAATAAATAATTGTCAACAATAAATAAAGCTCCTAAACTTAGATTTAGAAATAGTATAATGCATTAACAGAAGCCTCCTCCCTGATGAAACTGCATCAGGTTCAATAAATATTACACGTGAGCAACAATTATCAAGTCTTGCCACAGTTATTTAGTTGGATTAAAGTCTTTCCTTTGACTGGTCCAGTCTGACAGATAAATCTGCTTTATTCTAAATACATATTTGCAGCTTCAGTTCCACGTTTATGCTTGTTATCCTGCTAGAAGGTGAGCCTCCACCTCAGTGATCTGCAGCCTATAATAACAGGTATTTTCCCGGGATTACCCTGTATTTAACCTGCCTATCTGCTCATCAACTGAGTCCAGAGAAGCTTCCTCGTAGCATGTTGCTGACAACGCCGTTTTTCACTGAGTGGATGGTGTTTTAAAGGAAAAAGACTAGGCTGTGGTGTCCGAAAAGAGGGAAGCCGGAGAAACCAGGGAGGTGCAACACCTCCCAGGCAGGAAACTTCGTCCTGGCACTGCATCAACTAAAAAGATGTGTTTGCCTTAATTAAAGAAGCTAGACCTACATCGGTTAAATATTTTGATATCCCTTTATTTGTCCCCACAATGGGAAAAAAAATGTCCCTTTCTCTACATTTAACCCATCCCCTTAAGGGGAGCAGTGTGAGGAGTATTGCAGGCCTAGTGGTTAGAGGCATTAAAACCCCAGAATCCAGAGGTTCTGAGTTCAAGCCCCACTCCCAGACTGACACTCTGGCTCCCTGAGCAAAAGACTCTTAACCCCACCTTCCGGGGCCGCTGTGGCAGCAGCCACTGCTCCCGATCGCGGATGGAAGTTAAATGCGGAGTTAATCTTGTTTGCTCTGTAGTTTTGATAGTGTTATGCGGTAGAATGGGAAGTACAAATACTTACGTTACTGTACTCAAGTAGATTTTTTCTGATATTTTTACTTTTCTTTACTACTTATTTTTATGGTGACTTTTTTACTTCTACTCCTTACATTTTTACACAAATATCTGTACTTTCTACTCCTTACATTTTAAAAAATTGCCTCATTACTTTAGTTTTGAATCATTTCAATGGAGTTACCGTTATTATTTTTCAAGTCATCAATACCAAATTCAATCTAATTGGATGGGAATCTACGTTGCATTTGACGCACCACTACAAGATGAATCCACAGATTCGGCGGTATTCATTTGAGGCAAATCATTGCAGCTTGGTGGCGGTGGCGTTAGCATAGTAGCATGGACGACGAGATGATTGAAAATGAACACAACGGAGATCTAGTCCTATTGGCAGACATCCATTTAAAATGTAGGCATTGGCATGAAAAACGTGGTTTCTACTTTTACTTTTATACTAGAGATTTACTGTAGAAGCCTGTACTGTTACTTTTGCCAGTAAAGAAGTTTAATCAGTACTTCCACTTTTACCAGAGTATTTTTTAACACAAGTATCTGTACTTTTTACTCAAGTACGGAAGAGTCAGTACTTTTGTCGTTGATCTGTGCTTATGACAATAAAAGCTGAAACGTTTAGCAATGACATCTGGGCGAAAAATATTTTGTTAAAAAGGCTAAATATTTTAAACAACATAACTTGGCTCCCACCTTTTTCACTTAACTTATTGCATACGAATCCCACTACAAATAATTATTGAATATATATGCAAATTAAAACTGATGAAGGTGGATTAGTTTGGTTCCATTGTTAGCCTGTAAAATCTGAAACCTGTCTATAGGTTACTATGTCTAAACCTGTCTATAGAACCTGTCAATTTGCATGTTTTTCCAAGCAATACAAGGCCTTGTCTCTATAAAGACTCAAACTCACGCTTGGATCAGACATTTGAATTGAGAAAGCTTCCTGGAGGGGAAGCGAAACGTCTTCAAACTTGGAAACTTAAGTCCAGTGGATATTTTTTTTTAACTTATAATATTAATTATAATATTACTTTAATATTAATATTAAAAATTATATCAACCCAATATGCTTGCAATGTATCTCATTAAGCTTAGTTTATTTATTAATTTGTCAGGGACAGTACACATTGACAAACATTTTTGTAAATGTATCAGTATTAGCTATGAAGCTACTTTTCAACTGTTTTTCCTGGGCAAGGTGTATAATGCCAACAACAGTTATCAACAGAATTATAAAATAAACATAGAGCATTTTAAAAATTGAGGCTACATCCTTATCAGGGCAGGTCATACATTTCAAATAGAGACATTAGCATAAATATGTGCAGATAATTAAAAAGTAACACCCGTGTTTATGGAGGAATTTGAGCTAGGTCTAAAAACAGAAAAGATTTGTCTTAGTCTGGTCCACCATTGTTTTAATCTATAAAACATATCAGTTGTAAAATAAGCATTAATTGAGACAAGATAGATGGTGGCTAAGAAAAAAGGGTTACAGATAAATCAATGTTCTTACTTGACTGTTCCTCCCTGATGCCAAACTCCTGAACAAATGAAGGCGCACACACTGTCATCCGCCAAACTTAACGCTAAAGCACGCTCCTTCCAGATGTATGGTGACTTTCTCTCACCAGGAATGTCTGCTGACAACAAATCTGATTACAAACGAAAGTACTAAATCTACTACTAAGAGTATTAAACAGGACATATTCGAATCCAAAAAATGGAATGTGTTAAGAAATGTCCTTAAAGATTAATTTTACTTTTGTCACACTTAAATTTTACTAGATGAAATTATTGCCTAAAACAAAAACGTTAGTTTTAATTGCACAACACAGATTTGTAGAATAGAGAATGTCCTTTAAATGTGACATGTTTTTGTGAAAAAAAAAAAACATGGCATAAAAGCCATTAAATCATTCCCTGAATGTTAATGGATTGATATGTATCAGCTAAGAGATTTAAATCACGGTCCATGATTTTTTTTCTATTGGAATAGTATAGTCACATCTGTACCAAAAGTACAAAATATAATACATTAAGATATAAATTATGCTAAAGATAAACTTTAAAAGAGGAACACTATTTTGTTGTTATTATTATATGGTTTATATAAATCTTGTGTTGAAGGGCACAAAACTAAACTGGATCATAATTTGTTCTTTATGGCACTTCGCCAGCATCTGGCATAAACGCACGCCGGCGGATGGTGCAATTTGATGACGCCATAACGCACGCCGCTTGTTTTAAAAAATATATAAATATAAAAAATATAACCGCTGATATAATTTCACATGTTAAGTATGAATGCTAGCGCACTCATAAAAATAATAAATTATGAAACTGTTTAGTTTGTGCCTTCAACTCCTTGCCTCATAGGAAGACGTGCGCATTTGAATATATAACCTAAAGGAATATCTTCAGAACAGCTCCATAAATGACACAAAACTCATATGGGGGAGTAGAACATGATGTAATAACGTGAAAATCAAGAGGGCCCAATGTAAAAAAAAAATAATAATAAATGGCGTTCCCCTTTAAGTGTGACTGAACTGACCAATTCTGCAAAGAAGAATGATTCAAATTTACTCCACATTACTCAAAAAAGACTAATTTAATTTTCTGAGCATGAAAGTAGGACAACAAAAAGTAAAAAACAAGAAATAATCTGTAAGTTGCCAAAAATTCATTGCCAGCGCTGTGTGTGTATGCTGCTTAGAAATATGTCAGACCCCAGGAGGCTCCCTCTGCAGAATGTGCAGAGCATTAGCCGGATTGATGGACAGCTGCAACCAAACAGGAACTGTAAGCAGGAGTCGGTCCAACACACTGATGCTTCTCAGGGAGCTCCTTCCTCTTTGAGGCAGCCTTTGCTTTGATGGCTGGGATGGCTCTGGGAAATCATACAGAGGTTCCTCCTGCTGTGCCATCTGAAGACACACACACATGCATCAGTAATTACACCGTTATTAGCTTTACCCTGCACATAATAGAGCCTCATTATAATATCAGTGTTGATTATGCCCTTTAGTCAGGAGGATGGGTGAGACTGCTACACCTAGAGACCCACACCTGCATAGAAATACTGCCTGGATTCAGACTGCAAGTTCAGACTTGGTCAACTGCTGCAGCTCAGAGAGAGGGCTAAATGAAATGGCAATTCAAGTCAAACCTTTCAATTAAGCAGATCACTACAACATTGGATATTAATTAAAATAACATATATATACGACTTTATTTCTATTTTGTAATGATAATAGAAACCCAACCAAAAGAATACATGCCAATATCATTATTGCAGCTCAGCGTGCATTCCTAAAACTTAGACTTTGCTTCCTAAGCCTCGGTGCTCCGTCCCTTCAACAAGCTCCAATCTCACCGTTTAGTCAGCAAAGTTCAAACGTTGACATGAGTCATCATGACAAGGATCATTCTTTAGGTTCTAGCTACCTTTACGCTCAGTTCTGTGTTTTTTATCCCCTCGGGTTCCGCTTTATAGCTGCGTGCTTCATGTTCTTCCTTCTCCAAGTTTACAACAGGAGAAGTTCTCCTCTCTCCTGCCTGTCATGACGTGCGTCTGCAGATCCTCAAATGTTTCTGAGGCTCCTCCTTCCTGTTCACCTGATCTCACCTGGAAACGAAAAAAATAAAAATAAAAATAGGGAGAGGATCACATGAAAAAAAAAAGAATAAGGAAAGGAAAAACAACTTTATAAGTCAGCCAACACTGTCTTGGGAAATAAATCGGTCAGACAACTATTTAACGTGCGTCACTCTGCCTATATTGACCTGGTGAAACAGCGCCACCTGTTGGTGGCTTGAAAGGGCAAACAATACTAATACTGCTACCCAGTCATAGGGATACGGAAGAGGGTTAGGGCCACTGAAAAAAAAAAAAAAGTTAACTGATTTTTAAATTTTATTTCAGTATAGACCTATATCCAATTAAAGTTAATCTCTTCTGACATTTTTCTCAAAATTCTGATTTTTTGTTTCTCAGAATGCTGATTTTAATCTCAATCTCAATTCTGACTTTTTTCTCAGAATTCTGACTTTTTTTCTCCCAATTCTGCCTTTAATCTCAGAATTCTTACTTTAACCTGAGGGAATTCTGACTTTTTTCTCACAATTCTGACTTTAATCTCAGGATTCTGACTGAATTGTGACAGCTAACAAACATGTTAGCATCAAGCTGTAGCCATGTCTGGTTTAGAGACTAAATTAGCTCTCTTGTTTTAATCACCTTCTGGTCTTCCGTTAATGAAATAGCATCACCGGGGATCCCCTGGGCACATAAAAAGTCCCCTAATTCCGTCATTTTCCACTAATGTGTTACTGGCCCTCTCAAACAACTCACATCTTTGTCAGTGAAGCTCAGTGCTCCCACATCTCTTCTCAGATTAAAGTCAGACTCTACAGAAAAAGATTCAGAATTCTGAGACTAAATTTTGACTTTTTTTCCCCATATTAAACTGAAATAATATTTAAAAATCAGTTAACTTTTTTATTTTTTTTTTTTTTATCCCATAGAGTCATATTTAAAAAAAATTCTTTAGGTAGATTTTTACTAAATGATATACCGGTACTTAAAGTCATAGGAAAATCATATTTAAATGTCAAATCATTCTGGCTTAAAACATGTATATAAATGTACTCTTTATCAGAAAATATCTATTTAAAAAAAAAAATCCTGTCTTAAAATCTGTGTTTTGTTTTTGCTATATCTTATGCAGGCCAGTTAGTTAGTCAGCTTGTACACCTAATTCGGCCAATCATATATCAGCGGTCATCTGTCAATCAAAGTTTTTTTTTTCTCGGTCATTGCATCTTGAATTCATATTTAGCAGCTAATATATATGCTAGCGGTTGAAATAAGAATAATTTCCTTTCCATTGAGTTCCGTCCCAGTGTTCACGGGGATGGACGTCTGTGTCTTCGACAGGCGTAGAGCTAACAGAACTGGCTTAGCAGGGCTTGAGGCAAGGGCTCAAAACATTAATACTGACTGTAAGCCTTCTACATCAGAGCAGCTCCTGGCGTCCTCTTCCACAACTTCTTTGTCCCCGCTTTCCTCCTCTAAATAAAAATGTATGACAAGGGAGACACATCAACAACCTCCAACACAAAGTCTCCCCTCCTCTTGCATGTTTCCGCTGTCCAGAGCGTTCCCTGACAGTGTCGTTTCTAAGTCACCAATTTATAGTGCCATACTTGGCCCCAATGGAATTTCCCATTGGGAACCTACTAGCACTAAGTTGCTAACTGAGCAAGATGCTTGCAAGACATCGACCACAACCTAACTTTTGCGAACCTTTCACCACAACAATCCTGCCCTCTTGATAAGCGACCAATCACATTCATTTTATTCACTTTCTTGTAAAGTTTGCACCACTTTCGGGAAAATGCGAATGCAGGTTGGAACAGCAGCTTCCCTACAACATTAAAGTGTCCTAAAATCTTAGCATTCATGACAATATTAATAAATGTTGCTCCTTCAGTGACAACTGCCAGGCTGTTTTCCTAAACGGGGCCACCTTTTACAGTTCCTTTTTTATCTCTTCTTCTGTCTCCTTGAACCCCGCATGGTTCTGCGGGAGGTTTCTTCCTGTTAAAAGGGGAGTTTTTCCTCTCCACTGTCACTACAAGCATGCTTCGTGTGAGGTATTGCCTTGGAGTGAATGAGTCAATGGAATTAGCTGGTTTTCCTTAGATAGAAAACTTTGGAATCAATTTGACTGGATGATCTGGTGAACTGTAAAGTTTCCTGAGATGAAATATGTGGTGAATTGGGCTATAGAAATAAACTGAGGTTGAATTGACAGACTGCTGCACCCTAAATGCATCAGGGACTGTTATCACAGATCATTCCTCCCAGCAGCTGTAGCTGTAAGACTTTATAACCACCACTTATCCCAACAACCTCAAGAAGTTGCTACGTTCATGCTGATTTTTGCTGTTTCTATCGTAGCCTGTCAAATAACATGCGTCTGTCATTTTGCACATCTCTGATGTTGCTGCTGTTTTGAGATGTCCATTATTGTAAAAAATGTCCACAGCTGTATATTGTTTATTTATTCTCCAGGTGCACAGTATTTATATTGTTAAAACATTTTACAGTACAGTATTTACTTTTTTATCTCTTCACTATTATGTTATTTGTATACACTCTTCTAAGGTCCACATTTGTGTGACCATTTTTTCTATAAATCTTTTTTGCCTGCTGTTGTCCCATCCTTGGGACAACAAAGGGATTTTCTATTCTATTGTATTCTAAATATTAAAATGTATTAATATCAGTAGGCATATAAATATATCTTAAAACTTTTGCTGCTTTAGTTTCTAAAAATTTTTTATAGACAGTCATTAGGATGAATGGTGTGCAGAGGTATATGCGTTGTAGAAAGATAAAAATAAGTGAGTCATTGAGTATCTTCAGCCTCTCTCAGGTATATTTATTGAAGAATAATAACAGATGTGCATTTTTTAAATATTATTTTAAACAAAGAACGTATGAACAGAACAGAACATTAATAATTATCTACAGATACATCATCAAGGGCTTTACAGAATATAGAACAGTTATTTTACAATGTCAAAATCAAATCTGCTAAAGGGTTGCAATTCTTTAAGGGCAGTTATCATTTGAATGGCTTTAGCATTTGAGATAAATTTTAAGGATTCTATAGTTAATAAATACAGCTGCACGTACACGATTAGGAGTAAACGTAACCCCATGACGTAAAGACGTTGTACGTACGCTCACCAGTAGTAGAATGCAGAATATCAACAGCAGGTGGCAGTATTGGAACGTGTGCTGAGTAAGTGCGTTTACAATAATAAAGTTTAACAAAAAAATGTCTTATATTTGAATAAACTTTACTCTCTTCTCTACCCGATCGGGTAAATCGACAAAAATTAATGGGAGAGATGAAAAGAGCTCAGTGCTTCAGATCTTTTGTTTCAGTAAAACATTTTGTTTCATCACTGTGTTAATCATTGGTCAGTCTTCCGTTAGTTTTTTTTTTTAAATTGAAATACAAAACTAAAAATGCTTCCGATTTAAACAACCGTTTAATTATATGCACATTTAGGCTCCCAGTCGAAATAGTTAAATATTTTGTGTCTTACAAACAAACGCGCTTTGAGCTGTAAAAATTGATAAATTATCAAGTAAAAAAAAAAAAAAAACTGCCTCGAATCAGGTTTTCATGGCAGAAGTATTTAATTATTTTTTTTTAATCTTTTTAGCACACCGCAACCGGAAATGACGTCAGAACCACATCAGCTTAGGACCGCGTTGGGTGAGCTATTTTTGCTACATGCTGGCTAAAACGTTTTCATGAGTTTGATTTAATTAGAGTGAAGCTTAAAAAATCACTCGACCCACATCTTTGTATCCGTTTCAATCTAACGGCATCGGCCGTTCCAGATATTTGTAAATCAAATCACACAGTATCAGGGCTAGCTTTAGCTAGCATAGCCACTGCTAACGTTGCACCGTTTACGCTAATGTTAAACAAAATGGCCAGGAGTTCTAGCCTACTGGTGGTCGTATGCTTTGTCACATATTTAAAAATTATTTGAGTTTAGCCGTGTATATCTTTTCACTCAGTTCGTTTTGGTCAAGGTACACTTTTTACTCTATTCAACCCTATTTTCCCTGCTAGGTAACGGTAGATTTGGCTTACTGCACGCCTGTCATTATGCTAAACGTATTTGTAAATACTCTGACCCCATATTTATATATATATATATATATATATATATATATATATATATATATATATATATATATATATATATATATATACTATATATATGAATGATGTAATAGTGCCAGTACGAGGTGGTTCTGGGGGGGTCGCGCTTACTTAACAGCTAGGTTGCTAACGCTCGGCTAACGGCTTGTCACAATAAATCCTCCTTGTTCTCTTTCAGATTGATGCAGAGATGAGCGGGGAGAACGTCAAGCTGTTTGTGGGGAACCTTCCTTTAGATGCAACTCAAGATGAACTAAATAAGCTTTTTGCTCCCTACGGAGAAATAGAAACATGTTCTTTGCTCAGACAGTATGCGTTCGTGACCCTAAAGGGGGAGGGCGCAGCAGACAGGTATGCAACAGATCATTTATTAATAGTCATTACAAATGATTTGAAATGTTGAAACTGCGAAAATATCATATTTTTCTGCCACTTTAAATGTATCTTATTGCATCATGCCTATTATTATTATTATTATTATTCATAATAAATGATTAATTAAAAATATTTAAATTGATCATTAAAAGGATTAGAAAACTATTAAAACCCTTAGTTTTAAGCCTTTAATTTGTCAAAATGAGCTTAAACGTAAATTGCATTTCATTCATTCTTTAATGTGTTTGATTATATTGTATTATGTTGACTTTCTTTTTAAATTTCATCATGTGAGATGTAAGAAGTCCTTAGTGCTGGCTTGTTTTCTATGGAAAGATGTGTTTTTCAAAGTAATTTGGCCTAACAAAAAAAAAAGGCTTTTTGTATTTGGCCCAAACCAGTCAATAACCGTTATGAGCCTTGATGTATAAGTAAAAATGCACTTGAGTTGCATCCCAGAGCTTAAAACTGCAATAAAAAATTGTCTTACTTAATAGGTAAATTAATAAAATCTGTAAAACGGTTAACATGTTTTGTTTTTTGAAGGGGGGAATCAGTGGAATTGCTTTTTAAGTCTTTATCAGTTAGTTAACATTTTTCTTTAGAAATATTTATGTTTTAGCGGAATTTTTCCAACAGCACCCACAAAAATGCACATATATACATAAACAAACCAAACACAAATCAACAAAACGGAATTAGTCAGCCTGTGCTCTTATCATAAACATCTTATTGATGATCTTCACAATCCCCATGAAGGGGATTACTGTTTTAACATGTGATTCCTTGACATTAGACGCTGTATTTTGTTTTGGTTTTGATAGAAAATCAGTTTAATGCGGTTACTGTCTTTTGAAGCTACACTGCTGAATGTCGCTGTTTTAGTGTGGAAAATTTTATATTGGCCGACTTTTTTTA
>JAGKQL010000034.1:2414997-2443590 GCA_018398635.1 Cyprinodon brontotheroides | reverse complement strand
GGGAGATTGAGGTAGAATTAACCATATTTATTTTTTATGTTTTTATTTTATTAAAAAATTACGTGAAGAAAATGAAGGAAATATAGAAACAGAAAAAAAGGTTAACATGAGCAACATGTGATTCATGTAAATAAAGTTCTTTTCCTTTTAAAATCTCAGAACCGTCATAAAGTCCTTGATCTGTTTATAGCGTTAAAAAAGGAGGAAAAAAAAAACATAAATTTTTAGTAGAACTAAGACTAAATAATCTTAGCCAGATTAGCCATGACTTAAATATTGCCAAATATTGTGATTAATGAAATGACCAAAAACAGTCACTTGCCCTGATATGATAAAAAGATATTCCAATTAACTGACCAGTTGAGGTAGGATTCCTTTGAATCTTATCTTATGGTATGAAGAGAAAGACATTGAGAAGTTTATGAACTCTAAAGGCTACAAGGTGAGGCACGGCTTTGCGGCCCTCATTTGCAAAAGGAGTTTGAAGCCATTAAAATGCATGAATTTACAGCATATTCAAAATGTCCTGCAAACAGAATGAGGATAAACACAAAACTCCTGCCAAGAGAAACTGCAGCAAGTCAAAATGATGGTTTACAGCCTCTTCCAATATTTTCTGTTCCTCTCACACATTTTTTTTTTTCTGCTTTGTAGATCGTATTCAGAATACTACCAGCAAATGCATCAGTACCAACAGTATCAACAATATCAGCAACAATACCAGTATCTCCAGTACGCCTACACCAATCCTCCTCCGCCACCTCCCGCACCGGCCAGTGGACAGACCCAAGCCCCCACCACAGCCCCCGCCCCACCAGGGACATACACAGCGCCCCCAACTTATGCCGCATCAGACGCCTATGCCGCCCCAGGAGCTTACGCCAATTCAGGAGGTTACGACGCATCATCGGGGGCCTACGACACTTCTTCTGGGAATTACAATGCTTCTTCAGGAAGTTACGACGCCTCAGCAGGATATGACACATCTGGGGGCTACGGAGCATCGGCAGCATATGATTCATCTGGAGCTTACCCAGCAACGGGAAACTACTCCACATCCACACCGTATGAGCAGACACCCGCACACGGGCAACCCACGCCCCAGCGTCACGATTACCCTTACCACACGCCAGAACCCCCTTATCGATAGTCCCCACTCCCTCCACACACTCCATACACACCTCTGACGTGTGTGCTCACGTATATATATACATTTACATGAGGGACAGTTTAAAAAGAAATTCAAACAGGAAGCCAGGTGGTGTCTGAATGAGCTTTGGATCCAAAGCACCATTTTGTCTTTCTTGGCTAAATGTTTTTCCCATTATCGACAAATTAGCGTCTTCAGACGCAAGGAGATAATTTAGTGGCTTTAAACGGGATATTGTTGAGCTTTCAAAGTTGTTTTTTTTGTAGAGCAGAACTGGTTCCTTTTGAATGTTGATCCTAAATTGTTGCCTGGAGGCGAGGTTAGAGTTGGAGGTCAAGCTCAACCATTGTTCGTTTTTTTTTTTTGCTGGATCAAGAGCCGTTCTTTGGTCTGCATAGTTTCTTCCCAGACTTGGTTTGTTTCTGTTACTCAGTGGTTTCTTAGGGAATCCAGTATGTTTCAATGTGGAGTAATGGCTTCTATTAATTTGTCCTAGAATTTAGTAAATTGTTCGGACAAATTTGAAAATTCAATCACTTGTCACCTATATATTGGTCAACAACAACAACAATCAATAAAGCTACATAAAATAATCTCTGATCACATGACTGAAACTGTACAGAATCTCATTTCTAATCCGTACTAAAGATATTCGGTTTTATTTCAGATTAGTTCTAGCTTCATGTAACTGATGGGTGTTCCTACCCCTGAGCTTTTCCCATTTTCTCTCTGTTAGGAAAATGTTCCAGTGATCCCTGTTTTAGTAAACTTTTTCTTCCGATAAGGATTTCTACGGTTAATATTTGTGATTAGGACCAATTGATTTAAAGTTTGATTTAATCAAGATGAGTTTAGATTCGTTTTTGGATCCATGGCTCGGTTATTGATTTTCAATGGTCTTCCAATTTATTAATTAAATAAAAGCAAATACATTTCCACAATTTTCACTCCATAAAAGGGAATCAACCTTCAGGATGTACTTTTATCCCCTTTATTTCAATAAAATAAGCTTAGAGACATGTGTTAGCAGCGTTTTCCCGTACATTTTCTGTCGGATTCATAACTGCTACCTCCCATTAATCCGCTGAACACAATTTTTCTCCTGTGCGTTGTTTTCTTTGAGGGTATAAAATCTGTATCGGCACGCCACGACGTTTATCAAATGGCATCTGACAGGAAAAGCTCGATCAATGTTTTTCCAAAGGCACCTCATGAGAAAAAAGTAACTAGAAATGAATTTAAGCAGAAACCTCAAACTGACTTATTTTTTTTTTTTTTATTAAGAGAATTTAAAAGAAATGCTAAAAAACCACCCACAGTTAAGATGTAGAATTTCATTTTTTTTTTTTTTTCCCTCAAGACAGTTATGTTTACGCTACCCTACTTGCTTAAAAACTGGTTTGGGGCCGGGTGAAGCTCGGTAACTGAGAATAGCTTGTGGGTGTGAAAGACGAAACAACCTGAACTGAACCGGTGAGCAAACATAACCCGGACCGCGCTTAACCGCAGACCAGTTCCCAGGTGGGTTATTTCCCATTTTTCCTAGCTGGCTCCTTCTGGGATACAAGAGCGCGATGAGCAGAAGAAACGTACGTCGCCGCACGACTGGCTGAATATGCCGATTCACACTCCATTTCCAGAAAGTCGGCTTCCCAAAAGTCGCATTTTCAAGTACATCCCAGGAAAATGCCGTCATTAAGCCAAACCCACAAACACGGAAGCTACAGCAATAATAATCAGAAAGCATAACTTTCACGAATGGCGGCGGCGCCCGCCATTTTGATTTGCTTGATTCCCCCCCTCCTTTCGTCTTCTTCTTCTTGGGTTTTCACGGTTGACAAACAAATGCTTGGTGGTGCATTACCGCCACCAGCTGCTTGAGTCACTCCTTCCGTCCTAGCAGTACCCACATTACCGCTACTTATGTCGTCGCTAGGAAGTGTCGAGGGCGCCGAGATAACCGAGATAAGTGTGGGCGTGTGAACGGCTGGCC
This sequence comes from Cyprinodon brontotheroides, assembly GCA_018398635.1. Lineage (NCBI taxonomy): Eukaryota > Metazoa > Chordata > Actinopteri > Cyprinodontiformes > Cyprinodontidae > Cyprinodon > Cyprinodon brontotheroides. Next base: position 2,440,447 of record JAGKQL010000034.1, on the reverse strand, counting down.
AAAAATCCGAGCTTAGCCTCCGGTTACCACGATCCAAGCTTCGGACGGTCTCGGCCTGGACGGCTTCGTTTCAAGGAGCCAGTGTAAATGGGGTTTTTAGTCTGAGGTTTCATAACTCTGCCGTTTGTTGTTGAGAGATGCTGATTTGTTTTTGCATTAAGTGCTACAGTTATTTAAACTGGATTCACTCAATTTTATTAAGAATACTTAATTTTGTAATTGGAAAAGCTTCGTGGGAATTTCACTTTTATTACAATTTGGATAAAGTGTATTTGTTAAATTAACAAAAGGGACATTGGCACCCAGTTAAACAACTTATGATTTTAAATAAAACATCTATATTCTGCCAATAGTCTACTGTAAAGAGATAAGCTCACATCTCCAATTAAAATATTTTTTTCTGTTATTTAAAAGTGGGTAAATCCAAGATTTCAGCAGGTTTTCCATTAGTGTTTTGAGTAAATACGTAAAAATGGATGGATGACGACACAGAAAACGAGGAGAAATGATCTCTTGTTGTCGATGTTTTCTGTTTTAGGCCAGACATCGCATTTGTACAGCCTGGGTTCGTCGTTTTAGCCACTACTACATCAAAGGAGAATCTGGATTTCATTCAGAGTTCACTTTCGTTTTGAATGCTTTACCATTTATTAGTGAAAGCATTTTCAATGCATTCACATTTGTTACATTATTTTAGACAGCTGTTGTGTACTTGTGAATTTGTAAGAGCCAGGGGGATGTCAACAATCAAGCATACATTATAGAAACCAAGTGTTCCAAGTTGCTTTCAGGTTTTCTCTCAGTAGCTGGTTTTCCTGTTGTTGTTTTTTTCTACCACTTCATAGAAATCATCAGAGATAAGGGAAAATGTACACTTTGGTACTCCTGTATATACTCCAATCGTTTTCTGAATCTGAAAGAGCCATGCCAGCCACACACTGGCTGATGATAGTGACTGTTAGCAGGAAGATGGAGTGATTGATTGTTTAACAGTGAGTTGGCAGTCGGGATTCTTTAAAATGAGGCTGTATGGAGGTTTGAGGCCGAGACGGCAAAGGTTGTCGACTGTAGCGATTCCTCGTTAAAGGTAGCTGCAGGGTAGATTCTTCCGTTACATGTTGTGGTTTTGTTCGGTTGTTGACTGGGTGGAAATGAGGTGATTTAAATGATTTCCTTGCATCCCCAGCGGCAGTAAGAAGAGCAGATGATTAGTTTTCTCCCAGCCGTTTTTCACCTCTTGATGCAAAAGTTGAATTTGGCTTCTTTTGGGTTCCCATTAGTTACTTTGCACTTATAATCTATCCAACTTGGTTAATAAAGGCAGACTAAACCTAATAATAGCCCTCCTTCTGCAGTAGTGTCTTGTTTTTTCATCGGGCACCCCAGCTGACAGTGTAAGGTTCAGATGACACATAGCAGCTAAACACTTTCACATTATTCCACCTTCTCCATGTGAACTGTTAGTTGCATGCATTGTTGTTGCTGCTGCTCCAGCCACCTTCTTCCTCTTGCTGATTATTGCAGCTAGAGTGGGAGGGAGCCAAACTGAGCCCTTGCCCCGGACGTTCGCCGCACGCAGCTGTAGAGTGGGATGGGGAAAACAGCAGCGTTAGGCCTGAAACTGCTGTGGACGATGGGGGTGTCCCCCCACTAAAGGTAAACACTCAGACCACACACTTCTGCCCCGCCCCGAAACATGCGAACACACTCACAAGCATATTTTTTTTTACTAAACAGGAACAGCCATGTTCGTGCTTAGTATTCCTTTTTTTTTTGTCTTTGGGCTTTTAATTGGTCAGGATTTCTGATATCTGGAACTTTTTCTCCTGTTTTTATTTTTTTTTCTTTTTTAATGAGGGAGTCGATCTTTTTTTTTTTTTTTTCTCCTCCTTTGGTTTTCTGACTTATTTTTCTTCAAGCATACTGAGCTCATACATTCCTGTTTCTGACTTGTAAAGTCACCAAACCTCTGAGGACATTTCTACCACCTTTATATTAAAACTGCTTGTTTTCAGCAGACATTTTGTTTTTACTGCTGCCTATCACTAAAGAAGTACCGGGCAATCACAGCCAGAACCAGATTCGGGACATTTCAGTGGGGTGGGATGTTTTAGTTTTATTAAGGTGACCCGGCGGCCACTTTAGGGGTTAAGTGCCTTGATGAAGAGCTCTCCATTTCAGAGTTGAATATCCTGGCTCAGGATCGGTTGCTGGTACGGCGCAAGACTCCCCATCTCCAAAAAAAAAACAATTTTTTGATGCCACTTTCAACTTGTAAGAATGGCAATGAACACAAATTCTACAATGTTTTAAATTACATTTTGTTCTTTGTTCTTTGAAATGTTTCATTATCAATAAATAAATTTCAACCAAACGTTTGCGCGTGTGTGTGTAAATATTGTGCTTTAGCAGGATAACTCTTGAGATCAACATCAGATGATGGTTTTTATTCAATTTTCTTCCAAAAAACATCAATATATGCCTTTAAATAATAAAAAAAGAAAATTATAACATATAATTAGGATTGTTATTATAAGGGAGGTTAGGATTATTATATAATTCAATAACAATCCTAAACTGTTAGAACCTAGTCCCTGCAAAGATGATGTTGCCAAAGACACTACAAAGTTTCATCCTCTCAACAACAGTAAATCGGCTAACAGATGGACACAAGGAGATCAAATGCAGTACACAGAAATGCTATGTTGAGGTGATGACATGACTTGATTTATGCATGTACTCGGCTATCAACATGAAAATGCAGCAGTTTCCAAAAAAAAAAAAAGTAAAGTTACCAGCAGAAAGACCAGAATGGGGACTATTGTCTACAGTAAGTGAAAAGTTATTTACTTTATAAGCAAATAGTTTATCTCTCAAATAGAAACATTGCTAGAATTGTGTGGTTACCTGTTTAAGACTAATGCTAATTTTAGTATCTTTTATTTACTTGATTACTCTAAAAGACTGTAAATTAATATTTATAGAACTGTATTTTCAAGATCAACTCTAGACCCGTAGACCCCATACATGCAATGGCCACTTTATTAGATTGGCCTGTTATTTTTTTCGGCGGCTCAGCCAATCGCATGGCAGTTACTCGGTGAATTTGGACACCTAGATGTGCCCGAAGCCACATCTGGATTGTCAATATAAGTTCAAATTAATTGTCAGAAGGCAGAAAAAAAGGGAATTGATTGTTGGTGCCAGAGTGGTTTCCTGGGTATTTCAGAAACTGTTGATCATCTGGAGTTGAAGCACACGACCCGCTTTGGTTTTCAAGAGAGTGTTTAAAAAAGAAATCAAAGATGACTTGTTTGAATAGAAAACTGCCCTGGTGCTGTCTGAGGGTAGCCTGGGTGCCAGTCGAACTTAGTCCCGCCTTACAAGGTTTGAGTTCGGGAAGTTCGGTCTGGCTCTGCTCCATAGTAGCTTGAAAGTATTATCGCCCCACTGTCAGGCGATCAATCAAATTGTCAGGGTGGGCTTTATACGATGATGGACAGATGATCAACAATAACGTAATCAACCACGCGACCAAAGCGCCGCTTTGGGTGACAACAATAATGGCTGCTGCTGGAGAGTTTAGGTGAGTAGATTCTGCTATTAGGTCTGTTCTAGAAGATATCGACAGCAAATTAATTTTAAAAGAGGAACAGAGAAACGCGATCAAGTCTCATCTTATTATTATAGGCGTGCAACTGCACGCTTTGATTTTGTGGACAACAACTATGCCACGCTAACATACGCCACGCACTCGACTCCGTTGCTCTTATTGGTTGTAGATCTATCCAATTGAGAAAGCAGAGGCATTTTTTTCCTGGTTCGCTCAAACACGCCCCCATAATCACAGCTCTATGGAGCAGTATCAGACTCATATTCTGACTAGAATTGAGTCGGACTACGTCAGGCTAGTCTGAGGGTATTGGGCAGGCTGGTTTGAAAATGATAAAGGTGACAAAAGGTCTAGTAAGCGCTCCTCCCTCCACTACATACAGATTGGTCTCTGAATGTCTGCGATGTCAATCTGTAAAGCATGAAGTTTAGAGCAACTATAAACTGCCAAACCTGCAATCACTCCTGACCTCTTTGAATATTGAAGCTGCAGTGATAGACTGGATTTACCTGACTGGAATAAATGGTAAAACCATTGCTTTGTTTCATGAGGTCTGATTTCACATAGAGAACAAGGGAGTATGAATCCATGCTGTCTTGTACCAACAGTTTAGGCTGGTGTAATGGTTTTGGATGGTTTTTTGTTTTTCTTGGCACACAGGGAAGCACAGTTAAAACATTTTTTTTTTTTTTCTTTCAATTTTACAACAAACTAACCATTCCTAAGAGAATGTCTTCCAGCAGGGTAATGAACCATGTCAAAGTGCAAATCACCTTTAACAGTTTATGTTGTTCTCCAGATCTTGTACAGGGCACCTTTGTGAAGTAGTAACACAAGGGTATTGCCATAGATATGCAACACTTAGATATGACACAACTTCACTATGTTGTCTTACTATTGACCAAATCATCGAAAGATTTTTGACAGTTTCTTGAGGTTCAAAGGAGTCAAGTTTGTTACTAGCAATGCGTAGTTGATAAAGTGGCTGGTGACTTTAGTTAATGTTTGAGTTTGCACATCTACAGTTAGGCTCAAAGTTATTTATACACCTTGCAGATTATAAAGTGATGTGTTATTATTGCCAGCAGGAATCTTCTGACTTAAAGCATTAACTCATTGAGTGAATTTAAGGTCCTGATTTAGAAGTTGAAACTATCTACAGAGAGATGGCAAGGAGGTCTTCTAACCTTAGAGATACACCGCAAAAACATCTGTGAAAATTGTTCTACAGCAATCTTTTGAGCGATACATGTTATTCCTTAGAAAGAATACTTTTAAAGTAATGATAAAACTATGTCTGGGGTATTAAGGATTGTTTCAGCTAGGCAGAGTAATGTCTGCGGAGTATAAAGGCCTTTAAGAACTTAATTTCATGTATCTTTCTTATACAGTTTGGTTGCAAATACCACAGTTGATATAAAACAGTTAATGTTTTTATTTTGCATTGTTAAAAATAAAGTTTCTGGAAACCACTGCATTGTGGTGGATGACTGGGATCTTGGTTTCTGATGGTAAGACAGGACAACACCCAAACACTGAAGAAACACCACAGAATGTGAACCAGACCAAACACAAGTACAGTACTTCGAACCACAACCTCCCAAGATACTGCTGGCTTGATATGAAAAAGGAGCGAGCATTCAAACACGCGTATTGAAAATAGCAATGCTTTAATAAAGAGCAATTTTTACAGAACTGCAATGTCTAGCTAGTTGGGTGTTAACCGGCATTGACATCCACAGCGTTTTACAGGGATGCAGTCGTGATAACTGGGTTTGAAGGGGGTTACTTGCAAGTTGCATTTATCCATGCGAGGCAACCTTCAAACAGTTACAGACCTGACATCGTAAAACACCTGATGATGAATGTCAAGAGGTAAGTTTAAAAAAAAAAATTTCAATGAGAAAGTTCCTTAACATTTTCCAAACACACCGGTAAGAGTGAGTTCACACTATGGTCATGCTTTTACCGGGCACACAAGCCAATAAAAAGACGACACATAATCATGCAAAAGAGACAGTGTTGTTTGTCTTTAGAAAATAAAAGAACCAAAGAAAAGAATCCTTGGAGTTCTGATATCATCCATCCTTCGTGACCTTGGATAAGAAGCTGCGCTTTGATGATGACTTTGGTGCAAAAAATGTTCCTGTTGCAAAGAGGACAGACCCCGTCCTGTCCTCCTTTCCTCTTTTTCAATGAAGACACTCTTGGTATTGACCAGTTGTGATAGTTTTCCCGTCGACCCCAACCCCCTCCCTTCCCGCCGCTTCCATCTTGAGATGGACACAAAGAGCACAAACATCGACCCAAGCCCACCCGCCCATCCCTGGATGATGACAACTTCAAAAGTACAACCATTCAAACATAGATACAGCAATAAATTGTCCAACACAGTAAGTCATCCAATGGGGCTTTGATCACGTTCACAGAGAGAGCACGTTTAAAAACACATGAACAGCATTACCTATATACAGAGGGGGACACAGTAACAGTCAGATCCCAGGATGGGTTGAGTTGTGAAGCTGAGAAGCTTATTGGAGAAAGCTTTCAGCTCAAGGACAAACCACTGGAACAAGAACGATGGAGTGTAACAACAGCTAACTTGTCAAATAGATGGAACCTTAAGATATCTGCCTGCTTGAAGATGATTTCTAACACATCTCTGCTGGTAGTAGAGTCTTAGCTGCAGGTAGCCCGCTGTCAGTTGAACTTAACCTTAAATCACTACGCCATTATACGTTTGGTCTTCTCTAAAGATTTAGTTAGAAATCACCTGCTGTCTGAAGAGTCCGGTTGGACTGCATTCAGCAGGCAAAAGATCCTTAAGCCGCCTACAACTAATGTGTTGTACAGACTCAGACAGTCACAAGAACACTCAATGCTAAGTTAGTACGCGCTACCATGTCGCTTAGAGACTTTCCATCTCTAACCGAGGAACATGACCCTGTTAATCTCTATGCGAAGGCATGTGCACACAAACACACACAGTACATGTACATAGAACAAACATAATCAATAGAAAACGACCTTACCCCCAATCAATTATTGCCCCTTTTCACTGTACATCCCAGCAATGATTTTAAGGTTTTTGTGCAGCAGAGCATTGTTCCTTCTTCGAAGGTTTGTGCTATAAATATATGTATATATCTATTATCAGACTGTGCGTCTGTCTTGACCTTGGATCTGCCAGAAAATCCACATTAGCGTTTAATGCCTCATTAAGGCTCCTCGTCTCGGGCTGCCTGGATTGATCTGTGCGCCATCACTGCAGGCGTACCAGGGCTGTGATCACAAGACATTACCCTCAGCCGCTTTCTGATGGTTGGGTGTTCACTGGACTTCTTGCAATGACCTTTAGCTATCCTAATTGTATAAGGCTTGATTAACAAAAGCCCAAATCCTCTGGGTAAAGGTTGCACATGAGCTGGAGTCGTTGCCCAAATCAAGTGTTTCTGAACAAGTCTAAACATGTAACTAATTTAGGACACAGAGAAAACAACTTCTGATTGGCCAGACTTAAAATCCCCTTCTACGTTTCACTATTAGAGCAGCACAGGTATACAAGAGAAGGTTATAAAATAACCAGGAAAAGTAAAAGAATTCTATACAGAGAAATGTGGACAAATAAAGTACGCTGTATCAGAAGGGAGCTTCTAAACAGGCCAAAAGTGGGAAAAGGACAGTTAATGAGGTTTTACAATATCTCACAGTTGCAGAAGGGAAAACGAAGAAGGAAAAACAATGTGTACAGCATGTCCCCAAATAGCAAAGTTAGTATGAGAGGTCTGTTTACATCCAAATGCAATAGCTGGGTCTGGCTCAGTGCTTTCATCGGTTAGTTCCAGTGCAGTAACACAATGGCACCTGGCAACACAGTTGTGACATCAGGTACCAAAAGATAATTTATACACATCCACACAGAGTTCACACTCTAAAGAGCTACGTCCATCTACAGTCAAACAGGCATACTTGAAAATCATTGTTTAACGCATTTAAGACAAAAAAAAATGTTGATGCAGCTTGCAGAAATGTATAAAAATAAAAGCAAACATCTGCACACACTCAAACCACTAATATCAAGTCATGAACGACAAGCAATCAGGAACCAATCGGAACAAAATGCTAGGATCATCTACGCAGAAACACACCCTTGGCAATAGTTCACATTGAGTAAAGTGCCAGCAAATGGTCGAATCAGAGAAAGGGATGTTTGCCCTCCAAGTTTGATTCACATGTTGGATGCGGAGAGATGCAGGTTAGTCTTCATAAAGGTTATTAACACGAGAATTGGCTCAGGAGAAGGTGAAGAACTTCCATATAGCTGTCAGTCTCTTCAATGTCAGCATAGGCTGGGATTGCCATTTGAAGAGGCCAAAGATAAGTTGCGTTGAACTGATGAGGAGCCTCTGACTCTCCAGGTTTGCACTCATGGGTTAAAGACAGACTAATCTGTAAGCCACATGGAGAATAGAAGGTGAAGTAACAATAAATTGACATCAGTATTTCATCTTCTCCTAATCCTCTGGTCTGGTCCTTCCATTCCCTCGACATTCTTTCTTCGTCCTGCACTGGATTTGGTTATATACTTGTGTTTGCTGACAGCTCTTTCTTTTCGATCTCTTTCTCTTGCCTCTTTTCTCTCAGCTTTGCTGCTATGGTTACAACATCATCTCTACATGAAGTGCATCTGTAGAAGGCAAAGAAGAGAAATGAGAGTAATTCAGTCCAACAAAACAACTCATCATGCATTCAGGCAACTCGTGATAGTGTAAACACATTCCTTGCTGCAGTGCCAGGAAAACAGCTTTTTGACCCATGTTTCCAATCGTTTTAAAACGCAGTTCCTCAGAAATTGAAGCAGTCTTACGATTTAATCCTTTATCGCTCCAAACATCCAACCTATTTGTTTGTGATCACCAGTCTTACATTTTTCCAGTGTTCTTAGAGGAATATAAAGGAAGCTTGTCTTTGGTGAGTGGTTCTAATGTACGTTAATCCTAAATGTAATAAAATCATGGCATTTACAAAACTTTAATTTTGAAATATACATGATATGATAGCAATTCTTATTTTAGAACTCCAACAAGAAACAAACTAAAAGGCTCAACATTACTATGGGCTCTCCTACCCATGTGAAAGTTTCCATAAGATACACATAAGTCTGTTTTGTTTAAATTTTCCTTTGCTGGAAGCATCAAGGATTACCACTCCTTTTTGATGTCTGTGTCGGAAGTTGTGATAATCTACACATTGGAAGACCTAATTTGTGAGCTGTTGACTACAAACTTTACTATTTGTAGTAATCTGTAAATCTTTTATCTGTCATTACCAATCCTGTATCATAACCCCACTAATATATATATATAGCATATATATATATATATATATATATATATTAGGGATGGAACGGTTTATGAAAACCGCCCCAACCGTTCGTTCGACTGTCTTTGTTCGATTCATTGGTGTGTTATGCGTTCAGTGATGGGAGTAACGGCGTTGAAAGTAACGCTGTTACTAATGCCGCTACCTTTTTTAATAACGGTAATCAAAATTATTACTCTTACCCTAACTATAACGCAGTTACAATTGCCGACATTCTGTTACTGCACCGTTACTCCAGGTCGCATTAATTAACCTTTTTTCATGATAGGACTCGTGCGCGCGTCATGAGAGAGGGAGGATGGAGAGTGAGGAGGACTCCAGCGGCAGTGTTTTCCAGATGGAAATACCGTTGTTACGCCGAAGCTGCGCTTTCCCCATCAGATACGGTTTCCCCTGCATCTCCTCACAACGCAGCGGCACGATTCACCGCGCCTAGCTGCAGGAACGCTACCTGCTTGCTAAATGCGGCGTAACAGCCACCCTGTGCTTTCGCGCCACAGGGGAACTACGGAGAGCGTGAACGATCATTAGCCTATATGGAGAAAAGGGAGAAATCTGGATGGATGGATGGATGGATGGATGGATGATGATGGATGGATGATGGATTGATGGATGGATGGATTGATGGATCGATGGATGGATAGATGGATGATGGATTGATGGATGGATAAATGATGGTTGATGGGTGGATTGATGGATGGATGATGGATTGATGGATAGATGGATTGATGGATGGATAAATGATGGTTGATGGGTGGATTGATGGATGGATGATGGATTGATGGATGATGGATGGATGGATGGAATAGATAGATAGATATAGATAGATGTTGCAGTATCTTTAACAACCCAAACACAGGATTTCAGAATTAGACATCCCCAGTTATTAATTTCATACACTAGCAAAAGCAATAGTTACTTTTACTAGTAACTAGTTACTTTTATTGTGGAGTAACTCAGTTACTAACTCAGTTACTTTTTGGGAGAAGTAACTATAACTAAGTACTTTTTTCAAAGTGCGCGTGCCCAACACTCCGTTATGCGTTCGGGTCCTTCATGCACTGCTCCTTTTCTCATAGGCGAAGCGTTTACACTCCAGAGCAGAAAGTGGCGGTACTGCGACCAAAGCCAACCACCAGTAGTAAACAAGAAGAAGAAAAGAAGAAGCGAAAAGCAGCAGCAGGGTGTAGCAGGGAAAAATCAGTTGTTGTGGAGAATTGTGTGGGGTATGGCGAGTGGGGAAAAGAACAGGAGTTGGAAGACGCTAGCCAGCAGCAGTTTATAGGTCTGCTGTGTGGGGACCACTTTGCATTTAGAGTGACCTACGATGACGGTGGAAAAAGAGAGTGCAACAGTGTGCTTAGCATTGTGCAACACAACGTTTTGTTTCTGCTAACAGCAACATGCACCAACATGTCCAGGCTAACAATCTACATATACAGAAACGAAAACGTGACCCCTGTGACTAATGCAAAACCGCGGAACTGAACCATGGATTTTGTGAACCGTTCCACCCTTATATATATATATATATATCCATATCCTAACTTTCCTGTATAATCTGTATATAGCTTCCATATATATTTATTTTATTGCCCCTTGCAATTACTCTCTATTTATATTTACCATTTGCAGGCTTGATTATTTACATGTGTACAGAGACTATGCATACATAGTCTCTGTACACATGTTTACACATGTAAATAAATATTTTTATCCTGTATAGCACTTCTGGATAGATGCAAACTACATTTCGTTGCTCTGATCTTGTGACAGTGTAATGACAATAAAGTTGAATTCTATTCAATTCTATTATATTAGGAAACACAAGGTTTGGACAACAGACAGCATTCTTGAGGCCAAGTCTTTTCTCAATATTTTTTTCTCTGGAATCTTGTGTTTTTGTAAGTTAGTAGGTGGTGGAGTTAGTTAAACTGGCATAAACCTAAAGGCAAATATATGCGTCTGAATTACCTGTGTACCAGGGATGGGTCCAAAAGGATTGGTGGGTCTCAGGACAGGCTGGTTGTACATGACAGGCTGTGGGGGTAACATTTGAACGCCCCCCATTTGATGACTCATCTGAGGGGGGAGCTGGGCAAAGCACAGGTGAGAACAGGATGAGCGTATTTTGAAATGTATTTTATAAATGTGTTTCTGGGGGGTTTAACAAAGTTATGCTTTACCATTCCATACACAGGCACTTGGGGTGTCGTCATAGGAAAAGCCACTGGTGCTGGAGCCTGTACAGAAAAAAAAAAAAACATAAAAAAATTAAAGGTCAATGAATCTTATTATGATACTCCTATATTAATACTTTTAAATGCAAGTGCAATATACAGTGCATATTAAATAAATAATAAACTGCTCCAGTGAGGATTGTTTTAAATATTAAAAGCACGTTTTGTAGTTAACTTTTAAGCTGTTATTAAAAATACTTCTCATGAAGCACACATTTCTGTATTGAATATGTTTTTTTTTGTTGTTCCTGCGTAATATTCTTATTGTAAATGTCTACGTTAGCTGTATTAATGGGATTTTTTATCATAATAAACCTAAATAAAGGCATTAAACTGTCTGTGTGCAATCATTCATTACAATGTGTTGGCTTATAACAATATAAACAAAGTTAATGAAATGAATGGCTTTTTGAATTCTATTAAAAAAATGTTCATAGGTTTGTAAAAAGTATAGTAAACATAAATTGCCTTTTACCAAGACATCAGGAAAAAGTACATTTAATAAAGTTACCTTTAAGTTGACAGCAACAATATGCCACATGAGTTAAAAGAACAGTTAAAAAAAAAGGTTAATAGAAGAATTAATTAAACTTACATATCCCGTATAGATCATCCCATTCTGTAGAGATAAAAGAAAAGAGAAAACTGTCAATTCTGGTCCTCATACTTTAGGTTTAAATTGCACCATCTTTTAAAATGGCCAAAAGTGCAGCAACCGAACCTTTGTCCATTCATCATGATATAATCAGTTCCGCTTTGTATTCAAGTCTTGCCTCTGGCTTTCTGAACCATTTCCTTACAAAATGAGCAGTTAAAGTAAAGAGCCCATTTGGTCCAAAAATTATGAGGATGAAACCAGACTAAATGGAAGAGACAGGGAGATAATCACAGTGAAGCACAAAGGGCAAATAGGGATAAATGATGGTGTCTTTGATGGTTCAAGGCTCTGTCAAGAAGTCATTTTTGCTATTTATATAATTTTAAGAGAAAACGGTTATAAGCTCTCAAGTACTCAAATGATTGGGACTGTTCTGGATGCATCATCAATCTACAAAAATAGCAACATAAATAGCAACATCACAATACAATGAAATTAATTATATTTTCCAAGAAATACCATATCCTTACAGTATTCTTTTTATCATATAATCTTAGAAAAAAGCCATCATTAACCAGAAATATTGCGCTTGTGAATACTTTCTCCCACATTCAGTTTTCTTGACATGGTAGGTTCGCATTTTGACTCTCACAACCTACAGTTTTTGTAACCCCTGAAAATAATGATTTTAAAAGAGTAAAAGTAGAGAAATTTGCATCTTAAGTAGGAGACTTCCAACATGGGGAGTTCTCAAGAGAACAGGGGGGCTCTGATTGGTCAGGACAGAAAGTACAGCGAGGCCATAAAAGTATTTATTCAGCCACTGATTGTGCAAGTTCTACTTAGAATAATGAGAGACATCTGTAATTTTCATCATAGGTACACTTCAACTATGAGAGATAAAATGAAAATTAAAAAAAATAAATCCAGGAAATCACATTGTAGGATTTTAAAGAATTTATTTGTAAATTAAATTAGATGTAAATTTTTTTCTCATAATTACAAGATATGATCTCGTAATAACGAGATCTTTTCTATGTATTTGGTTATGATTACTTGAGTCAGTAATGAAGCATCTCTCAGAAAACTGGTCTTCATGATTTCTTCTTAAAAATATCTGCATCTGTTCCACTGATACGCGTCCTGATACGCGTTGGAGCCACACTCCTGTTTTTCACTTCATCAACAAAGTACCCAGCTTTAACCCTGGGATTACTACATGTGGAGTAAGCATGTAGCCTTATGACCATACGTGGAAATCCCTCAATAGCTCCATTAAATACAGATGCCGTATGGTTTTAGTTTTTCATATGAATCGACATGCCACATAAAGTTAGAACCTGTTTGTTTTAAACGATTCTGAAGCCTCAGCTGTACTCCTTGCACATTTAGGATTTTGAGATCGGCAGACAGTTCTTTTGGACACCACTAAGCCAGCTGGAATGCATTTCAGATGCATTCATTTACAGCCGTAAAGCATCCTTTGCTGGTTTAATTGCTCCTGCAGGAACAGCGCGACTTTCAGCAAGTCAGAGTAGAGTGGGCTTTTTTACCTAAACAATTCTAAAGACTTATTGCACAATGCTGACAAACTAAAACTAATTCCATCCACATTGAGGAAACTCAGTATTTCCCAGTGTTGCATACCTAAAAGGAAATAAAAGCAGATTAAATCCGATAACCCACTCATTGTTCACTTTTCATGTAGCTTAGCTCGGCAATGAATGTCCTTCATCATCTCCTAAATATAAAATATTATCCTATAATTATGAGATCTTATCTTGTAATTATGAGAGAAGATCTCATAATATTGAGATCAGGTTTTAATAATTACTGTATCTTTTTTCCTTTGTTAAATGCAATACGCTAGCCTGAGTAAGGACTTTAGAAGTGGGGTTATGTGCTCTATTTTCTTAGTTTTGGTGAGGACACAGGCAGCAGCATTTTGGACCAGAAACTGACATTTTACTTAATATTGACACAAATACATTTTTCAAGGCCCTGCTGAGTCATTAAACCTGGACATGTTCTTTAGTTTGTAGAAGGACAACTTTTTTTGCTGTCTTTATGATCCGAGGACATCATTACACATTTGGAGTCTGATTGGTGGTTTCTATCTGTATACACTGAAGCTGTGCATTAATGTTTGATCCCTCTTCATCTATTTCAGAGACATTATGTTAGTTTTGCCTTGATTGAGCAGACAAACATTTTGGCAAATTATTGCATTTATTTCTTTAAGCATTTACCCAGAGCTTAAATGGGTTTCCTATGATTGCAATTCCAAATCCTGACTCGCAATGAAAGAATGTGCCTCAGTTGATGGTTTATTGGTTAATGATTTATATTTAAATTATTTTGTGTTGTTTGTTGTATATATATATATATATTTAAAAATGTTTGTATATCTAGAGCGTGTAGCAAAAGTGATTTCCCTCTGGGATTATTAAAGTATGTCTGATTCTGATTAACACTTGTACTTATAAGATAAAATAGCAGGTAGAACAGTTTTTTTTTTTTTTATATGGTTATATTAGTTCCCATCATGGTAATAAATATACAATGGAGAATATGTGCGTACACAAGCAGGAAACTACAAGGCTACCACCTGGGAAATGATGTCACTTCAACATCCTAGCTGAGAGTTATGTAGTTAATGAAACACGTCGTTAGATATGTACTGATTTAAATAGAAAACTTAAACTGCAGTGGCCACATTTGAACCCATAGAAGGCAGGACTAAGATAATGTTAGGCCAAATATTGCAGAAGTAGGAGGTGGAGCTTAATGTTACCATCTGAGGGACCGCCATGGGTGCAGGTGCCATGTGATGGGCAGCATGAGTCCAGTTGGTGTTGGTACACATAGTCTTTGACTGCCAGCCGCTCCCTCCTGTGGGTTTCTTCTCCACTATCTGGTTCCACTGGAACTCTGGCCTGATGCACACATACGGAAACACACAGAGAACAGGGCCACACGTACAAGTGCATTTTATTACATCACATCATCAAGAAGTTAATTAATTTTACACGAAAAGTAATACATTTCAAGGATTAATGACCCATTACTGGTTAGAGATACCCCAAAATTAAAAAATAAGGGTGGTTAGATACAGATTTGTAACGCTGTGACCTAAACTAGTGGAGTCCATAGTTCAGAATGGAGCAAAGAGCCACCACTGCAGACGAGGTGAAGGCGACTATTAGAGCAAAATGCCCATCCTTAAACCTTCTGCAATGACTCAGGCTAATCGCCTCCATGCTGCAGCAAACCGATGTAGTTATCCAGCCAAATGGAGCCAAGTCCAAGCACTGTACATATACTAGTGTGTATGAATTATGCTTTATGAACAATGTTACAGTCTTGTGTAGAATTTAAATATCTTGAGAAATATATATTGGGTTTCACTTAGCTTTAAGCTTTATTTATTAAGTTTGAAAGACATAAACACTTGAAATGTATTATGCTATGTTATGAATTAATAAAATGTTAGTCTTTTTCAAATTTTTAAAAAACCGGTCTAATTTGTTCAGATGCACCAAAGTCCCGTATCACAGACAGAAAAGACAAGTTTATTTTTAAGCTGAGCTTACTCACTTTTTGGCTGGTGTGCCCCCAAACTGCAGGTCTAAGAGAAGAAACAGAAATTAAATTTCTCAGATGGTAAAAGTGAAGAAGAAAACATGGCATCAAGGAGTGATTTTACTTACTCCCGACCAAGTTTGCTAGTGAAGAATCCAAATCATTGGGCAGCATTTTACCAGAGTGTAATGGAGCTCCAGGGCTGTGAATCTGAGTAAGTGGGGAAGGCTTTAGCAGGTCTCCTGATAAAAAGAAATAAATTAAAGGATAGAAGAGAGCAAACAGGTGCAGGACACAATCCAAATACAAAATAAATGTGCAGCCTATCTAGTTCTTACTGTTTGTCTGTGAGCATATGGGAATCCCAAAGGTATGAATAATCATTACTATAATTTCATTGTGCAGGGTTGTGAACACAATAATTAGATTAGTTTCATTGCTAACATCAAGAAAAAAAAATAGCAACAAGTGCATAGCATCCAAGAACACAGATGAGTGCAGAAGGCTGATAAAGTTTGGGATTTTAAGCTCAGGCATCAATGTGTAACATAATGTTCACCAAAAGGAAAAGCAAGGATAGCAGCCTCTAGCTTGAAATTAGGTTCTAAAAGGTTTTCTGGGGAAGAGGAGGAATTCAGGTCAAGAGAAATGCTGGAGAGCAGTAGCTTGGAGATCTAGCAAACAGCCAGCCTATGGAGGTATGTGAGGAGCTCCTTTACAAAACCAGCCTGCCACCAGTTCAGCAACGCCTCTAACCAAAAAACATGATTTGAAAAAGGAAACTGCAAAAATCGATCTAGAAAAAATTCTTACATTAAGGATATTTATCCTTAATTTAAGCTAATGGAATGAGTACTTATAAAATACACTCACTGGCCACTTTTATTAGGTACACCTGTCCAACTGCTCGTTAACACTTAATTTCTAAGCAGCCAATCACATGGCGGCAACTCAGTGCATTTAGGCATGTAGACATGGTCAAGACAATCTCCTGCAGTTCAAACCGAGGCATCAGTATGGGGAAGAAAGGTGATTTGGAGGGACTTTGAACGTGGCATGATTGTTGGTGCCAGAAGGGCTGGTCTGAGTATTTCAGAAACTGCTGATCTACTGGGATTTTCAACGCACAACCATCTCTAGGGTTTACAGAGAATGGTCCAAAAAAGAAAAAACATCCAGTGAGCGGCAGTTCTGTGGGCGGAAATGCCTTGTTGATGCCAGAGGTCAGAGGGGAGAATGGCCAGACTGGTTCGAGCTGATAGAAGGGCAACAGTGACTCAAATAACCACCCGCATACAACCAAGGTGGGCAGAAGAGCATCTCTGGATGCACGGTACGCCGAACTTTGAGGCAGATGGACTACAGCAGCAGAAGACCACACCGGTGCCACTCCTTCAGCTAAGAACAGGAAACTGAGGCTGCAATTTGCACAAGCTCATCGAAATTGGACAATAGAAGATTGGAAAACGCTATAGTTGGTCTGATGAGTCTCGATTTCTGCTGCGACATTCGGATGGTAGGGTCAGAATTTGGCGCCTACAACATGAAAGCATGGATCCATCCTGCCTTGTATCAAATGGTTCAGGCTGGTGGTGGTGGTGTGATGGTGTGGGGAATATTTTCTTGGCACTCTTGGGCCCCTTTGGTACCAATTGAGCATCGCTGCAACGCCACAGCCTACCTGAGTATTGTTGCTGACCATATCCATCCCTTTATGACCACAATGTACCCAACTTCTGATGGCTACTTTCAGCAGGATAATGGACCATGTCAAGCAAAGCTGGAATCATCTCAGACTGGTTTCTTGAACATGACAATGAGTTCACTGTAACTCAAATGGTCTCCCCTCCACAGTCATCCAGATCTCAATCCAATAGAGCATCTTTGGGATGTGGTGGAACGGGAGATTCGCGATCATGGATGTGCAGCCGACAAATTCTTGCGGCAACTGTGTGATGCCATCATGTCAATATGGACCAAACTCCCTGAGGAATGCTTCCAGCACCTTGTTGAATCTATGCCATGCAAGAATTGAGGCAGTTCTAAAGCAAAGGGGGTCCAACCCGTGCTACTAGCATGGGGTACCTAATAAAGTGGCCTTGGTGAGTGTAATTAGATCAATATATGCATTTGAAATAGGACAAAGCAATTGTTTTTTTCTTATTTTTAACGTAAATTGTCTTATTCCATTGGCAAAGTCCCTCATTTACCTCAATTCAAGACAAAATGAGCTTATTTTCTGAAAAGAAATACTTATTTAGACTTCAATTTTTGCAGTGTAGAATTCTGCCATTGTTTAAATGTTTGCCCAGGATTGTTTCTTTGATGTGCGCACTCATATAGCAGTGATTTTCTTCCAACATGTGTGATCAGAATAACTAACCTTTAGGACGTCGCACAAAGGTCCTTTAACCATCAGAAACATCCTCTTATCAGATGGTGTTGTTTTGTGCCATTTAAAACCTTAAAGTGTGCCTTAATATGAATATTATATAGCCTTTTCATTTCACTTTATGGTAATATTAATGCTACACATGGGATGCATGATAAGGAAGTTAACGTACTGATATACAGTCAGTTAGCACATGTTTCTTTTTTTCGATATTTAAAGATGTTACGGCTTTTACCTAGCCTATAACAGAATGCTTTGCTAATTATTTGCCAGTGTATGTGTAGCATTATAAGCGGTCCCACCTCCCCATGCATTGCTGTTGTTGGGCACAGTGTGTGTGGTCTGGATGGGGGTGAAGCTGGGCTGCAGGGCGAACAACTCGCCGCTCAGGTTTGGCACACTAAAAGTACAAAAACAAAAAAAGGTGAAGATTTATATCTTAAGCTTTTAATGTAATTGACGATAGAGATTTGGGATTCTGAATTACAGTAAGAGAATAAGATGAAGCTGGACTCACTGGTTATTGATGGATACGCTGGGTGAGCTTGAGAAGAGATCTGTGGCCCCTCCGCTGCTGTTGGCACTGCCCACCGACTGGGTGCTGGGCGAAACAGTAGGCGTCTGAATGTCGATCACTTTGTGACCGTCCTCCTGCAACAGAAAATTATACATTTTTTCCCCTTTTTGTCAAGCTGGTAAAACATTTAACAATTATTTAAAAAAAAGAAGGACCTCAAGGCATTTAAAGGAAGAAACTGCTTGCAACACAGACTTATTTACACTCCCTTCATTTCTATTCACTGTGCATTTCTCTACACTATGGGCTGGCAGCCAGACAGGCAGTTTATTTCATTGCACTGCAGAATTAATGTACAAGCCTATTCAGCTCTAACAACAGTAGGTAGCACAAAGAGACTTGATATATAGATTTCTTCACAGTTCACTCACATTTGAGCGCATTTCTTTCCAAAAATACCAACAAAATCTTGGCTCACAATCACATTGTGCTGTAGCCATGCATCACCCATTTTAGCTGCCTAAATGTATCAGCAAAATGGATATTTGAGTTTAGAGGTGGAAGTAAATGTCTCGCCTTATGTTGCTGCAGCCGGTTGTCCTCCGTCTTGTCATCCATGCGGCTGAGAGAGATGCCAGCACTGGAGAGGGACGACACTGTGCTGGACAAGGTGCTGGATCTGGAAATTAGAAGTATCGTCACTTTATTGAAAAGAAAAACCTGCTTAAACTTTTGGTATTACCTTGATATTTTCACAAAGGGTCGCATTAAACTGCTTTAAAAAGATTCTAATTTTGCAGCAGAGTGCAATTTTTTTAACCATTTATAGTTAAAAGATAGATTTATACGTCAGCCAGTTGATGAGGCCAATAAATGTACAATATCATTGTGAAAACGAACATCAGCAGTTATTTCACTGCATCAGCTGCTGATTATCTGAGATGACTCAGAAACCGTTGATGAGCGTAATGGATTGCCATCAGACTGTGGCATCAGCCATTATCAATCACTAAAACAGACACATTTTTCCAGCGGCTGCACAATTCAGGGCTTTTCCTTTTTTATGGATCTGGTTCAGTATGATACGAGATAATAGCTGTTGTGCCATATAGCTTAACGCTAGACGTTTTACAGAATGAATTTTATTCTGATGATCCTTTTTTCTTTTTTTTTAAATGAAAGAATCGAAGGGTGCACAGATAAATTTCCCTTTTGTCTGATGGTTCATCACTAGAAACTCTCCAGGGATATGGTTTTGTTGGTTCCAGATCAAATTAATGCAGTAGAAGACAAAATGTATTGTTTTATTTCCCTATTAATATAATTGAACAATATATTAAAATTAAACATAACCATCATAAAAGTAATAAAATTAGAACAATGTGAATTATTTAAAAAAGTAACTCAGGATAAGCCCGTTTTACATGGAAAATGAATGGGATAAAAACTGTTCCAAAAATGACCATTTTAGGGTTTTGAACCATGTATTATTTTCCATCAATGCAGTCTCTACTGTTTGGATATTTGCTTTATAATGATAGGATGAAAATAATTCAGCTGCTTGTGATATTTAAAGGTTTAAAATAAATATTTGCTTTTTTTTTTATTAACGTGTTTCCTCTGACTTGAAAGCTAAGGTCCATGACTTCAATATGATTTAATCTGTAAAAGGAGTTTAAGATTAGAGATGGTAAAAAAAGCTTTTTAACCTCTAATAATTTAAGTTCAATCACCAAAGATACATTTTTTAAAATACCAGTGGGAACATACTAGATTATGTTGAGGCCTAAGTGTCAATTTACAATTGGTCAATTTAAATTATAGTTGACAATAAAGAAATTGATTGATTGAATTGCTCTAAAGCCTATAAAGGATTTCCCATTACTTTCTAAGCTATTTATATATATGGTCTGTTTTTAACAAAGTGTCATTAAAACATACTTAATTGTTTTTTTAATTGCTTCTTCTTTTACTCTTCTTTATTTTCTTTTAAGAGATATATCTCAGATGACCACTTTTCTCACATAAACTTCTCTATTAAATGCAGATATTTGAAAATCAAAGACTACCAGGGGTTTGTGAATTCAGTTCTCAGGTGCATGACGTCTTTAAAAGTTTCTATTTCTCCTACAAAGATCAGGTTATTGGCTAAGCTCTTCCATGTTTCTCTGCTCGATCTGGTTCATTTGGATCCTTAAGTCTCTTATCCCTTTCCAAAATAATAGACATTACTGACTTTATTTTAATTCAATTCAAATTCAGTTTGTGGTCATGGCTGATTCTAGACAGGGGGCTTTGTAGAATTGGTCCCGGCCCCCGTTATGGCTTTTGTACTAAAAACAACACTGCACCAATTTAAATATATAAGTAAGTGAACTGAAATAAATGTATTTTGCCCTTGTGCATTAAGGTAAGCAGTTTTCTAATGAAAAAAAGATGATTTACTTTTAAAATAAGAAGAAAAAAAAAACTCAATTAACCTACCAGTATGTCAAATAAGTTAATGATTTCTAATTATGTAATTATCTTATTTTTTTAGAGCAGAAATACTCATTCTACCTGCTCAAATTAAGGGTAAATACACTGGTGGAAGAAATGTTTTTTTTGTAGACTAGTTTTTGCAACGTAATACTGAATCAATTTCTTAAGATAATTTTATGCTGACAGAGAAGACCATAACTAACCCTTGGACCAATTTCATATTTTCCTTTTCAGTCTATGTTAACATTTATTTTTAAAACTGCAGTTGGCTTGAAGCTTATGTGGTATTAAGCTCAGTTCAGATTACAGTTTTTATGTTAGAGCAAGATGTAACCGTGGCTTTGTTGTAGACTGAATATATTAAATAACGCATACTTGCCTTGTTATTCTTTTGTTGTTTGCAACCATTAAATAAAAACTGCCCCCCTACTAAATTTCATCTAGAGCCACCCTTGGGGTGTGGTGCTTATTCGAAATGGTATAGTGGAGGATTTTAGTGAATTTTTTAATAGACCAGCCCTCTCCACTTAAAAAAAAAAGCAACATGCACAACCCTGTACCGCTCCTGAGAGGGAACGCCTATTAAATGCGTGCGAGAGCGTGCACAAGCCCATTTCTCCTCATGCACGCTCTGTTTAAAGTTTCTGTTTGCATCACTCATACAAGCTTACTTTCTAAAAGAAGATTTGCAATTTTTCCACTATGTCAAGACTCACCACCGGTAAGTGAAAATGGGGATGAGCACGTAGGACGGCATTACATAAACTCATCACCAGAATGATTGACAATTAGCAGAACCACTTATTTAGATGATCCACCCAAAAAAACATTCTTCACTATACCTTTAAATCTTTTAAATAGATTAAATAATACTACTTATACTTCAGCCATGGTATTAAGGTGTTACTTTATTGTATATCTTGTAACATGTCCATTGGTTTTGCTGTTTTACATCTCTTTGCAGGTGATGAAGCAGACTGAAGTTTTTTTTTTTATCTCCTCTTTCTTTAATCTTTTCTCCTTATTTCTCTTTTTCCTTTCCTGTTCTATTTAAATTGCAGTGTCCAAATAATCTGTAATATTTCCCTGCATGAATTATAACAAAGCTATTTATTCATTTATTTATAATTTATCAAATCTGGGCACGGCCAGTGGAACTGAAATAAGCTTTCAAACGAATTTGGTTAAATCCAATATATTTCTGATTTAATAAATTCCGATTGATAATTTTTTTAGGGTGGTTGGGAAAGTTTGTTTTTCTTTAGCATATAAAACCCTCTGAAAGAAGCTGTTTGCTCCTGATAGATTTTTGTTGCAGGGATAGTTACAGAAATCCTGTTGATGGCAGCAATATTAGCCTGACAGGATACTTATAGTATTAGTGGTGATAGTAAGTTTAAGACAGCAGTAGTGTAATAAATTATATATTTAAAGCTAGACAAAAACAAAGTGATTGTGGCAGTTGGTTGATTTATAATCCATTTGATCATACCTGCTGGCAGTAGACAGGTCTTTGAGCTTCCTGCCTTCCAGGGAAGCAAGATGCTGCTCCAAAGCCTCCAGGAGGGAGCTGGGAGCCTGAGAAGGGAGCGAGTGATATATGAAATCGAAGAGAAACCATTAGAATCTAAGTCAGGAAGACAAAATGAGGTAAAAAGCTCTCTTTTACCCCCCCGCCGCCTCTTCAGATGTATCTCACATAGACATAAAAAGCAGCAGCGACACTAAGAAACCAATCTCAGATTAAACATTTTACTCTACGGCAGCATGTTTGTTCTGCTTTTGCAGTTTGTTTCATCAGGTTTGGTTGACCGACATGCAAACATTGGCTGTTGGATCATGCAAGCGAGTCTGCAGCAGAACTGACAGACCAGGACAGAGCAGAGCGTCACTGCTGTAGGGTTTCAGAGAAGAAACTCAACAGACTAATCTCTGAACCATCTAATGAGCCCATGCAGAGGCCAGCAGTCCAAATACGCCCTTGTAAGCACGCACATACTTACAGCAGTGTACATCTAAAGCAAATCACCACCCAAAAGAGTTAACTCATGGATTCCACTTCCAGGCCATTGCCTTATGAATGATATCCCAATTAGATTCTGAGACTTGTTATCAATCAAACAAATAATCAGAGCAAAGAGAAATGACTGGAAACCAAGAAAGTTAACTCATCAAATGTAAAGATCTGTTGAAAAACCAGGTATACACATTTAGCAGCTCTAAACTGCTTCACCGGAAAGCAAATAAGGTGATGAATGGGTTTATTTGGGACACATGTGATACTGTAGCTTTCACCCAGAGCTTTACATTTCCGCATGCCAGGAGAAACACTTTCTGAGATCAATAACAGGCAAAGAAAAGTCTTCTCATATACTTAATTCAAAGGGGGAAAGAGAGTAAAATGCGAATTCTGCATATCCTTTGTCAGAGAAATCTAGAATATGCTAAAAGTTTAAAAACAAAACAGACATAACTACAGCTCAGTAAACGGCATAGCCCACTATGTTGTTGAATAAGGGCATATAAGGTCTTCATAAGCACTGCAAGTCATTAGTTTGTACATTGACCCCTTTCAGGTAATTTACTTGCTTTTGTCCAAATATAATCAACCACAATCCCATTCGTATCCGCTGTAGAGGGGAAACAGTATAAATGTCTTCCATGGGTTATGCAGTACTTATGATGGCATTGTTTGCACCTATCCAAGTCATATTTGCAGAAACCTAATTAATCAAAAACCATTCGCTGCTCTCCCCACAGCTAAGGAAAAGGGACAGAATAATTTTTTTGGGAACAAAATGTTCTGATTGTTGCTTTTATTGGGGAAAAAAAAGGTTGAATACAGTTAACTTGCTTGTATCGTGAGCTTTCTGTAAACAGAGGTCTTTGGTTTATTTATTTTTTTTTTACATAAAAAAGGTCTAATTAAAAAATTTTAAGGACTTCTTGTGAAATATTCCTGCTTTTTCAACTTTGTTATGCTTAAACACCACAAACTTCAACCATTTTCCATTGGTATTCTATGTAACAGACAAACACAAAGGATTTGGAGTTTGCATATGTATGTTTTTTTTTCTTTTTACAACCAAAATTCTGGGAAATTATATTTACAATATCTTTCCTGCCAATTCAGACTGGCTAGAGAGACCATTTGTAAACATCAATTCTAAAGTCTTTCTACAAATGAAATGTAATTCTGGACTGACAGTATATGATATTTACTATAACTTTACTATAACAGTGCTGCTGCAGCTCTAGGGCAACATTACACACAGGGAGAGGTAGAGAATGAGGCAAGTGTCATTCTTTTGAGTTTGAAGAAAACAGCTACTTCATAAAAAGTGGAATACAAAAAGGACATATTTCATCATATTTGTCTGCAGTTAACTTAAAAGAAAGCATGATATATAGGACCTTAAAGAAAATAAATTGAGCGTAGATTTATGAGATGTTTCGTATCTCTGCTTTGAACTTTTTAACAACCTTAACTCTGACCTTATTCCTTACTACCTCTTTACTTTTTTGTTCAACACCACTATATATATATATATATATATATATATATATATATATATATATATATATATATATATATAGTTTTTGCTTGTTGGTTTGTCACATAAGATCACAATGAAATGCATCAAAGTTTGCCGTTTTAACATGATAAGATGTCAATCTGTTCAAGAAGTCCCAACGCCTCTGTGAGTGCATTCTACATCTCTGTTATGTCCGCTTCAAAGTAAATCTTCAAACAACAATGCTAAGAAAAAGAAAAAAAGTTGTTACCCAGTTGATTAAATTTTTAGCAAGAATCCTTACCTTTGAGCAAAATTTGTTCTGCAACATTCAGATAAAAAAAGGCATGAAATCCCTCTAGATAAAAATTGCAGTATTCGGACTTTTGAGCTTGTCTGATCTGTTTGCCTGACCCGTCTTCAGACTCCTGTTGTATTCTTCTTTGGACTGAACCTGGATCTGCCTCTTGACTTTGCCCTGTGGATTATCCTGCCTTCCTTTGTCTGCTCAGATCTGATCTCTTGTCAGCTCTGCAGCCTTCCAGGCTTCCGTGTTTGGAACTCTCTGGCAGAGACCGCTGCGTCTTGTCAACCAACCGCCTGGAATCATCCTCTTTTTCTGGGCACGGACTGAACTGTCAAACAAGGTTAGTGACTCACATGTTCATAATCATCCTATGTCACATTATGGTCACTAACCTGTGTTTCTCTCCCATAGACTTGCTGTTATAGAGGCCGTACCCGCTGATACCATGGACCCACAGCCCGCGTTTTTAAATAAATGTTTTAAATTATTCCACGGTCTGTCCTGCCTGAATTCTGGGTCGTCTGTTCTGAAACGTTACTATAACAGTGCTGCTGCAGCTCTAGGGCAACATTACACACAGGGAGAGGTAGAGAATGAGGCAAGTGTCATTCTTTTGAGTTTGAAGAAAACAGCTACTTCATAAAAAGTGGAATACAAAAAGGACATATTTCATCATATTTGTCTGCAGTTAACTTAAAAGAAAGCATGATATATAGGACCTTAAAGAAAATAAATTGAGCGTAGATTTATGAGATGTTTCGTATCTCTGCTTTGAACTTTTTAACAACCTTAACTCTGACCTTATTCCTTACTACCTTCTTTG
>JAGKQL010000034.1:2347857-2414597 GCA_018398635.1 Cyprinodon brontotheroides | reverse complement strand
TTTTAAACCATTTGCACAAAAAGAAATAGGAAAAGTGTGGTATATATTTATACTCAGTCCCTTTGAGTCAATAACCTTATTGTTGCAATGAGAACTTCTAAATGTTGTGGGTACAGGGCCGCTGGAAGTACTTTTGAACAGGGAGTGCTGTGAATCTTTTTTGATCTTTATTTGGACAAAAGACCTATAAGCCTATAACCTGACTCTGCCAGATGGATTTGCTGGATTTGCTCCGTATATCCATCTAGAAACCTTCCGTTGAAGTAATTTTGGGAAGGGGCGAAAATACTGGTTAGCTGATTGGCCTATGTTGGTGATAGACGGGCCATTTAAACCAATCAGATCAACGAAGCATATGACGCACTAACAGAGCGACGACGAAAACACAACCACAAGCCAGGCTTCTCTTGCCGAAACCAGTCGGGAAAAGAGCAAAAACATCTTTTCCTCTTGTAGATCTCCAACGCTTCTTTGCACTGATTCTTCTTCATGTCAAAGTATTTCTCTGTCGGAAGAAAAAAACAAAACAAGCTACAATACATTCTTTTGAAATGGTCTGTCGGTTTTTAACAGTAACAGTAACTGTGAAGTTAAAGGAAAAGTATTCATGGTTTTTAAACCATTTGCACAAAAAGAAATAGGAAAAGTGTGGTATATATTTATACTCAGTCCCTTTGAGTCAATAACCTTATTGTTGCAATGAGAACTTCTAAATGTTGTGGGTACAGGGCCGCTGGAAGTACTTTTGAACAGGGGGTGCTGTGAATTTTTTTTGGTCTTTATTTGGACAAAAGACCTATGAGCCTATAGGCTTAATTAAAATACAATAAATAGATTGAGATTCACTACTTTATTGTCAAATACACGCAGACATCATCCGTTTTGAGGTGAATATATGCGCTATTAATTAAACTTGACAATAACACTATACATTTGGTCAGCTGGCATTAACCTGAGTCACTGTGTTTATGTCACACATGACTCCATTAGCTTCAGAATCCTTTTATGGAAACCACAAGGAAATAATTATATTATTATTATTTAAACATTATTGAACAGTTCTCCACCTCCATTACACAAATAATCCAGGATCAAAATAACTCTCTAAAATACTATGGTTAGGTTAGACCGGACGAATAGATATGAAAATGTGCGGCAGCTCTGAGGTCATGGAGATAAAGTCTTTTATGAGCGGACCGAAATGTTATTCTGTGCCATATTTCCTCCTCGTTCCTGTCATTAGACTGTGTAAGACAACCATTAAACAATTGATCATTTCTAACTGCGCAAGATACAATGCTCTCAAATTAAAGTAATAAATTCTAAATACATTGATTGTGGCCTTTGGAGAGGTAGATGGCAACCTCCCAAAATTAAGAAAAAATAATTGTGCAAAGTATTTTAATAAAAAAAATTTTTATCTCCCTCTTGCCACTAGGGGGTGCTGCACGACCCCCGCTTCCCACGGCCATGCTTGGGTATGTCTCC
Source organism: Cyprinodon brontotheroides (assembly GCA_018398635.1). Classification (NCBI taxonomy): domain Eukaryota; kingdom Metazoa; phylum Chordata; class Actinopteri; order Cyprinodontiformes; family Cyprinodontidae; genus Cyprinodon; species Cyprinodon brontotheroides. The sequence continues at coordinate 2,413,109 of JAGKQL010000034.1, read as the reverse complement.
ACTGTCAATTAATGACAAATTCTTTGCAGATTTAGGCAATGAATTTGAAAACATTTGAAAACAGACAGCAGGACAGGTTGGAAACTCTCCTCTCTGACCCGTTTTGAGCTGCTGGAGGTTTCTTCCTATTAAAAGGGAGTTTTTCCTCTCCACTGTCGCTACAAGAATGCTTAGTGAGAGGGATTGCATTTGAGTTAATGAGTCGATGCAATCAACTGGTTTTCCTTAGATAGAGAAAACTTTGAATCAATTTGACTGTATGATCTGGTTGAACTGTAAAGTGCCTTAAGATTACTTGTGTTGTGAATTTCTTTATATAAATATAGCTGAATTAGATTAAATAGATTTTTATTTTTATTTAGCCCAAACAACTAGGACTCATCTTTGTCTGCTTTGCTAGAAGAAGACCCAGACGCCTCAGGCGCAGTGCGTGATGCACGAGGGCGGCGTGCCCATGCTGTTTCCACTCACCCAACATGTTGATGACACCCTCGTTATAAGCAGCAAACAGCCGTATGGAGTCTTTAAACAACAGCATGAATGCTGTGTTGATCACTCCATTGGTCAGCTCGTTGGAGTTTGGCTGTTTGGAAGGAAAAATCAACATAAGTTTGAGCTTTTCACATCACTTCATGCGATTTAATGTCATTGAACAAGACAGATTTTATATTGTTTTAAGGAGGACAAGGAAAAACTAAGAAGAGCGGTATCTGTATTCATCTCCTTTTACACCGAGACCTTTAGATAAAAGCATTTAGTGAACAAAAAGCTTAATTAACCAGCAGGGACACATCAGACAAGTGACGTTGTGGAGAAGTTTAAAACTGAGTTAGGTTAGTTTCAATCCACTGAAATAGAAATGTTGTGCGGTATATTTGCAAACCTACCAATACATCAATGTCAGATTTAACAACAATTAAGTGAGTTCTATTTTTAAGTTATCAACAGACTTATTAAGGCACTGAAGTCAGGTTATCGCTATACAACACTGTATATCCCATGATCCTTTGCATTAAAATAATGGAGGAAAATAAGCTAAGTGTTGATGATACAATAGACATTTTCTAGAATTTTTTGTAGACCCAAAAGTTAATAACTATGATCAAGGCTGCCGGCATAGAATCGTTTTAATTTTTTTATTTTAAACTGTGTTTGACTCTGATCCTGTGCCGCTAAGTGACTGAGGGAGGCTGACGTATGCTGGAGAACAACCGAGAGCTGGAACAGTGTTTAGTTATGGACAGCTGCCAAAGTTTCCATTGATTCAGATACAGCTATGCTTTCATGTTGTGTTGCAGCTTTTTACTTCAGCCCCCATAAGGATGGTGTTAACTTATTTAAGATTCATTCGGATCCTGAGCTGCCTTCAAAGTGGCTGAAGCAGGCCAGATGAGATCTGGAGAAGTTGGAGAACTCCATGATGTCTCTTCAGTGCTTGGAAGATTTTGAGAAGGATGCGTTTTTTTTATTTTGTAAACCTCATTCAAAGAGTTGTTTACGGTTGTTCAGTAAAAAAATAACGTTATTTAACCAATGTACATTACGTGTAATTAGCTTCTGTAGTGCTGCAGTCAGAGTTAACTTCATGGTAACAACGTATTCTTTTTTAGGTGACTTTTGATGTAAAAATAATTGCCATCATGGCTTTGTCAATCTGCTGCCTACCTCTGTGAAGCAAGAAAAAGACTAAGAAAAAGTGAATCCGGTAGAACTTTTGATTGCCTAGATGGAATTGGTTACAATAGCTAAATAAACTTTTGGATCTCAAAATAGTATGGGGTGCCTTCTTTGTAGTTAACTCATACTTGTACCAATACCGTCATTTTTATTGCAGTATTGTTGCCCTGCACGTGTATCGGCGCAGCTACTAGTTTTGAAGCATTTAAATTCTTCTTTAAAAAAGTATTACTTCCAATAATATCATGTAAAGTTGATTTTCTCAAACACTCTGGTGAGAAGAAACCAAAACTGGACTTGCAAAATACCCCACCAGGCAGAAAACCTTAACTGCACATCATCCTGAAGAGTTCCTCTTTAGGATGGAATGCAGGATATTACTTAATATGGAACAGAACTGCAGCGCACTGATACTGGGACGGAGGCTAATATTCCAGCATAATGCCAGATGAAAAAATAAATTAAAAAAACACCCATAGAGCTGCAAATAAATGGTGTAGGTTAAGGGTCCTCAATGTATTTTAGTCAGGAATCCTCAGATTAAATAAAAGACAAAAAAAGAACCCTTTTTTATGTCGCCCAGTGAGGTGGAGGGTTACTATTGAAGTTTCAAACAGTGATTGAGGGTGATCAGACTGACGGCTTAAAAAGCATTATAAAATAAATCATGCGGTAGAATGGCCCAAATCCTGGTAATATTCTGTGGCAAGACTTGAAAAACTGTTCATCTATTCTAACTGGGCTTGAGCTATTTTACAAACAGCAAAGAGCTAAATACAACTGCATATACACTTCAAGTTTAAGGTTGTGCGACGGATTAAGAGCCTTTTTCAAGGCACTGCCCACAATTGATGTACTTACCTGAAAATCTAGCAGTGCATCCAGCTGGTTCTGTATGACGGGCAGAGTCTTGATGAGCTTCTCTGTGTTCATGGTTCGCATCACACCGTCAGCCCTGAAACAGACATAAAAACGGTGTGCAAAAGAGTAACCTTAATATGTTCTGTGCGTGTCATTCCTTCATGTGTACCCTCTCTTCATCTTGGTGAAGTCCACTGCTGCTAGTCTGTAGGACATGGCTTTTTCATTCAGATATCGACTGTAGCGTCTGATGAAAGTTGACATGTTATACCCTGGAGAGGAGAAAGGAAGAGACTGATCACATCTCATATGCATCCCATAATTCTTTATTTTATTTAATGTTATTCCTACACTGCAAAGAATTGAAACCTAGATAAGTAATTTTTTCTTAATAAGAGCATTTGTTCTTCAATTGAGGAGGTGAGAAACTTTGCCAATGGAAAAAAATCAATTTACATTAAAAATAGGAAAAAACAATTGCATTATCTTATTCCAAGTGCATATTTTCTAATTATTTTTATTTTAAGAGTAAATATACTCATTCAAATGGAAAATCCTCTTATCTGCCTACACAAATCCCCCTACCTTAGACATCTTTTGCAAAACATTACCTATTGTCACTCATGTTCTTCTCTCTCACTGTGCAATAACACATGCCAACTACTGTGTAGCCTGTGTTATTTTGTATTTATTTATGGTTAATTTATTAGTGCAAATTCAATAATCCAAGTCAACCACTTTCCTTAGCTCTCCACAGTGCAGATATTTTATATCTAAAAGCATTTTCCAGGACAATACAACTTTTTTATGCTCTCTTGTAGACTCTTATTATATTGTCTTTTTTTTTTTTTTTAATCTTTAATGGCATCTTGCTTTAACTCTGCCATTTTTGCTCTATACAAGCTAAAGGAACCAGAATATCACTGAAGGAGTAATCCCAAGGGATAAATAAGGTTAAGTCTAAGTATATGTCTAAATGAAGGGTAAATGCACTTAATTTAAAAGGAATAGTACACCCAAAACATGATTAGCCTTCATTTTCTACTCACCCCCCATGCTGAACAACACTCTGGAGTACTTTTTTGATATCTCAAATGCATCTGGAGATCTGGGAGGCTTCTTGCTGTCTGCTGACATTCAAATAATGGAGGTCTATGGTGCCCGAGGCAGAAAGGTCCATAAAAGTCCACAAAAAGCGTGTCAATATTCCTCCATACTGCTTCGGCGTCCAATGTATTCCAAGTGTCCTGAGTGGTAGCGTCCATAATTTACTCGAAACAAAGTCATTTAGAATGTTTTTACAGTAGTTTATAGGATTTCCTAAAAGCGGCGTGATCGCGCTCGTCTACAGAAACCGCTGCAGACCCAAACCAGATGAAAGTCGCATTCAGCGTCTGCTCTGCCCGATAATGCAAAGCGTAGAAGAAGAAATGGGCTGTTTTACCTGTGCAAAGAAAGAAACAGCAGAAAGAAAAATGTTTGAGGACTTCAGTGTTGAGGAAAGAGCATGGGAGTTCTTTTGCCGAGCTGAATGCGCACTTTCATCTGGTTTGGTCTGCCGCGGTTTTCCGTAGCGTCGTGAACGTGCTTTCAGGAAATCCTATACACTACTGTTTATGCTCTAAAACATTCTAAATGACTTTGTTTCGAGTAAATTCTGGATGCTACCCACTCAGGACACTTGGAATACATTGGACGAGCAGTATGGAGGAATATTGACACGTTTTTTGTGGACTTTTATGGACCTTTCTGCCTCGGAAGCCATAGACCTCCATTATTTGAATGTCAGCAGACAGCAAGCCCTCCCAGATCTCCAGATGCATTTGAGATATCAAAAAAGTACTCCAGAGTGTTGTTCAGCATGGGGGTGAGTAGAAAATGAAGGCTAATCATGTTTTGGGTGTACTATTCCTTTAAGAAATGTTGACTTTTTTCTGGATTGGTTCTGCAGTGTATGCTAAACAAGCTCCAGCTCTCTACTGCTTCAATTTTAATGACTTTCTTTCCCTTCTCAATATATAATCACACTCTGAGCATTGTTCCAGTTTTCAGCAACATTTAGCAACTTGTATCAAATATTGGATTTTTTTTTCTTAAAAAAGAAAAAGAAAAACTATTTTGTTTAAAGTTAGCTTTGAACATTGGCTTATTGATGGTGTAACAGAGCCAGGGAGATTCAGACAGAAAGCCGTTTCTGTCGGACGTACAGCACTGCTGAGTCTACAGACAGTCAAGCAGCATTAAATCACCTTGCAGAGCAGCTTTATCTAGAAAGTTGTTGAGGTTGAAGAGCGTGTTTCTGGAGGCGAGGTACTGCATCAATCTCTGATGGAGGGAAAACAGACAAAACAAAGAGGACAAAGTTAGTGAATTATCTCCCTAAAGCGTTGTTAAAGAGACGCATGGGCAGGTGGGGTTGTTACAGAGGAAGCATTTTTGTACGAGTTTTGAGAAGCTGAGCTCCTTTTGAATCATTTTTCAAGAAAACATTTTGAAGCGTATAATATAATTACCCAGACTGAGGTTTTCATAAAGGATACTGTAGATTATGAGTACAATAAAAAAAATTAAAAGAGATATCAAAGGATTTCTAAATCAGCCCATCTACTCTGAAAAAATCTTCACCAGTAGAACTGCCAGTGCACCTAGCTGTGGCCCTTTGAGATGGTTAACTCGAAAAGCAGATTGCATCATGTTAGAAGAAGTCTTACAAACTAGGGCTGCAACTAATGGCTATTTAGCAAATCGATTAATCTGTTGAGTATTTTTCCAATTAATTGATTAATAATCAGATAGCAAAGGTTCCTTAAAAGAAGAAGAATTTTTACTGAAATTAAAACCAGATGAAACTAACTTTGCCAGTTCTGGATAGAGCATGATGACAGCATTAAAAAACATTTTTTTTATCTGAAATACAAAATGCATATATGTAATGTAATTATATATATATATCTATATTTATATGTATATATATATATATATATTTATATATATTTTTTCTTTTTTATGTATACCGTGACAACACCATAAGCTACACTGTACTAAAAGGCGAGTCTCACTCCTATATGTGTGCCATTTCGTATTTCTAACATCAACAATACAAGGCTAATGGACTATAGGCGTTTTTTATATACACAGGTACATGTCCTCTACTACCTTTAAATACCTCTACTGGCGACATTTAAAAAATACAGCGTGGGCAAAACTGAGTATGACTGTGTTTTATTCATGTATTTATTACAGTATTAATCAAACCTGGTGCTGGTCGCGGACAGACACATTGCAGATGACAGCGCTGTGGTCAGTAGAGTAGTATATTATATCTAAGTGGGTTGCTCAGTCAGCTCAAGGCATACTCCAGTTAACTAAGTGGGTTGCTCAGTCAGCTCAAGGCATGTGTTAGAGTCTCCAGTTAGCGATTAATTAATCCACCATGATTACCATGTAAATTGGTTGACGATTAATTCATTAATCGATTAATCACAATTCATCTGATTAATTGTTTCAGCCCTATTAAAAAACCCACAAATGCCATCATTAGATCCATAGTCTGCAGCAGGACTGGATGAGCTCATAATCAATGAATCCACCATGAAGTCTACCATGTATCAAGGTGCATTGGAAATATGGAAGACCATCAATGATTACGTTGGGCCCATATGGCTGGGCCCATATACAGAAAACTGACCCAAAACAAAACATTAAATCCCAAAAGTAAGAATAAAATAAAATAAGAACTAGATCTTTGGTGAGATGAGGATTTGAATGCGGGAAAACCCCTCAAACATCTCAAAGCTGGAAGGGAGGGATGGAAGAACGGCACAAAAGATTCTCAGCGATATATTTTATTTATAGAGAGAAATAAGTAGTTTTCTATGCAATTAAATCCCTTTATTTTCAAAGATAAGTTAAATAAGATTAGGCATTAGTGTGTGAGCATTTCTTAATAACAAAGTTAATATTTAATGAGGTGTCCTAGTTTCTTTTTCACTGCTGCACATGTGCTGGTTGATTCTTCTAGCAAATCTTATCAACTATTAATTTAGCATTATTGGAGGCTAAAGAAGGGTCTAATAAAAAAAAGGCACTGTTTTGTTAAGCCAATCAAGAATGGGCTGTTTTTTGTGTTTAATTTTTTGTTTTTCTCATGTAAAAACTCAACACAAGAAAAAAAAAAGCAAAAAAAGAAGGTGGGAGGTTTTAATCTGACTAGGATTTTGCCTCATTCTGCATCAGAAAAAAAGGTCAGCTGACATCCTTTTATGCACTCAAAAGGTGATTTTATGCATCACCGGAAAAAATTACCTTAAGACGTTTTTTTTACCCTTAACAAAAGCCCACTTACCCCACATTAACATGTTCTTACCAAGCCTTTCTGCGTCACGTGACTAATTTGCTAATATCTAAAATCATGCAGACAACAAAGTCTTACTGTCTCCTCTAATTATCAATGCAAGTTGAATCTATTCATAAACAGCATCCCTAGGATCCAGCTTAGCTTTATAAAACGTTAATTAGGAGTTTTAAAATATGCACTTTATGAACTCTAGTGCTATCTAAAAGGAAAGGCCAATCTTGTATTATTCATTTCTCTTGTATGTGTATCAGTGGAGTATGGAGTTGTTGTTTTCACTCTGCTTTTCTGTTCAGCGGGATCTTCAGAGTAACCCGAGATTTTGAATAAATCTATAACATCTTCTGTGTTGTTTGCATTAATAAACAGCCAGCAGAACTCGGAAAGCGTGAAAACAACCCCGCTCTGATCAGGCCAGCTGCTGTGTTTGTTGTAACACAAGAGATCTATAATTAAGGAACTCTTAGCTAAATAAGGGTTAGAGATTTACAATTAACAATCAGCTAATGACTGTTTCTCCAAATTCAGTCTTCTTAAAAGAGGAGTTCATAACAGAACTCCTATGTTGTATGAGGTATTGCTACCTCAGCAGAGCTAATACTCTACTGAGGGGCTGCAGTTTTGCAAAAATTGTAAAAGTCAATTCATATTTTAAAATATACTGTGTGCAATAGATGTTATTTAATGCTAAAAAAAATAAGGTTTTAGTTTATTCTAACTGCAAAATTCACCAATGGGACTGAATATTTTGTTTCTTAACATTTGATTTTTAATTTTTTTATTATCTAACCATGAAAGTCCAATGAAATGTATGACCTGTTTTTTTCTTCCTGGAGTGTCCTGGCCAAAGGGCTCCAAAAGTTACAGAGACATTAGAGATATAAAATTAAAATGCCATAAAAATGAAGCAAATCGCAATTAAAGGAAGTCAGCACTGTTTATTTTAGTCTGGACTTAAAAGTGCTCAATAAAGTAAATTCTGTTTTAGTTGGCAATAATGAAAACAACAATATTTTAATATTAAAGAAGGATTCCCTTAAACTCTTTGCTTTCACTAAAAATGCTCTAACCCAATAACAATTTTAACTACTAACTCCTTTATTTTCAGCTAAATGAGCAAAAGTACCAACCTTACTTTGGTTAATACACGCAATAGAAATATAAACGTAACAATTTTGGTTATGCATAAACTGCCCGGGCCTTGTTCTAACAGCTGGCTTTAAAGGAATAGAAATCAGTGAGGATAAGAAATGAAAAAACAAGATTATTACGATGAAATCACCCAAGAGATATAATCAACAAAAATACAAATGCAACACTTTTAGTTTTGCTCCCATTGAGATGAACTCAAAGATCTAAAACTTTTTCCACATACACATTAAAACCATATCCCTCAAATATTGTTCACAAACCAGTCTAAATCTGTGATAGCGAACACTTCCCCTTTACTCAGGTAATCCATCCCACCTTACAGGTGTGCCATATCAAGATGCTGATTAGACACCATGAATAGCGTGCAGGTGTGCCTTAAGCCTAGAATACACCGTACGATTTTTTTCAGTCGTTGCACGCAGCTGCAGTTCACGGGTCATGATGCATGTGCGGCCTGACGCTCTGATCCGATCTACCTGCTCACACTGCACATCGAAAAACCACATGGGACTCAGCCCCGGAGAGAGAGGTTACTACTGGGTCTCATCTATACAAAAGCCAAACCAGTAGAAGAGGAATATGAAGCTCACTAGAGTGAAACATCCTGCCTTGGCAATTTTGCAATTTTGTGAATGTAAGCCCTGAAAAGAAAAGATTTGGACAAAGACATGCTGAGCAAACATGGTGCTACCACGGGACTCGTCAATCTTACAGGAGAAGAACCCCTTCCATGCTTCTGTGTTTTCGTGCTGAGAGGAAGAAGAAGAAGAATCGTTGTTTGCCCACTTAGCAGGATTTGCCCACGATGGTCAACTCTGAAAATCAAACATGTTAAATTTTCTCCCGACCTCACGATTCCTGATCGGGAGGTGGTCGTGAGAGGCTGATCACCCCTCTTTACCTGTACTGTACACTATACGACACACGATCAGGTTGAAAGACGGCCCGATCAGAAAATTCTCGCACAACTGGAAAGTCGCATCGAAAAGGCAAAAAATTGCACAGTGTAAGTCCGGCTTTAGACTGCCCACAATAAAAGGCCACTGTGACCAGAAGTGCACCTGGGTTCTTTGTCCACAACAGACTCCTGACCATACAATAACCCCACCGCCACCATGGGCCCCTTGATCCACAACATTGATATCAGAAAACCGCTCACCCACACACACTGTCTGCCATCTGCCCTGAACAGTGTACACCAGGATTCATCCGTGACGAGGACACCTGTCCAATGCACCAGACTCCAGCGAATTTGAGCACTCACTGGAGGGAGTCGGAGACCATGATGAGGGCAACGAGCTTCCCTAAAACGGTTTCTGACACTTTGCGCAGTTCTGGTATGTAAAGCGATGGTTGAGCGGCTGGTCTCAGGCGATCTTGGAGGTGAACATGCTGGATGTGGAGGTCCTGGGCTGGTGTGGTTACACGCAGTCTGCGGTTGTGAGGCTGGTGGGATGTACCGCCAAATTCTCTGAAACACCTTTGGAGATGGCTTACGGTAGAGATTGAACATCCAATAGACGAGCAACAGCTCTGGCTGACATTCCTGCTGTCACCATGCCAGTTACACCCTCCCTTGAATCTTGTGAGATCTGTTGCATTGTGCTGTGTGATAAAACTGCACCTTTCAGAGTGGCCTTTTATTGTGTGCAGTCTAAGGCACACCTGCACACTAATCATGGTGTCTAATTAGCATCTTTATATGGCACACCTGTGAGGTGGGATGGATTATCTCTCAGCAATGGAGAACTGTTCACCTTCAAAGATTTAGACTGGTTTGTGAACAATATTTGAGGGAAATGGTTTTATTGTTTATGTGGAAAAAGTTTTAGATCTTTGAGTTCATCTCATAAAACATGGGAGCAAAACCAAAAGTGTTAAGTTAATTTTTTTTGTGTGTAGTATCTCTGTGATTTCTATAACTTCAAAACCAGCTGTTAAAACGAGACCTGGGCAGTTTATGCAGCCACAAACCATCAGGCCACAAATGGAGTCACTAAAAGCTTTAATGTTTCCATGCTTTGAGGGAGTCATCACCCTCCCGGTCATGTCTGCCGAATCCTTTCTGTCTCATCTGATCTGAACTGCTCATCGTGAAACATGTTTGATGTTTTTCTCTTGTTGAGGAGAAGAAGGGCAAGCAGCAGAGCGAGGCGACTTATCACGCTGACCACTGAAATGTCAGCGGGACGCTTCATCAGTCTGCGTCGGACACAAGCAAGATGTCCCTCTGAGAGACAGAGGAGAGCTAGAGAGATACTGCAGCTACCTGCAGAGCAGCATATCCAGCTTTTTTTGTTTTAGAAGAGGTTAATAATTAGGATATGTGACTAGAAAACATCATCATTCAGCGTTTCTCTAGAGCCCCAGGTAACGCCCAATATTATTTTATGTTGCTTAATAGAAAAAAAAATACAATTTAATCGTCTCATTTAAACACACTGCAAAAAATTTAAATCTAAATAAGTAATTTTTTCTTAAAATAAGTGCATTTTATCCTAAGTTGAGGAGGTAAATGAAACACTTTGCCAGCGGAACAAGATGATTTACATTTGAATTAAGAAAAATCAGTTGCATTGTCTTGTTTCGAGTGCATATTATCTAATTTACTTATTTTAAGTGTAAAAATACTCATTCCATTGGCAAACTATCTTATTTACCTGCTCAAATTAAGGCTTAATACACTTGATTTAAGAGATTTTTACTTAATTTCAGATTGTTTTTGCAGTGCAGAACAATGTAATGTTGGAAAAAAAAAAAAGAGTTGCAGAGAGAGCGAGTCCATACATTCACGCACATTTAAACCAATACTTTGTTGACGGACAGACAGATAAACTGAGCTTTATAAATAAAAAGGAACGTTTAGACAAGTCTGTTATTTTCCCGCCCGAGGTTCCCAATATCACAACCCACCATCGGTATTTACAATGTAGACTTGATGACAAATAATGTTTCACTCTGTTTCTCAGCAGATAAGCTTGTTTCTTTATTTTTACAGTGATAACAGAGCTTAGGGACAGCCCTGTAGGTGAGGGAGGGCTAATTTGCAACCAATATATTGTATGAACTGTTACTCCTTTTGATAAAATAGAAAAATAAAGCTTTTTGCACAAAGGTAGGGTTTGTTTTTTTCTCCTATCTGCAGGAAAACAGTGAAGGACCACGCACACATAGCCTGGGACTGTTGGCAGCCGATTAAAGGTGAGTAATCTGATCTGGGACCAACTGGTAATTTTTTTTAAACTTCAGAGGTTTGGTTGTTGTTGTGCAGATAAGGATTTTCTTTTTCAGATTGTTAAGAAGGGTATGAAACATTTCAAGATTGCATTGTTTTGGGAAATGTGAATAAAAGGAGCAGAGATGGCAAAAGTACTTTCCATTTCCGGTACTTGAGTAAAAGTACAGATACTTCGTGTTAAAAATACTCTGGTAAAAGTGGAAGTATTGATCCTTACTCAACTAAAAGTAACTTTCAAGGCTTGTATAGGCTTGTAAAAATTTACTTAAAGTATTTACCTCTTTTTCAGATTGTTAATAGAAGGGTATTTTTCAATCATCTCGCTTAGCCCATGACATAACATGCAATAATTTGCCGCCAAGATTGCATTGTTGTTGGGAAATGTGAATAAAAGGAGATAACTTGTTGCATTGATTTTCTTTAATAGATGTCGATCACATCCAAAAGCGACAACAAAAAGCTCCCCAGCTGAATGAGATGAATTTCAGATTTATGAAAGATTTTGGTTTAACGGTATTTTACAAATATGGTGGATCCTCCTGAAGGGCATCTCAGATACCATCCCGGCTGGACTGGACGCTAGCAATATTCCTACTGGGGGGGATTGCTGTGCGGACGATGCTGTTTCTTTTATTACTCCACTCTCCATCATTTCGTAAACCACTTCAGCTGTGAAAACAATCGTTGTTGATTCTTGACTCTTGATTTTTGTTGTCTTGATTTTTGAAGAGAGTGAAAACCTTTTTTTGCTTTTTCTTTTCTACATATTTTTTTTTGTTTTTCAGCGTAATTGAATGGGATAGTCACCACATTATAGGTTTAAAAAAATGTAGCTTTGTCACAAAAATGCTCTTCATTTCAACCTTGAGATGATAAACCGCTGTTCTGTGTTTTTCCTTGTCTCAGAAGTCGCTGCATTGATATGTTGAGCTTACCTCGCTGCCGTACATCATGAGGTGGTGTGTGGCGATGAGCGCTTTGAAAACCACTATCCAGCTGTTGCTTGTCGTGCGCTCCAGCAGCGTGTCTGCCAGATGGGGGATGCTGACGTTCAGCTCATTGGTGCAGTGGATCAGGTCTGAGAGAAACAGGAGGGAAGAAAAAACAATAAACCATAAAACAATCTGAGATTGTAGAAAAATCTGTGTCAAAGCCAAGAGCTTCTGTTGGCTGAATTACAGAGTTTAGTCTGAATGCTTCCTGCTTTTTCCTTGAGAAAGTAATAAAAAGCTTTGAGATAAATTCATATCTTATTTCACCTGAAAAATCACACTACGGATTTGACAGAAATCAATCTCTATTTGGCGACAAATTAAAGGGAGAGAATTTTTTGTTAAAAAATTGACACCCATTTCTGCAAATATGCAAAAAACCCTTTGCATTATGCACACATCCAAGATAGGAGGTGGCTTCCCTCAGTTCCAGTTAACACAGTGTGGACCTAGGAACCTTTGTCGAACTCTTGTTTCCGTTCCAACTGGTTCCCAACGGTGTATTGCTGTGTCCAAATGTCCATCTTAACCACTATATAGGGCACTATATATTGGTTACGTCATTTTATATGAGTGTCTGGATGTCTAGTTGACGAAAAAGTATTGGACTTAAAATTTCCTACAATGCATCTTGAAATGTAGTGATCATCCATGGTCACTAGATAAGCATATATGTCCCAGAATGCTTTGTGGGGGGCTCCTCACTACCCGACAGCGGCACCGTGTGGGGAGGCAGAGTTATGTAACCAATGGGGGGTAAAACTAGTAATCATCTGTTTAAACAGTAAGTTAACTGAGTTCACTATGAGGTTCACTATATTGTCCCAACTCTACATAGTGATTGAGGGATTTAGGGGTTAGGGCGGACTTTCAGACACAGCCTATGTTTTCCATTGACCATAACAGATTTTGCCAGTGTAATATACCTACATTTCTATTTATTTTTAACATAAATAGAAAGTTTAGAACTGTCAATAGGGCAATTACTAAAAGGCCAAAACCTTTTTTTTTAAAATACATTTACATGTATATAAATTCAGACAAAAAGGGATTAAAAGATATCTTCTTTTACTGAATCCCATGTTGAAATTCTGAAGGTTTTTTGCACCCTTTACAATTTTTGTTAGATACATTTTACTGAAACGTTCTTATGAATAATTCAGTTATTTTCTGCTTATCAGTGTCTAATTAATGTTAATTAATATGCCATCCTTTGTTCTTTAAAATAATAAAATTGTACAGAGGCCAATTCGTCTAAACCTCTCTTTAAAATTGGAAAGAAAAAAAAAATTATTCAAGTCACCAAATCCCTAATGGACAAAGACGGGATACCTGAATGGCAAATGGTTGTGTGGAAGTTTTACTAGGATAAGGTCTTCTCTCATCATAAACTAGTCATAATGAGACTATTATTAAGGTTTTCAGCAACAAACACCTGAGATATATCTGCTTTCAAACAAAAGATTAATTTACAGAGAGCTCATGAAGCTTAAGTTGGCTAAGGCGGGGGATCCATCATGCTGTGGGTCAGTTTCTCTTTTAAAGTTGTTAGAAACCTTGTTAAAGTTTGCAGCAACATAAGCTCTTTGAAGTACCATGGCATTTTGAAAAAAAAGATGTATAAAACTGTTATTTATAACATAATGCTGTAAAATTATGACCAAAATCAAAAAAAGAATCAGTTTTTTTCATCTCAGTGTAATATACTATTAGATACCACAGTGAGCTCAAGATCAGACTGCATGATCCTGGACTCAGGACTCTAGATTATATTATCCGAAATGTTTTTATGGTTTGTCTCTGCATGATGCAATGATAATAATATTTGTCATAGAATATTAACCAACCTTAAAGCTTTTTACTAATTTTTACAAGTGGTAAAAATTTGTGTTGCACCAATGCCGATACCAGTATCGGGGAGTACCAACATATAGGGAACCGATAACACTTTGAGAGCCAAAAGTTTATTCAACTATTGTCAACCATTTCAGGTCGGCAATAAAAATTTCTATTTGATTCACATTGTATTAGTCTTTTTCCTGCTTCACAAAGGTAGGCAGCAGCTTGACAAAGCCATGATGGCAATTACCGTAATTTTCAGACTATAAGCCGCAACTTTTCCCCAATTTTTCGACTATTTTTTGACCTTGCGGCTTATATAACAATGCGGCTTATCTATGGTCTTTTACAGCTAACAGCCACTAGGGTAATGCCTAAATCTATGGATTTTACCATCCACCATGTTGACGTCACATTTGCTTCAACACACAAGTAGCGGTAGCACGCGCGCAGGAATGCGGACGTCCTCCGGAAGCATACTCCGAGAAAGACGGACATTGCGAGTGCAAGACAGTTTGTGTGACACCCTAAGTATGTAAAACAAACGTTGAAATGCATGTGATGCAGCTCTTAAGTTAAAGGCAGTCAATTTGGCAGTAAACAAAGGGAAATAGAACCGCTGCATGTAACCTCGGAATCAACGAGTCAATGGTGAGACGCTTAGGAAGAATTGTCTCAATTTAATTGTGTTGAAATGTTAATAAATAGGAGCTTCCCCAAACAGTTGCCTCTTTCTTGACAATACTCTCTGTGCACGCACGAAGCATATGGTAATTAAACATAAAAAACCTGCGGCTTATAGTCCGGTGCAGATTGTATATGTACACGTCATGCAATTTAGCTTCTGCGGCTTATATTCAGGTGCGGCTTATAGTCTGAAAATTACGGTATTTTACATCCAAGTAGTATGCAGTTCTTCATATATAGTTCACACTCATACATTTCAAAACAGATGGTATTGGTATGGTATCAGTATCGGCCAATACTGCACAGCCAGGTATCGGGGCCAAAAAATGGCATCGGTGCAACACTAGCAAAAATAAATGTGGAGACGGTGAGTAAAAAGAGAGGCTAAGAAAAAACTTAAGTTAAAATCTTTGCGGAGCCTTGAATCCACTGAACAAAGAGAGCCTCCAGGTTTTACATTAACTACAGCTTTCATTTTCCGGAACTCAATGACAGCAAACAATTTCAGTAATAAACAACAGTTTTAATAAGAGTAAATGTGTATGAAGGGGAATAAGATCAACTGTTTTCTCAGCCCCTTTATTTGGCTGCAATGCTGCACAGTTCTCTGCCTGTTTCCACTGAAATGTTTATAGAGCGAAGCAGCAAGATCTAATTTGTTCAATTTCCAGACACATGTTTAAACTGATAGTGAGTAATGAATACGAATTTTTCCTCTGGAGCTTCCTTGTTCAGTTGGCTGAGATAAAACATCCTCCTTCTGGAGAATAAATGTCCCAATTTAATGATACATGAAACACATTTCAGTAGGGTAACATGGGGGCCATGTTGTGCAGGTGTTTTATTTTGAAAGAGTTGTTAGAAACCAGGCTAATTTAAATCAAAGCTGACAGGTTCTTACAGAAACCGAATGTGTTATACATTAACTCCTGTATTTTCAAAAACAATCACTTACAGTGAATTTCAAAAGCATTCATAATGCTTGGTTTTTTAAAGTACTTTACACCATTACGACAACGAGCTCCAATGCATTTCATTGATGATTTAGTAATAGATGAATAGAAAGTAGAACATGATTATGAAGTGGAATGAAAAAGTGATGCCGACTTTGTGGCTTCATTCAGCCCCCTTTAATCTGATGCCATTAAATAAAATCCTGTGCATTTAAGTCCTTTCAAAAATCGTGTGATTAGTATGAATTTGTATAAATACAGGTGGTCTGAGAAGAATGGTGGCAAGAGGAAAGCCATTACTAAAGGAATGCCACAGGAAGGTCTATTTATAGGTTTCATCTAGCAGTTTACATCGCTCCCCATCAAACACGACTCATCTTGAACATATTGTAAGTGGAATGGTCTCGATGTGTGAATGTGCCATGCATATGCCATAGGATTTGCAGCTGTGATTGCAGCAACTGCTGGTTATAAAATAAACAGATTTAGGGATTTTATGTTAATTAATGGCAAATTTTTCAGTTTTTTATTTGTTAAAAAAATTGAAACCCAATGCTCTTTTCTTTCTATCTCACACCCTGCACTGCTTGTTGTTGGTGTGTCATGTAATTTTTTTTATAAAACCCTCTGAGGGGTTTGAAAACCTTCACAAAGAGCTTTTGTACAAGTTATTTAAATTTTATCAGACAACATGAAACTGCCATATTTAAAAATAAATACAGAAATAAATAAATGCTCAACAAATAAATAAGCATACAATTAATTGCCCCCCAAAATACAATAAACTAATAAATGTAAGTAAAAATGAAATTATACAGTGAGAAACAAATGTATATATCTCTTTTAATTAGCTTATTTATTTATTCGCCTTTGTAATAATTACCTTATTTATTTATTGTCCATTATAATATTTAAATTTTTTTTAAGTCTCACTGTATAATTTCATTTCCACTTACATTTATTTGTTTATTGTATTTTTGGGGGAAATTAATTGTATGCTTATTTATTGAGGATTTATTTATTTCTATATTTATTTTTAAATATGGCAGAGTTGGTCCTCCATATAAAACTGGGTCCAACTGCAAGATTTTTTTATTGATCCTGGCAAAGGAAATATATAGATATGGCATCTGTTTAACAGATTTAAGATTTAGCTGATCTGCATGAACCTTTACATACAGGCTGTAAGCTGTATATTTACAAATCTGCCAAATCATGTCATTGTAAATTTCCAAACTACAAAACGACTCTTGTATTTTCAAAGTTCTGTCCAGTATGATTGCATGAAGGTTTGTCTTCATAACTCAAATATTTTCTGCAAAACCATTCAAAAGGAGCAAGAGACCAACAAATAAAGAGGGAGATGGAATATAATGAATAAGAGTGAAGAATGAAATGGAAGTAACGTCCAAAAACAGATTTGATTGAGTAGTAAAGCAAATAGTTTAAAAAGTAAAACCAATTTATCAGGGCATTTGAGTCTGGCAGGTTTTTTTAGATGCTTCTTAAACCCCAGGCTACAAAACGAACATGATAACCAACAGTGTAAACACCTCAATGATCAGTGAAGAAAACATGAATTTTAATTGGCTGACATATTTGTGTTTGTCTGCAGGTAAAATAGAAAATTCATTAGTGTATCACTCTCTCACTCTGCTGCATGTATGAGCTGACATTTGTCCCCTTCTTAAAGGGCAAATATCAGGGAAGGGGCTGCAAATTCAGTGTCTGGAAGAACGCAGAGAAAACAAACATCTTTAATATACCAAAACATGTCAATAAAGTTAGATAAAAATTTCATTTAGATGCAGGCATCTCTTTTTATGCAGTGCTTTATAGTTCCTCCTACAGATCATTTTTTTGTGCTTTTATTCATTTATTTGTTTAGAGCATAAAATGAACATTAATATCAAATTCAACCAGAGTAAATTTCCAAATTGCAGCTTCCTTTATAAAGGGTGGAAACAACTATCTAAATGGAAGAAAAGATACCTTGTTATTCTATGAGTTTGGAATTATTGCCTGATTAGCAGAATCAGGGATCACTGAAATAATCAATCTCACTACATGAAGTAGGTGAAACAATTTTAAAGGTATAGTTAAGGAATTTTCACAAATTTCTGAAAAGACCCACTCTCTCCACTTTAATAAAAATGCACAACCCTGTACCATTTCCTGAGAGGGAAAGCCTAAAATGCCTTTAAATGCATGCAAGAGCGTGCACCAGCCCATTTCTCCTCGTGCACGATCTGTTTAAAAGTTGTTGTTTGCACAAGCTTACTTTACAAAAGAAGATTTGTAATTTTTCCACTATGTCAGACTCACTACCGGTAAGTGAAAATTAGGACGAGCACATAGGACGTACGTAAACACATCGCCAGAATGACTGACAATGAGAAGGATCACTTATTTTGCAGATCCAGCCGGAAGAAGCACATCCTCCATCATACCTTTAAAATGCAACACTTCATGCACTCATCTAAAGAAGATGAAGTTACCATCTCGCAGTCTGGAAAAGGTTACAGAGACATTTCTAACATTTTGGGACTCCTGTGAAGCTCATTACAAACAGATGTTGAAAACATGGAATGGTGATGAAACATCCAAATAACAGCAGACCAACTAATCTTGCTCCGAAAGGCAACAAAGAAATCCTCCAGGAGGTCACAAACGAACCAAAAGCAAGCTCTACTGCTGATCAAAAATTAGAAATCAAGGTTCAACAATCCTTGAGAAACTGGAAAGAAATAGCAGAAAAAAATGAGAACTTTCTAACATTGTGTCATTTCATTGAAATTAACACAGCATTTAAAACAAATTAAAAACTAAACCTATTATCAAACATGGCACTGATAGTTTGACGGTCTGGGGTAGCTTTACTTGTCATTAATACATTTTAAGGTGAAGGTATGGAGGTTATGCACTGCAAGTCTAACTCTGCATGGCTCTAAAGAAATCTCAGAGGTCTTCAACGTTTTCCAAGCCAAGGACCCCAAAACTGATGGTGAGATGGAGCGGCGACCCCCTAATTATATATATACCGGTATGATATGAAATTGTGTTATATCAAATTGTTCTTATAGTCACTCTATTACATATGGAGTAATGTAACAAAAGTAATTTCGTCCTGGGATTATTAAAGTATTTCTGATTCTGATTCCTCGTTAATGGGACAGGTGTTGTAAATGAAACGGTGCCCAGCTTGAAAGAGCTCCTGTGTCATAAGGAGCTCCATCTTCTGCCTCCATTTATCTGTTTACTACAGTGTGTTGAATTCTTGTTAATGTGTATTTAAAGACATTTCAATTACTGCAAAAAAATAAAAATTGCAGGGGGTAACATAAAAAGAAAAGTCTAATCAACCAAAACTTCCGCGACCCATAGGGGGTCCATGTAGGTACTTCATGGGGGTCGCTGAAGTTTTGGTTGATTAGACTTTTCTGTCCCCCTGATGAAGACCTCTGCTCTAGAAAGATAAAATCTGGAACCAAATCCAAGTCAGATGTGGTTCCATGAACAGGCTAATTTAAAACCATTATGGAAAAAGCGAACGGTTCCTTCAGAATAATTAAAAGGACTGGTAGCCTGTTTTTATAAACATTTGCTGGAGCTTACATGGTTTGGATCACTTTTTATCTTCTAGACAAGCAGATATGTCCCTTTCTAGAAGGTAGAAATGTTGGTATGTTTGTGGAAATTGCTGCATCTTGTGTCTGTTCTTCCTCCTGTGCTCAAACCACACTTTTCATGCTAAACTGGACAGACGTTTTCTGCTCTAAAGCTCTGATGCACAACCTGACCCTGCCTCATGGACACAAAGTGGACAACCAGCAGCTGAAGCGAGTAGATCGCTGCTGACACACCACTTATTTTAGCCCCAGTGGAGGTGGAGGGGTTGGGGGGGTTGAGACTAAAATAAAAGTAAGGAGCTTGAAATCTCCAGGTATCCAGAAAAGCAGTTTAAAAAGAAGTTTTAATCAGCAAATTTTCTCTGGAAACTTTCAAAGTTAATGTTCATTTTCAAGTAATTTGCTATGATGCTATTCTATCTACTGTCCAATATAAATTACAATAGATTACAGGAGTCGTTCTGTCATATATTTTCCTACAAAAGGCTGCAGGGATTCAGGCAAACAGCCAAAGGAAATTGATGCTGTATTGAAAATATGATGGAAGACTGTATAAATATCAAACGCTTGACTCAAAATAGCATGGATGATATGGTAACGCTTTCTTTTACAGTACATCAATAACCATGTACATAACTTAACAAGTTACACTGTATTACTAGGTAACAAGAAACACTTTGTGGAGACTTTTAGTAAGTATTGTGCTTCAAATTTTAGGTCGACGGGGTAAAGTCAGACCTCTAAGACGTCAAAATATTATTACCATGTAAGTCAGTCATATCAAAGCAACCTCCAAAAGCATTTAAAGACAATTACAAGGTTGGCTTTCTATCACCTGAAGGATATTTCCAAGATTAAAGAACTAATGTCTCAGCATGATCTGGAAAAAATTATCCATGCATAAATTTTTAGTCGAATCGATTATTGCAACTATGTTTTCACAGGTCTGGCTTAAAAGTGGATCAGACAGCTGCAGCTGATCCTGAACACTGCTGCCCGTGTCCTCAGTAAGACTAAGAAAGTAGAGCACATCACCCCCAGTTCTAAAGTCCTTACACTGGCTCCCTGTAACTCAGAGAATAGACTTTTAAAATACTTTGTTAGTCTATAAATCTCTGAATGGCTTTTGCACCTAAATACATCACAGACTTGTTATCAGTGTATCAACCCTCCAGACCACTCAGGTCTTCTCCAGCCTGCTCTGCATACCTAGAACCAGAACTAAACATGGAGAAACAGCATTTAGTTCCTATGCTCCACCATCTATCTGGAAAAAAACTTCCAGAAAACTGTAAAGTGCGGAAAGCCTGAGTTCCTTTAAATCAAGACTAAAAAACATTTGCTTAGGATTGCCTTCGAATGTTCTAGTTAAACAGTTCAACTGAAACATTGTTAGTTCATTTTTTTTTCTTTTTTTTCTTTAGTCCAACTGCTTTTAATGTTCTCTCTGTTTCTGCATCTTTTTATTTTTTTTCTTCTACTTGCTCTGGATTGTGTTTTATTTTCCTATATTTTAATCATGTAAAGCACTTTGCATTGTCTTTTGTACTGAATTGTGCTATACAAATAACTTTGCCTTGCCTTGCTCTTGCCTGCCTTCACCGACAGCAATAAATTAAAGTCATTATCAAGTAAGATGCAATGTTTGTTACTTGGCATATAACAGAAAACCAAATCTAGAAGACTGCAAGCCAATCTTCTTAACTAAACTCTTATTTATATGTAATTTGACTTCAGTTGTTATCTTATGCTTTATTAACCTGATCACCAGTTACAATTTACTTTGTAAGCTGTTGGAAGGTGGTGGCCAATAATATAAACTGTTATGTGGTAACCTAATGGTAATAACCCACCAAAAGTCTCCATTGGTGCAAAGTAAACATACAATTGTAATAATTACATGCGGGTAATTACCTGCATATATACCTTAGACTTTTGGTGGGTTATTACCAAAGTTTTTCTTGCTACCTAGAAATTCAGTGGGACTTGCTATCTTATTACCATGTTATTACATAGTTATTGATATACTCTAAATGAAAGCGTTAATGATATCAGTGTCAGATGACATGTTGCAGTTCTGCCTTTTAAAATATATGTTGAATACTTGTTAGGATAAAATAGAAGGTAGTGCTCTATGAGAGACTTCTGCTCATAAAGAGACTTGCTGTAAGAAGCCATAAAACTTTATTAAGTCTGCTTTAGGACCTTGGCTTAAGATGGAATAAAGAAATATTGAGGGCATGAAATCTGCTGAAAAGATAAGGTCATTAAAATGACACACAGATGTGGGAGTAAGTGGTGCCACTTTAAAAGCGCCTGTGAGGCGAAACCTCGTCATCATCCGTTCCTTTTGTTCTTCTCTCGTCATATCTTGGTTTCTTTGTCTTTTGCCTTATTTAGCACTCAGATCAAACTATGGAAAAAATAAAAGAGCGCTTGGCAATTTTCACCGTCTGGTAACCCTGCAAAGAATATATAGCCTAAACTCACAAAATAATTGAAAATGTAACTTTAAATGTGAACGTTTTTCTTCAGAGTTGTTTAAAGTCCTACATTATGACGTAACTTCTTTAAATCAAAGTCATCGTATTGGTACTACAGTTTTTAACCCTCTGCGTTCCTGAATGCACACTGAGGAGCACCTAGTCGTCTCTTATATTTATGGGCTGAAACAATTATTCAGATAAATCATGATTAATCAACTATGGAAAAAATCGTGAACTAATTCAGTAATCGATTAATCGTGAACTGGAGTATAGAGACTGTAAAACATGCCTTTTGCTGACAGAGTGACCCACTTTAGTAATTATACCAAGATTGTACAAAAATACATAAATATTTAGCATTTAAAGCTACAGTGTGTAATTTTCAGCGGCGACATCTAACGCCCAGACTGCAGACCGCAGCAACATGAACATCTTCCCCCAATCGCCTCCCCCAACAGTACGGCGAGCGTTACGGGACAAAATGTCTTCCACGACGCCCGCATCACCTACCTTCTCAAGTGATGAGGTTTGTTTACATAGATAATTTTACAGATAGTATTTCATTAGTCTGTGTGTTCAGTACCGCCTCAGTTCATCTCTCAATCCTGCCAAGTAGTTACTGAAATGCAATGGGCGCATCTCGCAATCGTTAAATTTGTTGGTTCTGCGCCGTCAGAAGAAAAGATGTCTGCCTCTCCATGGCCGCTAGACCCGGCCCTATGTAATTATAAATAATCTAATTCTAAGGCAACGAAATATTAAGGTTAAGAGGCTGAGTCAGAGATGATAATAAATAAATACAGTTAAGTGTATAATATATATAGATTTCTGACTGTATATCCCCTGTAATTATTACACACTGTAGCTTTAAGGATAATAACAACTTTTTTATCTGTCGATATCCTCTATCCAGAACTCCTCAAGTGGAAAAGTTTTTGTTTCACCTGTTTTAATTCGGTAAAAAGTCTCCTTTATGTAACCTTTTGCTATATGATTATTAATCGATTCATCAAAAAAAAAATTGACAGATGAATCGATTAACAAAATAATCATTAGTTGCAGCCCTACTTTGAATGTTTTACAAAATTAAAGCAGTCTGTGAAGTAGAAGAAGCTCGCTGTCATTTTTTTTTTTCGACCATACATTTAATTGTACTTATCCTAATAGGAGACTCAGAAAATACCTATATTCAGAAATTTTAGCAGGAATTACAGTTTTTTTATTCCAGTTACCATGGTATTTTAAAGTGTTGAAGATGTTTTTGATGAGAGCAACAGGCAGACAGCATCATAGGATCTCCACAGTACCTAACAGCATGGGAAACGTTTCTTTGAACATGTTAGTACTGAACTACGGAGCCCCTCTGATGACATGGTCGCGTAAATTTTTACCGTGGCCACGAAGTAGTATTGGCAACAGTAGTATTTCGTAGGCCACGCAATAAAGTTTAACGTGGCGCATCTAAATACTTATTAATAATAATATATTCCTGATAACTGGGTAAGCAAATCGGTAGCGCCTTCTCTAAGGTCTAAAGCGCGCCATTTGTTTTACCCAGTCGGGTTCCCGGCCAGTCAATGCGGACATTTGTTGCTAAGACGCTATTTTTAGGTGGAAACGGGCGTAGTGTAAACAACCGCAGCATAGCTAAACGAAGGACTAAAGGCCCGCTTACATAGCAGCCTGTCAAAGATAAGTCATTACAGTTAACATAAGCCTGAAAACAGGGGCTGATTTATTGATATTATTAATAAGTATTTCGCGGCGCATCGTTAAACTTATTATGTTGCGGCAATGCAAATAGTACTGCAAGTGACGCTAACTTATTGCGGGTCAGCAAATACTACGTCGGCCACAATTAAACATTTTTTGACCATGTCATAAGAGGGGTCCGCACTGAACAGCTCTATGTAGTTTTATCTAACCAAAGCAAATACTTCTGATGCTTCTGATAAAAGCTATTAGCTTGGGAAAATGAACTTTGGACCTCATTTCTCATTTTAAAGAGTGACTCAGACAAGAAAACCTCTCTGTGGAACATCATTGTTCTTCCTTCATAATGTTGACCTGCAGCTCTGGTCTACATTTATTAGACCACAAATGTTGAAGAAAACCTTTCTCTTAATACACACACACTTGGTGTAAATGTAAAATACAACTTTACTGATATTTATAGAAGGATGCACTGCATAAATATAAGATATTATTTCCAATATGGCTTCCATCCTTTCAGCACTAAATTCTGTTCTCTACATTCGTTTCGTCTCACTTTTGTGATTTTTCTTCCCTCCAAGAGCTTTTTCAAGGTTTCCCATTATTAAGTGTTGCTTCGGATGACACTGTTTACCAGGCAGTGCATAAGAAAAGAAAAAAAAACCCTACTAACTTGAACAGAGAGAGTGTGGGTATGGTGTAAGTGAAAATGCAGACCTGATGCGGCTCACATATGACTCATCATAGCCTCCTTTGCAGAAGTTTGTTTGCTTCTTTGTTCCTTCTACTTTCCAGGTCTGCTCAGCCTGTTCCAGTTCCAGAACCACTGACCTCCTCCTTACGAATGCATTTCCTTCTACCTTTAACATTTCACGCTCAGCATGTTAAACCCTGCCTTATACGACACAGGTTCTCCAGCTGGAAATAGAAACTATCTGGCTCTCAAAGTACAAAACAGACAAACAGGTGATTTAGTGCAGATTAATGAAACCAGGAGTAGAGCGCAATAAAAGTCCCCTGCAGGCTCCTCAGACCTTGGGGAAACTGTTTTTGTCCTTGAGAGCAACTACATAAAATTCATTGCAGGAACTGTAAAAATAGGCTTTCATTTTCTGAGCCCTCCTACTACTGACAGACACAGAAGCGGACAGCCTTCTACAAATTATTATCTGCACAGCTTCAGAGTGCTTGAAGATATTCCAGAAATGAATCTAATTACATTAGGTACTTCGCCTGATTTTTTTTAATGTATTTTAATGTTTATTTGAAGTCATCAATTGAAATGAATCCATGCAATCAAAGCATGCAGCTGAAATCTTCAGCTTCTAGGCACAAAACTATCGCCTCCAAACAAACAGCCCATTTTAAACCTTCATAATTAGATCATTGATTAAATCAAAGAAGCAGTAATAATCATTATAGTTGCACTAATGATTTTTGATGATATTCAGACACTCTTGTGAGTTTTTGTTTTTCTTTGTTTGTTTTTTACCTTTAAATAGGGGCAAAGCATTACAGATGTTAGAACGCCCGGTGGCAAAGCTCCCTAAAGGGGCCCACAATTCCCAATGTCTCTGCTGTGGACATGACTGAGTAATGTGCTGCCAGAGTTGCCGGCTGACTGGCTGTGCATGCAGCTGGATGACTGACTCTCAGGCTGTTTGGCTACTTGCCTCATGGTGTCTCTCTCCGGCTGATTTATCCACATTTTCCTCCAGATTAGCCATCTCACTCTTTCTTTTTTTTTTTTTTGGTCTGACTCTCAGCTGCGTTGATTAGATGTGCTCTCTATCGATTATGTCAAGTGATCGTAAAAAACCTTGAAAAGGCTACCTAACCTAATTATGATCACTGGTAAATGGACAAAGCAGCTACAGTCAAACATCTATAGATGTTATATATTTCTGCCTAGAGCATTATCATCTGCAGGCTAAAAGACAAAAAAATGATAAAACAAACTTAAAAAGCTGTAAAGCTTGTATACCAACTACTAAAAAGGAAAAGGCACCTCCTGTGGTGTAAATTTGGGCAGCACACAAAAAGTAGCTGATAATGCTGAAATTTCAATCCGATTGTTTTTGTTCTTTGCTTTTGTGCTAAATGAAAAGCCTATTTTGTGTTTTTAAGGAGTCTGGTTTGCTTCTGACCATCTCTGGTTTGACTTTAGCGGCATAATTCCATCCATTCTGACACGCTTAATCCCAGGTAAATCATGAGGTGTGCTGGTGCCTATCTCCAGTTGTCTATGGGCGAGAGGCGGGGTCCACCCTGGACAGGTCGCCAGTCCATCGCAGGGCAACATAGAGACAAACAACCATTCACGCGACAGCTAAGGAGAATTTAGAGAAGCCAATTAACCCCTAACAGTCATGTTTTTGGACTGTGGGAGGAAGCCGAGAGTACCTGGAGAGAACCCACACATGCTCAGGGATAACATGCAAACAAACAGGCGTCACTGAGCAGCCCCGCTGCATAATTCTACTCTGAAAAATGTATTCTGTTTGGGAATCATTAACACAAACATTAACATTTGTTAGAATATGTACGCACACTAGGGGAGCAACTAATGATTATTTTGCTAATCAATTAATCTGTCGATTATGTTTTTGATTAATAATCAGATAGCAAAAGGTTCCAGAAAGAGGATTTTTTAAGCAAATATAAACAAGATGAAACTGAAATGTTTTCACTTATGGAGCTCTGGATAGAACATGTTGACAGATGAAAATGTTTTTTTTTTTTTTTATCTTTAATGCACAATGGTTCCACATTTTTCACAATTTTATATATTTGCTGCTGTCAAAAGTTACCGCTCGCTCTGTCGGCTAAAGGCATATTTTTACAGTCTCCATAGTCCATTTATCTATTAATCGACATTACTAAATTAGTTGACGATTATTTCAATAATCAATTAATCTGATTAATAGTTTCAGCTCTAACACACACACAGAAAAAATGCATATGTAAGGCTACAAAAAAAACACTGCAGCGTTAAAACGGCTTTACGACGACGCAGATGTGAATGTGAAAAGAGCTGAGCTAGACTTGAGCTGTTATAACGCTACATTATTAAAGTCGCCGTGAGTCAACATACAGTAAGATTTTACACTACCTATACATACAATTAAATCAAGATTGGAAGGTTATATCTAATTACTTTCATTTTAAGTTCAACTCAGCATTTGTTTCTTTATTTGACCTTAATATCTAAAATATATGCTAATATTTTTATAACGTTTTTCTTCTGAATGCTTCTCTTCTCTGCTCCGATTACTCCTGAATAAAAAGCTGAAAGATATGTTACATAGATTTAATATTTACCATACAGAGGATTAAAATCACATTATTAACTACATTTTTTATTCTTTATAACACTATATACTATAAAATACTTCACAAACTCTGATGCATATCAAGACGCTCATATCAATAGTGATTCTCTCCCAAGGTCTGAATGATTTCCCATAGTTTATTTCACGCACTAAAACAATCAAATAATTCTTTACAACATGTTTACAGCTTTACTAAAAACTAAATTATTGACTAATTATCAGCCATTTACAATTGTTGTTTAAAGTAAAGTTTCCTCTGCTATTGTTTCTTTTAACCTCACACTAAATAAGCTGCTTATAAATAAAGACACATTTAAGGCTTTGATCATATCAACAATTTTTAGCACCATATAGAGCTAATCTTTATGTATGGTGCCGTTTTCTGCTTGGTAATATAATATAACTATCCATCAACGAGTATTTAAGAGTTTCAAGAGTTTTTTCCTCATTTATTAAGAATTTTTGAGCACTACGGGCTTGCAAATTGGTAATGGTAGTGTCAATGTAAAGTTTTATAAACCCTTTTACAAAAGGACTTTCATAATATGGGTTTTTTTTATGTTTTTTTTTATTTCTCTGAGCAATAATACAAGTAAAATGTACATTTTAGTAGTGCTCAAAAGATAGACGTTCAGGATCTTAAAAGAACCTATACCTCCAATGGATAAACTGCTACAAATTCAGCTTTCAGGTCTTAATAAGCCATAATTAAGCAGGTTGGGTTAAGGAGACTTTTTATATTCTGGAAAATATTTAGATCAATTATAAGTGACTGCTTCTTTCTTACTCCTATAACTCAGTATTTAGAGATGGTGTGTTAGACATTTCTATAAAATTCACACTGCAAAAAATGGAAATCTGTATGAGTTATATTTGCTTAAATTGAGTGAATTTTGTCTTGAATTGAAGAGATAAGTGAGACATCTTGCCAATGGAAGACAATTTACATTTAAAATAAGAAAAAAACACAATTGCTTTGTCTTATTTCAAGTGAATATTATCTAATTATCTTATTTTAGGAGTAGAAATACTGATTCCATTGGCAAATCGTCTTATTTACCTACTAAAATTAAAGGGTAAATACACTTATTTTAAGAAATGTTGTACTTATTTCTAGATGATTTTTGCAGTGCATATAAAAAGTTTTTTTTTTTTTTAGCTATTTTTTGTTTTAAATAAGTTACATAATGAAAAATATGTAATAAATAAAATCTACATTTGTCTTGTGTCCTCCTCACCAGCAGTAGTATCGCTATTGTGCGCTGAGGACTGACAGCAGGACATTCATTAATGATGAAAGCCCAGAGGAGCCGCTGTGAACTTGAATGCGCGGTTGTGGGAATGAAGAGGAAGATGTTTGGTGATGCTGCGCGATAATGCACATTATGTACTGAAGTGGGGGGAGGATGGAGGGTGGGGGGTGCATATACTGCTGCATGCATGCTGCTGATGATAGTGGCGTTAATAATGGATAGGCCCCGCACTATAAACCGGCTGGTTGCAATGTGATTAGCCCAAACCAGAGTGGCCTATTTCCCCGGAATGACATGCCCAGATAGTGCCCCTTTATTTAAATGTTGCCCAATGATGCCCAGGCTCATTGTTGCATGCGCGCTTCCACGGCTCATCCTAGACGCATATTCTTATTGAAATAAAGGCAGGTTGCAGACATACCCCGGCGGGATGGTGTTTGTACAGACTGTCCTTTGTGAAGAGAGAGGATGAAAAAAAGGTGCATGCAGGCTATTGAATGGGAGCAGTGATGGCATGCTTTCAACCTACAGTCAAGGTGTTTCTTCTTGGGTCCGCTGACTTCATGCGTCGTGGCCTTGCAGACGGCTTTGCTGATGGCAGAGCCGGTCATGCTGTGCTGCGCGGCGGCGATCCGGTCCGTCAAAGACTGTCCCGACATGTTACAGTGGAAGAGGAGGAGGTGGAGGAGGAGGTGGTGGTGGTCGTGTCCGGATGGGGGGAGCAGGGGAGGACGATGGAAATGTCTTTAGTGGTAGGGAGGAGGGTAGTGCCCTCTGTGAGAGTCAGGAGGAGGAGGACAGGAGCTGCAGAGAACACCGAGGAGGATCCGGTGGGAGAATTCATGCGTCGGACAAAAAAAAAAAAAAAAAAAAGGAGAACAAGGAAAAAATAGAAGACCGTCACAAATGTGCACGAGGAACCGGCTTCCAATGGTGGTCAGGGGAGGTCTGCCTGAAACAGATGGGGGGGGTCAGGGTGCGTCCAGCGCGGAAATGTCACTAATCTAAAAACGGACAGTGATTAATGGTGAGTTCTGCCCGGCATCCCGTAAGAAATCACACCAATCTGCATCCTCCTTTTCTCCCCATCCGCCCCCCCTCCTCTAATTGTTGACCCCCCCCCAAGAATCAAATCCATGCGCAAACACCTCTTTGATCTCCACAGCACCCCACGCTGGCTGCAGTCTTTGTCTCTTTCAGTTTGCTCACTGAAACAAACCAATAAATAAACTGAGTAAATCTCTTTTTAATTTTAGAAACAGGCCAATTCCTGTCCCTCACTTATTCAATCAGTCAAACTTGTGTGTAAAATGGCAGCACATGAATCAGGTGACTGAGAGAGGAGGGCGATTGGGCAATTTGGGGGTGGGGTCTTAAAGCAGAATACTGCCCCCCCTCAATTTATGAGGCAATTATCTGCTGTGGTGACGTTCTTGGACGTTGATGATTCAAAACCTGAAATTTCTAATTCAGAATCAGAAATACTTATATGTGTGTGTATATATATATATATATATATATATATATATATATATATATATATATATATATATATATATATACATACACAACCAAACACACAAGATAATAAAGATAAAAATATATACACATATAGTATATATAATTAATCTATATACTGAAGAAAGCCCACCTTTATTGTTAGTGTGCCTGTCCCTTTAAGTTGCGATCTATTTATATTAGCATTCTGTAGCCAAACGTGTTATCATAAAAAAAAACCTAAAATAAATATATATATACTTTAAAAAATTCCATACAGAGAGCCCATATTCTTATCTTCTGGTAACGCGGAGTACATGTCAGATTAAATAATACTACTTCAGCGATAGTGTTACTTTATTGTATGTCTCGTACCATGTCCGTTGGTTGTGCTGTTCTTTTTACATCTCTTTGCAGGTGATGCAAACTGAAGATGTTATCTCCCTTTTATCTCCTCTTTCTTTCATCTTTTCCTCCCTTTTTTTCTATCTAGCATAAATCAAGCGGAACACTATGGCGATAGCCGTAGTGTTCCGCTTCTGAAGGCAAAATCTGTTGGGCTCTTTTTGGCATCAAGACAAATATTCTTATTACCAAATTGCCAGACAGGACACTGTAAAAAAAAAAAAAAAAGTTTTTATCTCAAACAAGCCTGTCATGTTGACAGAGCTACTGTCAGACAGGTTTATTCTTTGCATATCTGTCTTTAAGTCTTGCTTTGTCTGTTACCTAAGTGGCGCTGTTGACAGAGAGATTGTTGCTTCCTAGGGGATTGCTCCTTGTTCTATTCCTCTGTAGTTTATCTCTGCTTATTTTCATGTTGAAGCCACTGCATGAACTTCAGTTGTTCGTCAACATGCAGCCAATTTCTCCAAAGTTCTGCTAATGACCTGATTATTGGGCTTAGATGTGTTAAAGCAGAGACACAAAAAAAAAGTTGCAGGACAGCAAATATTGCAATTTAAGACCACTACCATATAATGCAGCCCTAGCTTTGTACATGTGTGAGGGTTTGCTTCAACGACAACTACAAAACAAGCAAACACATGCTCATCTGGGAGGAGTGGATCCTGCAAAGACAATGATCAAATTCTATTGGATCTCTTACATTGAAAACATTTAATTGATCTATCTGCATGATTTCAGTAAATATCTCTGTGAATTGCTTTGTCTTTCCTTTTGTGCTGTGCTCTGGCACAATTTTAAAAAACGTCAAATGAATTAAAACTGATTTTAATTACTTCTGTATACTTCCTGTCCTTTCAGCCCCTGCTGATTGTGAATGATTGCTAATTCATGAGCAAACTCTTAAGGTTCCCATCTGTTTAAAAAGCAGGTTTTTCTCTCCACTGATCCCCCAGAGGAGGAGGATCAACCTGCCATTAAATTAAACTTAATTGGAAAGTTTTCTATCATAAAGTGCATTTAAACAGATTTAAATAATCTAATAAAGGACAGAGTGATGGACTAAATATGGTTTCAAAAGGATTTAGGTGTAAAAGTGTTTACAATTAGTCAAACACTTGGTATCATAGTAAAGTGGATTAAATTAATACATATAATGCAGAATGCATTTTATCGAAATGCATTCTGCCAAAAAATATGGCTGAAGTCAATAGTTTTACTCACAGAATAAAGAACGTTAAAATGCATTACAGTGCTAAATATGAACAGTTATGCTTATATTGCTTAAGATTGGTATTTGTGAAATGATTTTTGCTTAAATCAGCTCTTTGGTCATTTTTATTAAGTTAAAAGCCCACAGCTTGGACTATTATGTGAGAAAGGTCAGGTGTTCATATTTTGTACTGCATAAATGGCAGGCTGAATAAAATGTGTGTTTTTAATAAAATAGGCTCAGAATCTTGTTATTTGGTATGAAATTAGTTTGGCTCATAGAAATTCAAAATCACTCTGTTGGAATATTTTCAGCATAATCATGTTTTCCCAATTCATCCGTTTTGTTGCTTTTAATGTCCTCTGGTTACAGGGATGAAGCTCTATTAACCGTGTAATAAAACAGATTTTTTTCTTTCATCATGAACGTTAAATGTAAGATTTTAAGGTATGATTAAATCCTTCCTTCAGACTCTTTTTATGTTTCTTTGCACTATGGTGTTAAAATATATGTGTTTTTCTTTCTTTACTTTTTTAGCAACATATTGATCTACACTGCAAAAATTATCTAGAAATAAGTAAAAATGTGTTGAATAAAATGTATTTACCCTTAATTTGGTTAATCCGACAGGTAAATAAGATTATTTGCAAATGGACAGGATATTTCTATTTTTCAAATAAGATAATATGAACTTGAAATAAGACAATGCAGTTGTTTTTTTCTTATTTTAAATGTAATTTGTCGTTTTCCATTGGCAAAGCGTCTCACTTACCTCCTCATTTCAAGAAAAAATGCACTTATTTTAAGAAAATATGACTTATTTAGATTTCCATTATTTGCAGTGAAGGAGATAAAAATCAAAATTCATCAGAACTATTGTTGCAGACAGTCTTTTCTCTGCTGTTTTTAGGAGAATTTATTTTATAAAATGTTCTGTAAATATATGACAACCTCCTAAGAATAAAAAAAGGCCAGAAAAAACACAATTTATTGCTATATGGGGTGCGCACAAAGAACATAGTCACTGATTTGTAGCTCTACAATCTGAAACTTAAACACATCACTGGTTTAGAGGCAAAATACAAAGCAATACTTAAACAAGAAAATTGATATTTACAAAAACACTCTAGATACACTTCAACAAAGGTAGAAGGCTGCTTCTCTGCTACTTTAAAAGAAAGAAAGAACAAAGTGGGATTTGGCAGGATATT
Organism: Cyprinodon brontotheroides; assembly: GCA_018398635.1. Taxonomy (NCBI): domain Eukaryota; kingdom Metazoa; phylum Chordata; class Actinopteri; order Cyprinodontiformes; family Cyprinodontidae; genus Cyprinodon; species Cyprinodon brontotheroides. The sequence goes on along the minus strand of JAGKQL010000034.1, from coordinate 2,380,617 downwards.
GATTTTATGGCTGCAAACAACGACTTACAACAAAAACAGAGCAACAGTCTGACAGCAAGTCAGGTGTCAAAGACTTTGCTTTTCTCTCCAGCAAAGATCCATCTCTTCAAGGATGTTTGCATTGTCTTCAGACTGGAGTTGTCATAGAAACAATAACGCTGCAGTACCTAACATTTACTTTTGACTATTATACTTCTGAGTTTCTTCTCATTAGATTGGTAGATCAGTTCCTCCTGTTCAACAGTTAATTAACACCTTTAGTGTCATCTATTCCTTTTTTTTATATCTAACTCTACTATCAGGTCTTATAGGGGTAACACATAGGTAATCATGCAGAATAGTAACCTCTTAATTGGAGCGAATATTTCAAACTCTACATAAATATTAAAAAATTAACAAGTTGAAAGAGATTTTGATATAAATTATGTATAAAAATAGAGGTTTCACTTCCTGGTTCAACAGCTACAGTAATATCAAGACATAAATAATCGGAAAACCAGATAATTATGTGTGAATGAGAGATTTGTGGATCCCATTTTAAAATTTGAACGCCTAAATGCAAGATGCTGTAGAAAAGATGAAAAAAAATCACAGGAAACAAAACATTTTTTCTTGTTACGCTTGTTTAATGATCCAACCCTGTTCCTTTTCATGCTTAGAAACAGAACCAAAAGGTTTGGGTGGAGCTACTTAGGATTAGTTTTGAATGAAAAAATTAATGAAAAGGAATTTATTTCAAACATCTTTGACAAGCAATAATAAATAAATCAACTATTTCAAACAAACAACCAAATACACACAAAAAGAGACTGGTTAATTCCAAACTAAATTCAAATTTCCAAATAAACGGCTGCATATTTTTTTTCAGTGTAAAGCTTGCACTCAAGCCAATCTTTTTGGTCCTTTCTCTGTGGGAAAACAATAGAAAGATGGTTTATCTACCTCCTAGACATGACTACAGGATCCATAAGCAACACAAGACTGTGGCATAAAGACAATTTTTACAGTAGGCCTATCTATATACAGTCAGAAACAATCGTTTACGTCGTAGTTTACCCCCCCTATAACGGTGGGTGTGATGCCCCCAATGTATGTCGTCCCGCTATTCTATCTGTTCGTTAAATGATGGACAGCTTACAACAGTAGAGGGAAAAAAATATCAGAAAAAAATAAACTTTGATCCAGACTAGGGCTGAAACAATTAATTGTGATTAATCAATTATTGAACTAATCTTCAACTAATTTATTAATTGATTAGTCGTTAATTGGAATATAGAGACAGTAAACTATGCCTTTAGCTGACAGAGAGACCCACTTGGAACAGTTATTATACCAAGATTGTTAAAAATATATAAAAATTTTGCATTTCAGACAAAAAATAAATACATTTTCATCCATCAATATGCTCTATTCAGAACTCCTCAATTGTAAAAGATTTTAGATTCACCTGGTTTAATTTAGCAAAAAATCTTCTTTACTGAACCTTTAGCTATGCGATTATTTATCAATTAATCCAAAAAATAGTCAACATATTAATCGATTTGCAAAAAAATCGTTGCAGCCCTAATCCAAACACAGGAAACAAAGAATTTCAGACTCAGTATAAGAGAGTTACTCCAATGTGCAGCCAAATTTATCAGCACAATCTAGAAGTATAATAATATGGATTTTTAGAAAAGGTATTTTAGTTCTTTAAAGTATTGTTTTTTACTTGGTGACAAATCAGAAAACTGTGTGAAAAAGTGACAGAAATGTTTGATAGGCAGACAATTTTATTTGAAATGAAGACTCTATCTGCCCAACATGAAAAGGCTCACATTTAATATCTGTAGAAAGCCAAAAAAAGGCTTTGTGATATATAGCATATGACATGAAGAACATGAATTATAGCTAAAACTATGGCAACTAAACAACACAAAAAAACCATTAAAAACCTAATGCTTGTGCTGAATTTCTACAAGCTATGCAATGATATGCTGTTTAAAAACATGTAATTTCACTCTTAATCTGTAAAAGGGAGTTTCTTTTTAGTTCCTCCTTCTTGGCTTTTATTTTGAAGGACTTTCTCTCTGCAGCCGTCATTTTAAACATGAAGAACAGTTCAAATCACGACTTGTGCTGCTTGCGTATTCAGAAAGAGGTATGGAGTTGGGTTCTCGCTCTGTCACCAGGTACTCCTCGGTGTTCAGGATGTGCTCCACCAAACAGCGGACTGCCTCCTCGATGTTTGTATTTTCCTGATGATCAGAATACAAAATACATTTTGAAGAAATGTCCTTTATATACAAGTATACTGCCATAAGCCATGATAATAATTCTAAACATTAATGGAGGTTGCATTGCTTTGCAGATTCCAGCCCTACTCCGCTCTGAAGGACACGTTCAAAAGAACTAACTGGTTTAAAGACATTCCAATAACTCTAAATTAGTTTAAAAGCTAATTAAAACTCCTTTCAAATTTTTTTATAATAAAATTTGTTCTACAAACATAAAATTTTAACAAAATTTTGATATCACTGCATAATTTTATCGGTAATGGTTTTCAACCATTCTATGTGTAATTAGTAGTTACCCAGTTTTAGTTGACTTTCAGTTATTTAGTTAAGTTGACATGAATTTGAGTTGTTTTGTTGAGGATTCTTCTATTTTCTCATAAATGTATGCCTTATGTGTGCAGAGTTAACTCTTGACCATCATCTGAGCCTGAATTCCACTTTCATCAGTCAGCACGACAGTCCGAAATTAATTTGATTAAATATTAAATATATTGTTTTGAAATTGTTTTGATATATTTTTTGCAACTTGAACTAAATTGTGACATAATTCTTCTGGCATACAGAATCAGAAGGGGGAGCTAGACTTATCTTCGATTTGTCTGTTGCTAGCTTCGAAAGGAACTTTTGTTTTAAGCAAATCGATCGACTTTAAGGCCACCTTCTTGTGCCTTAGTGGCAACTCCAAATGTTTTATTTACAAACTAACTTTTTATTATTTTTTTGGTATTTTTTCAATTCCTATCTGTAGAAGGCTTTAAATACACTGGTGCAGTCATGGATAAAAATCAGTAGCATGGGTCAGGATGATGCAGCATGATGTCATAAGCGGTGTTACCTTTGCAGAAGTCTCAAACCATCCCACAAACCCGTTCTCTCTGCCGAAGGAGTCCAGCTTGGGCAGCTGGCACGCTATTTGGTCTGACTTGTTGGCAAGAAGTACTGCAGGAACTGGTCTCCCATGGTTCAAAGTCAACTTGAGAAACATAGAAATTAGATCACATTATAACTGTACCATCTGTGGTGATGTTATCTTTATACTTGATTTTAACTGGACTCTTCACACATGCAGTATGTTAGATTTTGATTTAAAGTCGTCTTTTATGTTTCTTATGACTGGAAGTTATACTAATGTTTTAGAGTATTCTGAATTCAGTCTGATGGAGAATCTGTGGAGGCAGCCAAAGATTAGAAAGTGTTAGGACTCCAGTCTGTGTGGTTTGTGTGTTTGTGTTCCTTCCTCCACCAGGTGGCGCCTGGTCCTGATTCTCCTCCTCACACACCTGCAAGGGGTTACCGGAGTGCTCTTAAGCTGCTGACTGCCACTACCTCGACGCCTGTTTGCCCGTTTTGGGTACTCTAGCCAAGCTGAGTTTTGCTGAATCAAACTGAGTTCTCGTCAACATGAGTTTTAACATTGTTTGTCTTTTGCCTCTCGGCAGGAAGTCATCCTTCAAACTGGGTTTTCGGACCTTCCCTCTCTGGAAGGATCAACTGAGCTTCAAACTGAGCTGAGGAAACAAACCGGAGGTTTGGATCCACTTTTCTAAGAGGAAATGTTTGAGCGTCACACTGAGAAAGGGATTCATCTGCACAACAGTCTGTTCAAGTACCACAGGAAATCTGAGTGGCAGTCAGTCTTTCTCCGTTCATCTACAAGCAACCGCAGTCTGGGTAACCCTGTCCGCCCTCCACCATATTAGACAAACACCGGAACACATTCCTCACCTACTGGAGTCTAAGAGTCAACCTAATCTCTGGAAATGTGAGTCTGCAAACCTTTTCTCCTCTTTAAGTTCGAGAATCAATTCTCCCACTGAACTTGAACTAACCGCAGTGTCTTCCCCTCACCTTTCAGTTCCTGTTGAGCAGTGTTCAGAACAACACTGGAATCTCCACCAAACTTCTCAATAAACCTGTTAAACTTTTTCCCTGGTCTCTCTGTATTGGTTTCTCTGCATGTGGGTCCAAGCTCTTGATAAAATCATGACAAAAAGGCTCTCCGAGCTCAGAGACATGAAGGACACTATTAAAGACAATCTTTCAACATACCAGTGAAAATGTGCAAAAGCTGGTCAGCAGTTATGAGAATTATTTCAATAAAAAACAAAACTTAAAAAAAAAATACTTCATAATATGTTGTTAAATCTCTGTTATATCTGCTCTAGCAATGTGCCTCTATGTCAATTTCCTATTATACCTCTCTAGATACAAGTTATAAAAGTAAATTGTTTTAGTCATAGGATGCATATCTTAATTCCAGATCAAATCTGATATTTTAGGGAAACTGTATTTGTCACGATAGTGACCTTTGTGGACTTCTATTTAAGTTTATTTTTTAAGTTCTTGGTTTTACTTTGACTTTTGTTATTTTGTGTTTTCTTAATCATTTGTTTTTCCATTTTGTATTATATTTAAGCAGTGTTTATTTTTTTTAGTTAACTCTCTGCTTCCCCTTGTGCCAGTCTTCTTTCCCTTTTATCTCCTTCTAGTTACTTCTGCTCACACCTGCTCCCTCATCAGCCATAATTAATCCTCCCATTGTTTCTGTCTCCCATATGCACCTCCTGTTCAGTTACTCTTTGCTGGATCCTCCCTCATTCTTGGTTAATTATTATGAATTTTTTCTCCAATCATTGCATCTGGCCGACAAAACATTTCATATTTTTACTTTTCATTAAACTTTGCAAAGCGGGGCCTTTCCCAAGTCTTCGACTCTGCATTTATATATGACTTAAATCACTTATATATATAAGTGATGGGTTAATGAGGCATCTTTGAAGCATTTGATCGACAGACTCCCAAACTGTATTGATACTGTCTCACTGAATACTTGACACCTGCTGGACATTTAAAGACAATATGCAGGCAGCTTATTTGACAGACTTAACTGAATTGATTTGATAACCAAATACAATAATATAACTTAAGTTATTATAGGTTGTAGTTGATTATTTCATATATATATTTAAATTGAAAATATGTTTTGATATGCAACCAATAAATAATGTAAACATATTTCATTGAGGGGAAAATGTGAATAAGGATGCTTGTGGACTAGGATTTTGAATCATATTTGTAAAACAATAAGTACAGTAAAAACAGTAATTATCAAAGAGTAAATTTGAAATTAACTTTTAATTCAGATAATCTAAATAAAAACGCAACAGCTGAAACGTTCCTATTCCTTTTAATCTGCTCTAAATTCTTTATATTTTAATTATAAACCCCAAAATAAATTTTTTAGCAGATGCATGATGTTGACAGATATGTTTGTTAAACACAGTTTAGTGAGTCAGGCTTTCTTAAAAACAACAAGCGCACCGATACAGTGTTTTGCTGTTTGGGCTCGAGGCATGCACCGATGCATTGCTGTTACTGGACCCATTACTACATGACAGTATTTGCTTTAATAATTTATATTACTTTCAACGACACTCGGCTTATAAAAGTAAAGGGTGCATTCCCATATAAAATGATTGTATCCAGTATCCTCTCTATATTAAAAATAAGTTCATACCTTTGAAGAGAAAACATTATGCTTACAAAATTCGATAGTATTTCACAAAATATTTCAATAGACTGGAGGGAATTAAGAATATTTGTGATGCAAAAGAATAAAAAGCAGGCAGTACAAGATAAACAAGATATTTTTTATCATGAAATGTATAAAACTATACTTAAAAAACTAAAATTACACTTCGCAATTTTTAGTTTTTTTTACAAAATACTACACTGTTTGCCATCTTTATTACTTAATAACAGTTGATGTTTTACACTCTTGGAAGGAAAGATGAGACACGCAGCAATTTGCATGACATGCATGCAATTTGTTATTTCTACAACTAGATGTCACCCCATCCAACTTTTGCAATCTGACTCACTCTTAGTAGAAACGGCAGAACATTAACATCATTTTTTTGTTTTTTGAATCATTTTCTATATTTGCAAAAAAGAAAGTAACTACTGCTCAGAGTCTCATAAGAACTCCGAAAGTTGTAGTTGAACAGCTTTTTCTTCACAAAGAAACATTTTTAAAACAAGATATGCTCAGTATATCAATTTGGTTTTTAAATGAAAATATAATCAAGATAAAAAGCTAACAATCTAAATATATCAGTAAGCCTCAACCTGAATGTGCCTCCAACATAGGACACATCATCACCATCGTTCTAGTCAGCAACTGTTAACACTGTATGACCTGAAATCACTGTGATGTGATGGTACCCATGTATTTTCAGCCATGTTCACTTGAGATATTTCATGTTGCTGTATGCTTCTCTTTACTCTGGTTCAGATTTTGATGGTTTTGTCCATCACTGGTGACAGAAGAAATGGGTACCTAGAAAATAACTAAAGTAGGACCTATATTCGGTGGCGCCACAAGGGGGTGGCCAGGGGTGGCCACGGCCACCCTGTGCAATGCCCTGTCCACCCTACTGGCCACCCTACTTGCCAGGGTAAATTGTAGTACCATCAGTTTAGCATTTCGTCCCATTACGCTCAGCCAGAGACGTAACATTAGAAATCACACAATAAACCAAGATCTGAGTAGGTGTTTACTGACGTCTTTATGATTTCTACAGGCAGGTTTACCACAATAGTAGATTCAAACCCTGACGTTATGGCTTTTAGTTTCAGTGGCCACCAGAAGAATTTGAATGGCCCCATCTGGCCACGCCTATGAAACATTTCTGGAGGCGCCACTGCCTATATGTAGCCTATTTTCACATTATGAGCGATGGAAATAGCAACTTTTAAAAAGAGCGTGCATGAGGACAAAAGGGCTTGTGCACGCACACATACAAGCATGTTTTGGATTTGTTTTATTGTACCAGTAGTCTTATTTGCGGGGTAACTTTTTATAAATAAACACTGGTGAGATGAGATCCATCTGAGCGACTGGCTTATTGCATCCCCACACCTCCTCGAGAAGAAATGGGCTCCTGCATGCTCTTGCATGCGTTTAATTGGCGTTCACTCTCGGGAGCGGGTACAGGGTTGTGCATGTGCATTTATTTTTTAAAGTGGCAAATGCACAATTCGCGAAAATTCTCTATTATACCTTTAAAGCCGGGCATACACAGTGCGATATTTTCAAACGCGCTACAGCTCAAACTGTACGACGAAACCGCAGGGTTTAAAAATTCACAGCTCAGAGTGTATGTTCTCACACTGAGCCACCCGACGCTCTGATGCGACCGTACGACGGCTGGCTGAATTTCAAACATGTTTGATTTTCTCCCAACCTTACGATTCCTGATCGGGAGGTGGTCATGAGAGGCTAATCACCCCTAGAGGCTTATTACCCATCGTATACAACACAACGCACGGCGAGGCTGAAACTCTGCCTGATCGAAAAATTCTCAGACTAGAGAATCGGCCTGAAAAGGGCAAAAAATCGTGCACTATATGTCCAGCTTAAGTACGAGTGAGAACAACGACAATGAGCAGAAGAGAGCTGCAGTTCTGTATTTTGGCCACAGGTGGCAGTATCATTTGAAATCATTAATGCCTCTTTAAGTAAAGCGACACATGATTTATACAGCTGAGACCTCTAACAGCAGTGCAATTTAAATTATTATTGGATTTCATTGCTTGTTTGACACAGTTGATTATAACATAGCGATTCATATAAAAGTATGTATTATAATTAGTATGTTAGAACAGAACAAAGATGAGATTCCTAAAAGTTTAACGCAAGGTCTCATGTTAACCAACATATAGCTCTGAAAAATTGTGTTGGAATGTGACGTTTTTTTATATCTAGGCTGATGATCACACACTTTTATTTCTGTTACTGTAGATATCAATAAGTGCAAATATTAGAACATGGAATGGATAACTCACAATGTAATTTAGATTACAGAAAATTGAGGAAAAGATGCAACCCAAATTAAGAGTAATATAATTCCTCTCCTAAAAAGAATAGCCTCGGATTGTGGCACCTTAGAGTCCAGGTCATCCTTCCACTTTAACACTGCTTCAAATGTGGAGGCCCTTGTCACATCAAACACCACCAGTGCTCCCACTGCCTCCCTGTAGTAGACACGGGTCATGTTCCCATACCTCTCCTGTCCTGGAACAAAAACAGAAAGTGCCACAAATATGTGAGCGAGATTGAGGGCTTATTATAGTGGTTGCCATCATGTGATTGATTTTATTGATCATGGGACAACTTGAGTCAGTGTCAGACACAAGACACATTCCACAAGCAGGTATCAAATACAGGGAGAGGCTGAGGCATGCAGAGGGCAGGAAGACAGCTTTTACAACCTCAGCATCAAGTCATTTTTAATTATCTGAAAGTATTTTACAAATATTGACTGTGTTTTTTGTTTTTTTTTTAATGCTGTAAAACCTCAGACAGACCTGCTATGTCCCACAGTTGAAGCCGGATCACAGTGTCTTTGTCCCAGTGCAGAACTTTAAGGGCAAAGTCCACACCAATGGTCGCTCTGTAGTGCTGGGAGAAAACCTGATGGACAAACCGCTTGATAATAGATGTTTTCCCAACACCAAGGTCCCCCACCACCAAGACTTTGAAAAGAAGCTCCAGCTGCATCCCTGCAGCTCAGAAATAAATTTACCAAAAAAAACAAACAAACAAAAAAAGAAAATATATGAAGAAAAACTGATGCAGTACAATAAACCTGCATGAAAAGTCATGGAAAATCTTGTTAGTTATTCCATCAAACTATAAAAAAATAAAACCTTACATCAGTCCTATCTGCAGGAGAGATAATCCCCCCAAAAAACCCAAGTTAATACAGCATTGACGTTTCTGCACAGATCACGCTGAAGGGAAACATTTATGGGAGTTTCTACGATGTCTAACAGCCGTCTAGTTAGTGGTGCATTCAAGTGCGGCTTGTAAATCTAGGCATCAATCTCATTATTAAATAACGATCTTCATTATTGTTATTATTATTACTATTATAAATATTATTATTAGTATTATTATTATACATATACACATATATATTTGTTAAGTAGAGATACAAGCCAGGTAAGCATAATGTAGAAACATGATTAAGGAACTCGTCTTACTAAGGTTTAATTTTCACGTAGCCGATTTGTTTTTAAAAAAATAATAAATTATTTGAAAAATAAATAGTAGCCTAAATGAAGCTTTGCCCTTTACTATGTGTTGCAAATTGCAGCACATAGTAAAGTAAGCACCTGTGGAAAATAAGATTGCAAGTTGCAATCTTATTTTCCACAGGCGCTTACTTTTTACATAACAATTTGTCCCAACAGTCTTTGAATGAAGCAGCCTTGGTGTCTATGGAAAGATTTACCCCACTATTTCTGACCTCCCTTACAGTAATTGGTGCTTTCAAGTACTGCTCGGATCAGAATCAGCGTTGTTTCACAAAAACTACTACTAATTACCTGAGTGGGCCAGCTGTAAGAATTACATTTACATTAATTAATGCCATTATGTTTGTGTGTTGATTTCTTACTTTTTATTGGTTGATTGAGTTTTGCAAAATGATCATTCAATAGATCTACAGTCTATATTTATATACTATGTAGATTAATATGAATAATTCAATGTTTTTTATATATATAATGTGTGAGAATACAGATTACCTAAAATGTGAAAGTTGTTTAAATATAATTTTTTTGTACATGTGGTGAAGCTTAATGCAGCTGCACCGTGTAGTCTGTGTTTTTTTTTTTTTTTTTTCCGGCCTTTGTTTTCCTGCAACACTTGAATGCAGCATCCTAAGATCCTGCAGCTGCGCCACTGTCTGCGCAGTTAGGGGATTGGTGCTGATGAGAGCGAGGAGGGGATGTTTGTGCGTGATGCCGCGGCTGCGTCTGGTGGTGATGCTGCCATTTCGGAAGCTCACACGGAAATAATAGCAGCTCCCATCATCAGCTGATATGCACACTCACCAGCTGGATTCTGTCTGTCCTCTTTAAAGCCTTGATGCTGGACGGGTTCATGTGCTGCATCTTAGGGGGATTATCTCTGTGAATTGCTGCATCACAGCCACCGACAGCCTCAGGGGTCATTTTCAGAAGACACCATCATCAACATGGAGCTTGTTTTTTACAGACGCTGAGCTTTGAATCAAGGTAGGCCCTCATTTAAAGACAAATATGTGTCCTAAATGCATGTAATACAAAGTGCCTCTGACAATGTGTGCAAAGAATAAAACAGCTTACTATTACCATTTCAAAAAATCTGCTATTTATGCATTATTTCTTCATTAAAGGTATATGTGGCTTACTCCATCCCCTCATTTTGTGTGATTGTTGCCTCTCAGATACTCTACAATCCACATGGGGGGCTGACTACACCACTGTTTATTGACTTGAAGGGGAGTGGCCTCCCCCACCCTCCTTTTCCCTCAAATTAGATCACCCCACTGTGAATCACATGCACAGGGCGAAGATGATAAGAGCTTATCAGAATAGGCTCTATGCACAGCTCCACTACTTCCTGAATTTAATGCAGCTCCTTTGTTTCCTGCATCTTTTCATGATTGGATGCACTGATTAATCAGGTGTGTATGACCATAAGTAACTGGCCAGGTGCATTTGAAGGGAAACAAAGGAGCCAGCATTAAATTCAGGAAGCTAGTGGAGCTGTGCATAGAGCCCATTATTCCAGAGATGTAAACTCTTAATTGAATTTTATTAATTCAATTCATTTAAAATTATGATCTATTGGAAGAAATGCGTTTATTTTTCTTTCTTTTAGAAACATATCTTGCAGGGGTGTCTATCAGTGTTATAGAACATGTTCACACTTGTCATACTTTACATCAGAGGCTGACATGCAGTAATACGTGGCTATGAAGTGGAGGCACATCTGGAAGTACTGTGTAAATATATGAAATACTTAAAAAAATATATATTATTTTTTACATCTTTTAAGAATAGTTCTCTACCTTTTTTTCAATTTACTTTGCAAACCATTAAGATCAATCAGATTGGAAGAAAACCATCTATGATCATCACTTTTCATTAGAACATAGGCCTGGAGTTTGAGTTGTTCTGACTTATTTATATGCTTTGATGTATACTGCTTTAATGCAGGTGGAAGGTAAAACTTTCCTCATCCAATATCTTTTACAGCATGTTTTCTTCTAGGATTCATACACATTGACTTCCTCTGTCTTAGTGTAATCACTGATATGCTTCTCTGTCTCTACTGAATAAAGTAACCCCACAGGATGATGCTGCCACTGTTATATTTCATGATGTTTTTCATCCATAAAGGTTATTTTGCATGCCTGCCAGAAAGTTCCTATTTTTCACCTCTCTCTTCAGAAATAGAAGAGGATATTTTTGGAAATATAAATGACTAAATTAACCAGAAAACTACTTAATAATAATTTTAAAAAATGGAATTATTCATGAAATCTATGCCGGGAATAATCATGTAACCACTTTTTTTCATGTCCTAGGCTGATTACGTGAAACAATTGTGTTAAAGTAACTAAATACGATAAAGTAGATGCCAAAAATGGCTGCATTATTTCATTTTATGTGCAGTCAGACACCTCCTGATATTGTTCTCATTGACAGATTTCAGTCTTGAGTCATGGAGACGATATGGCTTTACCAGTTCCGTCTGATCGTCATCGGAGACTCCACAGTGGGCAAGTCATGCCTGATCCGCAGGTTCACGGAGGGTCGCTTCGCCCAGGTGTCAGACCCCACAGTGGGGGTGGACTTCTTCTCTCGCCTGGTGGAGATTGAGCCTGGAAAAAGGATCAAACTTCAGATCTGGGACACTGCAGGACAAGAGAGGTTCAGGTAGAAACATTTTTTTTTCCTGCTATGAAGCCATTTTTCCTGTAGTTGCAAGGATTTTGCAGACTCTGTTATTTGGGATATTATTTTTTTTTCTTCTTTTTTTTCAGAAAAAATAACACCCTGGTTTACTTTATCAAGTAATGTTCACATATAAATGAAAATGTGATTTATAATAGTAAAAAAAAAAATCATTTAACTTTATTGATCCCACATTAGAGAAATTTACCTCTGCAGTTAACCCATCCCCTTGGGGAGCAGTGGGTTACCACTGTGCAGCGCCCAGGGAGCAGTGTGGGGTTAAGGGTCTCGCTTGTGCCACCTTCCCAGAGCACAAGCGCACTGCTTTAACCACCTGCTTTAACCCTGCCTTATATAATAGCTTAGTTTGCATTTTTTTTGTCTTAAAAGGTGCAGTCAAATTCCAGACTAAAATCCACTTTAGAATCTGTCGGAAATCGGATATCTTTGACATAATTAGACAAGTTTGTAAAAAACAATGTCATAAATTGAAATCTGTAGATGTGTGCTGCTGATGTAGACATAACCTGATAGACTTGCAGCTGTAATTGCAAAGAAATGTTGTTCAAAATGGTAATTTAATCCACATTAAAGGATTTCTGAAAACAAATTCAAACCAAACCTTTTAGATTGTAACTGACAAGAAAATATGAAATTCTATTGTTTTGCACCAGGAAAATAAATTATATTGAATTAACTGGAAAAAATGTGGTCTAATTTTATAAACTAAAAATCTCTGTACGATGCCTCATGTTATGTTTGTAGGAATAAATCAGTTAAACCAACAATTCAACATTCATCTACCCATTCAGGTCCATCACCAGAGCCTACTACCGTAACTCAGTGGGTGGCCTTTTGCTCTTCGACATCACAAACCGCCGCTCCTTCCAGAACGTCCATAACTGGCTGGAGGAGGCGCGAAGCCACGTTCAGCCGCACAGCATCGTCTTCCTGCTGGTTGGCCACAAGTGTGACCTGGAGGCCCAGCGTCAGGTGACCCAGCACGAGGCCGAGAAGCTGGCGGGGGCTTACGGGATGCGTTACGTGGAGACATCAGCGCGGGATGCTATTAATGTGGAGAAGGTCTGAATGTAGAGAGGTTTCTTTTTCTGTCAATGTGATTGTCAAAACATTTATTATCAGACAAGTTTCCGTTTTCAAACGGTCGTTTCTCCATGCTAACTTGGCCGTATATGAAAAAGTATTTACCTTAGTATTAACATTATTATTGTGAATAACCAAATTTGAAAGTTAAGCTTCATTTCATTATTAACACTCAAGAGAGTGTGAAGTAGCAACTGTCTGGCAACATGAAGTAGGCATAAAGATCTCAAAAATAAGCAAAGCATCATAACTCAATCTAAAGACAATTAAAGAAGCCAGACACAAAGTTACTGAAAACCTTCTGCAAGAAAAAGAAACAAAGACCTATTTAAAACTTTGTAACTCCAAGAAACTAGAGAATCCCTATCCACAAATAGAGAAAACATGGAGCAGCAGTGATCAGCCAACAAAATCACTCTTTGTTCACAAAACAACAAAGAATAACTTAAAAAAGCACCGTAGGCTTCACTTACCTCAAATAAGATTCATGTTTATGATTCAACAGTAAGAGACAAACTAGGCAAATATGGCCGCTATGGGAGAGATGCTAGGCCTTACTACTGCTAACCCAACAGAAAACAAAGACCCATCTGTCAAGGCTCAGAACAGAGAACCCAGAATTCAAATCGAATAGACAGCCATACTTCTCAAAAGTGTTTATTAACACAGATCAGATCAGATCTGCAATTCAGCAGCTAAGGCCGGTATCTCTGCAGTGGGAAAACTCAGGTTAGTGACCACGTAAATCTGACAGAGGACGACTACAAGTGCGTGAGTCACTAACCGGGCCTTAGAGTTCATTCTGTGCACAAAGGAAGGAGCACGTGGTAAAAGCAGCCCAGGGAGTTCGACGAGTTGAAGCCTTGCTGACTGCAGAACTGGATGACGAGCAGAACCAAGCAGATGAAGCCAGTGTCGAAGAGTTTCAGGCCAGAAGGTCAGAGATCCGAAGAGGTACTGAAGGGTCGAAGCCAGGAGGCAGATCCATGTTCAGTCCACAGGCAGAATCCAGCAGGAGTCCGAAGACAAGTCAGGCAAACAGATTAGAACAGAAACAGGCAGGTTCAGAGGTCCAGAGGCAGAATGGGTCAGGATGAGGCAATAAACAGTTACGCTAGAGAACTCTCACCGAATGCTTGAATAATCTGGCACTGATGGCTGGAAGCAAGCAGTTGAAATAGAGACTAGAGCAGGTGAAACAGATAAACTGCGATGTGAAACTGGGCAGAGCCAGACAGGTGAACGGAATGAACCATTAAGCCAGTCATTAATGCTAAGATCATGGCACAATATCTAGTATTTACTAACAGATCATTATAATGATTTCATAGACTTTTTGAGAAATATTCAGCAGATTGAATTGGCAAAAATGGGAATAAGACATCTACTAGGGATGCACGATATAATTGGCCCCCTATCGGTATGGGCCTGTATCGGACTTAAAACTGAATATCGGACATCAGCCGCCCCACCGTTATTTAACCCGATATGATCAGCTTCTGAGTTTCTAAAGTCTAAAAAAAAAAAATACTACTTCTTCTTCTTCCTCAAAAACTTCTTTTTTACAGACTTAAAAACTTCTAAAAGACGAGGGAAAAATATTGATACATTAAAATATCACAATATCTTCATATGCTGATATATTGCCATTTAAAAAACACCATATCAATCTCTTTTTACTAATGAAATATTGCTATATGTCATCGTTATGCTAGCGAAATCCCCCGAAAATCCGCGAAATTTTGCTGTATTTTTATATGTTGATATATTGACGCTGCATCGATCTATTATACCAACAAAATCTTATAAAATTTGCAAAAATATCACGAGAGTTTAATAACAGAACACGATGAAATTTCACAAGTTTTTGAAAGTAAAATAGATAGATTCCGCGTTACGTTAAAAATCAATTTGATATCAGCAGCATGGCAGAAATATGTTTTAGTATATTATTTTTCAAAGTCAGTAAGTGGATAACAAAACTGCTATTTTCCTGTGACTACTTATTTTTGTCCAGCTTTAACATCAGTATCCGAGCACGGTTACTCGGGCTACATGAGTTTACAAAATATATGAAGCATATCGGATACTTCAGGGCAAAATCTGGCATATCCGCGTGCATCCCTAACATCAACAATAAAATACAAACACAAATAGCATTATAATGACAGTTAAGAAGGAGATGTGCTGTAATCTTAATCTCCAGCATCGATGGGTGAACCACAGCAACAAAGGTTTTTCAGTGGCCTTGTCAAAGTTTAGAATTAAAAACTCACAAAAATAATTCAACCTTCCCACCATGCCCCTAAACTCTCCATCATTGCAGAAGAGTGTGGCAACATTCCTCCTCATGTGGGAGAGTCAATGCAGAGACTTCAAGTTTTTATTCTCCCACCGAGTAGTGAGTTTTAGGAGAATAACTTTTTCAAATAGGGTCAGTTTGAATGGAAAAAAAATCCATATGTTCTTTAAATAAATTGAAATATCATTTGAGAACTGCATGTCTATCTCTGCCACACATTTGTGGAATGTTCGGAAAGTAAAAGTGAGACGTCAAAGAAAGTGCTGGTAGATGGGTTCAAGTATTGCTCCTTCTTTGATGGTTAAATCTTAAAACTAAACTCACAGATCCTCCTAACCACCTTCAGCTCTGACTGAACCTTTATTTTACCTCAGGCGTTCGTGGATCTGACGAGGGAAATCTTCGAGCTGGTCCGGAACGGTGACATCCAGATCCAGGATGGCTGGGAAGGCGTGAAAAGCGGATTTGTTCCCAACACGGTCCATTCCTCTGAGGAGGTCACAAAAGGAAGTCGGCAGTGTTTCTGCTGATGAATGCAGCACCTAAGCTGGAAGGTGGTATAAATATATCATTTTTGGGACTTACTCACTTTACTCTCACATGTATGGCTCTAAAAAATCATCCGTTTAAAGCTAAGCTCAGATTCCTGACAGATATAGAAGCACAAGAAGCACCCCAACCTCTCACCATTTCATCTGCATGTTTATGTGTTTCTGAAGCTTTTGGAAACTGCGGCCACCGTTGGCCTTTTTTCTCTAGTGATCCCTCCTGGGGCTGGATTTGTTGTAGCCAGAGACTCAAACTGCTAGACTGGTGTCCATCTGCTCCTCATCAACATGATTTCAGTTTTGGTCCCAAAATTGAACCTCACTGCACCAAAACCCGTTACAGAGGAATTATAGAAAGTAATCCTGACTGCTCAAGTGTCCGCCTGTGCTATGACTATGACTGGCTCTAAACATGCAGGACAAGAGAAACATCCAACCAAGCCAAGCTGAGAGGTTTCCTCTAACCGCTGGATAATCTTCTGTGGTCGCTCACTGACTGCCTTTAAGACTTGATCATAGGAAGACTGCAAAAAGGATTGTTTTCCTACGAATGTTTCTGATGGATCTGATAAGAGTGTATGCATTTGCGTAGACCCCCCCCCCAACCCAAAAAAGGGTTTTAAAAAGAGGTAGTTTCATGTTGTGCATCTCTTTAATTTACATAATACAGTAAACCCTGCAAACCCTATGTGCTGTGGCAATTCTTCTCTGTATTTAGCCAAAAAGATAAAGTAATATATTTTTTTCTAGTATATATCACACATCTAAATTGCATTACATTTGAACCTTTTAATTCACATTTATTCCTGTTTAATCAGACATGTTTAATGTTTACACCACACACTATGGCATCAGTTCATAAAAGCTTCCAAATTATGCAGAGTACTTCATTTGAAATCAATCCTAAACTCTTCTCTGGGGTGAAATATTAGTGGTGAGTTGAAACTGTAAATTCTGATTACATAAAACAAGTTATTCAATATGACAGAAAGGAGATTCAATAATATTTTTTGTGGAGCTGCACAAAAAAGGAAATGGACTGAATTATTAAGGAGTCTTACCCCAAAAGAGCTGCTTTTCAAAGTAAAAGCTTCTAGGAAGCTTTGAGGATTGTTTCCTGATTTTACAAAAAAAAAAAAAAAAAACATTTATGCTGAAACTCCCTGTCAGAAAAGCTTTGGAAAATCTCATATGCAATGTTCCCAGAGAGATAGGCTATTAAATGGTGCCCTGGTCCCTCCTTGTGTTGTCAACTAACTAAGTTAAAGGTAAGAATTTATTTTATATTGGGTTTTGTGGCACACAATGCAGCACTAACCAGCAGCCAGGAGGGAAGGCCAATTCAACACTTGGGGCTGCTTCTTCTTTACTGACTGTAAACAAATAAAGAATTAGAAAACCTATTTAGGGGCCAAGTAACAGATAAACTATGTTTATATCATTATAGTAGGTGCACAACTTATATTCGGGAGCATTAGACGAGGCTCCCTTCAGTTTCTCATAACCTTTAAGGAGGATGTTTTCTGATATTTTTAGTTACAAATTAAACTTTAGCATGTTGTCAAAGTTCCAGATAACTTTTAGGATAGCTGTGGGGAACATACACTGAGGATTTCCTAAAAGTTGCATGGCCCGATGTTAAAACTAACCTTTTTCAACTGTAAAATACAACAATAACATTCAAAATCTTTTTTTTTAAAGTCATTATTCCTTTTTTCTGATATTTAAAACTTAACTTTATAGATTCTCCTTTCTCCACAGTTGCTTACATCGCTCTCACATTTCACCACTGGCCTAAAGCTTTTATAAATTAGCTTTCATTTGCATCAAAACTAAGGCGTTGGGATTTCACCTGAAACAGTTAATGTTTTTAAAGGGAAATTCAAATTTTTACATAATACGTTACAAAATGAATATAATTTCCTGATTCATGTTTATCGACAGCTGTGCAATCAATAACATTGCAGATATAGAGTTAAGAAGTCATTTTTTTATATATGAAAAAAAAAAACAATAATAAAAAGAAACATGGCTTTAATTGAAAAGATATAAATCAATTTAAACTCAAACTGTAATAAGTACATTTATTATTTCCCTCAAAAATATTTCTTTCAACTTAGCGTTAAACTTTTTTAATGTGTTCAGTTTGTGATGGTCGACGTTTAAAATGTAAACGGAAACATAAATAACACAGTACGCTTGATATAGTTTATTTTAATCCAAAACCTGATAAAGTTTATTGTCGCTATGGGTCTGAATTTATGCATTTAAAGTGTTATCTGTTAACATAAATAACGGTTTTGTTTGTGAAATAAATGCATAATGTTTGATAGTTACATCAAAGCTCTTGTAGTTTATAGCTGTGAACAGATGGAGTTCCCACATATGACCACTAGATGGCAGAACCATTCTTTAAAGAATCTGATTTCATTGCAAAATGCAACAAAGGTAGGCAAGAAGTAACAGCTGGAATTAGCTTTTTCACTTAGGCAGCATGAATAATATATATATTTTAATATATAGTCACAATTTATAATATATAGTCAGCAAAAAAAGAATAATTTAATCCTTTTTAAAGCAACATCTATTGGTAAAATGTCAGATATATTCTGACACAAAACTTAAAATTTGTAAGAAGATGCATAAATGCAATAATTGTCCTAAGATGGTTTCTATCTGAATTAAATATCAAACAGAAAAAGACAATTTGGACATAATTCCACCTGCATTACCTCTTGACGGTGCTGCTTTTTGCAGCTGTGGCTACAGTGTATGAGTGAATAGGTGAATTACCGTAGTTAAAAGTATACACCATTTCCCATTCAATGTAAACAAGAAAAGTAATATTTATTTATCATCAAAGGCCTCAATGTTAAAATTGTGATTTTCATAGAAATACATGTTATTGTCTTTTTACCTCTCAGACCCCTTTGGGAAGCTTGTACTTAAATTGTGAAATTCTTACTATTTAAAATAGAAATGACACTTTGGCAATAACGAATAGAAATACCCCCAGTACTGGAGGCCCATTTGTATGCACCGTAGCAGCAGAGTTGTGTTTTAGCAATCCATAGTTAATTAAACCACATCTTTGCCACAGTGAGTGCAGATATTTGGGTAGTGGTGAATGCTGAATATTCATTATTCAAACATCAAATTTAATTTAATTCAAGGTATTTATATCAGCAGGTGTAAGGGTTGTAAGTTATATTAAATCAACTAATCTAACAAAGATTGGAGTAAAAAACTAATAGGTGGAACACTGGGTGATCTTAGATAATGTTCATTAAGATTAATTAGCATTTTAGTAGATTGCAGGCACACCTTTGTATGAATCTTACAGCAACACTTGAAATTAATCGCTTTCTGTTGTGACTTTAAACAAGAACAGAAAATGAAAAAAACAAAATAAAACTGGGTCTTAGGAAAGAGATTTGGACCTGCAAGATTCTGGCTTATTCAACTATGCGAATATGGCACTGAGGTGTAGACAGCATTCAACCTTCAGACGGTTTAAGATCGGTTCTGTCTCAGGAGGTAAAGGACTTCTGGTGTGAAATGTATGTAGCAACCACAGAGTGAAAACAAGACTGTGTGAAGCTTCTGGTTGAAGCAAGTTAGAGAGAACCAACATCCACAGTGAAGTGAGTCCTGTACCAACATGGTATCAACAATAATTACCCATTTGTTTCTAAAAAGCCACTCAGGAAGGAAGAGGTAAATATCTATATATATAAAAAAGACAGACTAGAGGACAAGACCTTTTTTCAGTGGAAACATTTCTTGGGCTGAGGATGATACATTTCTTTTTTTGCCTACACAAAAGCTGTTGGCCTAAAAAGAACAACCCATCAGTGAGGTACGGAGGTGGTATCATCATACTGTGGTATCTCTGAAGGAGTGGTAGGAGTCTTCACTGTATAGACGTGGTGGGGGCAAGAGACAGTCTGCTATAGGATTTTCTGGTAGAGGATAAAATCCATAATTTCCTCAGTTATGACAAGTCCTTCAGCCTGAAATCAGGCCCAGAGCATCACCCTACCTCCACCATGCCGAACTAAAAGCGCTTTTTATTCAACAAAAGGAAGTCTTTTGTTAAGTCAGTTTATAGATTTTTTCCCCCTAAAACTCAGGAGAATATGACATTATTTTTGGAAAACATTAAGAAGCTATTGAGACCAGGGCATGTGACTTCTAGCAGGGAAGGCATTTTTTTTTTTTTTAATGGCAACTAAGCTTAAATAAAACAAGACTGGAGTCATTTTGGAATGCTGGTTACTTCCAAAAAGAGTAATTGATCAGTTTTCTTTGTTTTGGAGTCATTTTCTTCCCAGATTAGCAAATTATAAATCTTTTTTTTTTATATCTCTATAGTTCGGGACAATGTGTTCCTTATAGGAGATCTTTAAACCTACTTTGTCTGGCAGGTTCTATTTGAGTAATCGAAGAGGAGCAGTTACTTAGTGCGTTTTTTTTATATTTTATTCCAACACTAGAATGGATGTTATGCAAATACTTTTCAAAGCACTATATTTTAACAGAAACCTTTTCTCACACCAAACCAAACAGGAAGTAACAGAGGCACGAAAAAGGGTACAAAACACAGTTTGTACCTCATGAACTTCCGTTTCTGAACTTTACTTTTACTACTAGTTCATATAAAGTTTTGCAATCATTTTAACATTTATTTTCCTTCTAGAAAAAAAAAACGCTTTTACTCAAAGAAATAGAAAATATCTTTTATACAAAAAGGAAATGTCCTTCTGTTGAAAGTTATTGCAGAAATAAAAATTTAATCAGGAAGTAAACTAGTTTAGTCCTGCTTTTGTCTGGTTTCAGAGCCAAAGCTGTCCTCCCATAAGGTTGGGCTTTTTGCAACCAACCAAAATGTGTTTGATCAGTAAGGTGAGTAATCAGTGAGTCATGGTAAAACTGTGACGTCTGACATTCAGCTTCAACTCTGCGAAAAAAAACGAATGTTCTGAGAAAAAGAACAAGCAGAGACGTCGGTGCCAAGAGCATCAATCACTTTTATTAAAAAAAGAGAAAGAATAATTAAAACGCTGCTAATTTTACACAATAAAGCGTATGTACAGAATATTAAAAAAAAACTGAAGTCAATTGTCGTTCGGGGGGAAACGATTGGATCGATTATTCGAAAAGGCACGAGAGCAGGTTGTGACAAGCTCAGTGAGTCATTTCTCCTTCATAACACATTTCAGTGGCCAGTAAGTGTGAAAAACAGAAAGTTCAGATCGAAAAGTTTCACAATTAAATTCACAAACAGTTCTTTCTCACCTTCCGTAAACAAACGAAAACCAACCGGTTATCTTCAAACAATTTAAAGATATGTTTCAAAGTAGAATCTAGCTTCCATGGGAGCTTTTTTCTTTTAATTCTCAAATATTTTTATAGTCTGGGCTTCAGCAGCATCAGTTCAAGTGTAACTTTACAAAAACCGTCTCATCAAGTTTGCCTTTAAGGTTATATGTCAAAGAAAGTTTGTTTTGCAAATTTACAGCAATATACAAGATATTTAAACAAATACTGTACACTCTACAGTAAAGCACTTTTACTATGACGACACAAAAAAAAAGCTATTAACAGGTTATTAATCTGACTAAAAACACTGGAGATAAAAAAAATATTGGAATAATTTAAACGCCAGCGTTGTGGTCAATATTAGTTTCGAAAAGCAGGGTAAAAAGTATTAAATTTGGTCGCTGTTTAAAAAGAAAACATTGCATGGAAAAAATAAACGCAGAAAAAAAAACAGGATAAGCACTCTACAAACTGTACATCTAAAGAGGCTGTTCAAATGAATACGCAAAGACATAAAGGCAGGAAAAAAGTAAAGCTTTCTCAAACAGAAAATACAATAAAAAAATTAATTATGAACAATTCTAACGAGAGAAATGAAATAAGGTTAAAGTAAAGCAGAAGTGATGGGAAATCCTCTGACAAAGTGTCCAAAGTTCAAGTTAGAGATGAAACCAGCGGAGAGGCTTTGTGGGGAACCGGAGTTTTACACAAGAAGGTAAAATAGATTTCTGAGGTAAAACTGAACACGCAAGTCAACCCACCATCACACGCCACAGTAGGTAGACTGATGGGTATGTCAACAAAAAAAGTTAATTGCTAAAATCAGTTTGAACTCATACAGCAGGATGACGTTTTTACGACACAGATTGATGCGTTTTCTGTACATTTTAGTCACTGAAGTTGAAATTAAAGGCCACAAAATGAATGCAAACCAGTTAACACTGAGATCAAATAAATAAAAACCAGTTGATTGAACTCATATCTAGGCAGGGGATTAATATTTGATAGAAAATGTTTTTTAAAAGTTATGAATGTATTGATATACTCTTATGGTTTTGAGTAGTTTTAATGAGGAGAAAGCTGCACTGAGCGGAGTTTTCTATCAACTGCGGAGCGGTGGCTTCCCAGGGGGTCATCAGCTGGGGTCGAGGTGTGGAAGCACAAACACAAGAAATAAAAAAAAAAAAAGTAGGTAGTTGACTCCCCCTGCATACACAGACTACGGAGACTGTTTCAAGTAATTATTGCAGAGCTGCAATGCGTTTCATCCCATCCCAGCATTTAGAGCAGGGGTGTCAAACTGGTTCCAGAAAGGGACGTGCGGCTGCAGGTCTTCTTTCCAACCAAGCAATAGCACACCCACTTAGACTCAAGTCATCTCATCAAGTGAGTGAAATCTGAACATAATGACTTGATGGGATGACTGAAGTCTAATGAGCCCATTAAGCTTGCTATGAAATAAGAACCTAGCTACCCTGCCTTTCTATTCAGCGAACCTCTAATTACAAGGGTGGGCAATTCCAGTTCCTGGGGGCCGGTATCCTTCAACTTTTAGATGTGTCTTTGGTTCAACACACCTGAATCAAGTAATTAGTTGATTGAGAGGACTTGTGAGAAACTGACTGCATACTGAGCAGGTAACTCAGCCATTTGCTTCAGGTGTGTTTGATAAACTCAGGAACTGGAATTGGCCACCCCTGATTTAGAGGATCTTTGTCATTGTGATTGTTTTTGGAGGAGCGGGTGGCAGAAAGGTGGCCTACCAAGGCCCCGTTCACCCCAAAAACAACAGATACTGGTTTAAAGCACAAAATAGTGCAAAACCCCTCCCCCCAAATGTTGCTGCTGCATCAATTTTTCTTATATATAATGATAAATACATGTAATAGTTAACATTTAAACCAATATTAAATTATTTCAATATTGTTTTTCAGTTTTAAATAAAAGTCCATGTTGCACATTTGTGATTAAAAAATTTGGAGTAAAGACCAAGTAAACCATGGTACTAGTCGGCCCATGCCTACATAAATATAAATCTACATAAATATTGCAGTGCTGATATAATTTACAGCAGTTTTCAGAGATTTTCTGGGTGCAGTGGGGTAGTGTTGAAATAAAAAAATAAAAAGGACTATTCAGGGAGGACTTCAGACATCAGCACTGACCTACCTGTAATAACAGAGGCTGTAAACCTTGCAGCCTGTCACCACAGAGCGTAAACACACCAGTAACAGCCGCTCTAACTTTACTGCACACATTCATAGGTTTATGCATCTTTGTTTCTGGATTCGGTGAACCATCTTATAATGGTGAACTCGATGGGACTCCCAGCGTGGATCCACCTCAGGACGATAACACAAACATTTAAAAAAGTTTTTCATTTTGCAGCTTCATGTAACGGAATAAAACACACCTTCAGTGTTCGTTATTAGTCAGATCCATTGAATGCGATGTGATGTGATGCCAACAGGTGAGTGTTTGCTGTGTGGCTAAGGCTAAATAATAAAAACAGGTCGGAACTCAGACGAGGCGGGAAGCGGCTCCGTCACAGCATCTAGTGGTCAAGTAGTACGAATTAATTAATCGGCCTCCGACTCAGAGGTAAGATGTGTGTGGCGGTTTCGCTAGCCTCCTTTAAACTCAGGTCAGCTTTCCGAGGCGATCAGGAATGGGTGCAGATATTAGGGGAGCGCGCCTCGGTGTGAGTCGGTCCGTATCAGGGGCTGCTGCCGGACTCCACGTCGCTCTCATCGGGGGCGCCCTTGTAAATCGGGCTCTTGTTCTGCAGCGCCGGCTCGTTTTTGCCCGACCTGTTGTTACCTTCGCTGCTGTGCTGAATACCATAGAAGAAGTAGATGGCAAAGCCTGGAGGAACGAGGAAGAGCAGCAAGTAAGTGATGAACCAAAGAACTGGAAGTGAAAAAGAAGGATTGGAATCTGTTTAACGCACCTATAACCATCCAGACCGTGAAGCGGCACCATGTACCAATGTCCAGCTGCATCATGAGGTAGATGTTAACGAAAACGCTGAACAGCGGCAACCAGGGAAGCAGGGGGACCTTGAGATAACAGATGGTATTTAGAAACTGCTCAGCTCAACGGTGCAGCTTTCAAAACACATTCACAGACCGACCGCTCTCTTACCTTGAAGGTGAGAGCCTCCTTGCTCTCTGGCTGCCTCCAGATGATGATAACGCAGACGATACAGAGAAGAAATAAGATGACGCAGGGCGTAACAACACCTGCATGCCCGGCCAGCAGCTGCGACAGGCAGTTTGCCATGATTATGCACAGAATGGTGATGAGAACAGCTGTAAAAAAAAAAAGAGAGAAAGGAAACAAAGTTAGATTGGTGGGGCCATGGTTCCGATGAATTGATGGAGCGCTTGGCGGCAGACTTACAAATGACAGCTGTGGTGATGTAGACGATTGTTCCAGAGATCTTAGTCGGGGTTTTCCCACTCGGACTGAAGAGCAGCTTGGCGCTGAATGTTTCTCGGAGGGGCCTGTCCTCCGTCTCCATGCCGTACTCGTCTCCGCTGTCGTCTCCACTCACCGCCACCTTCTCGCCCTCCACCAGCTCCACCAGCTTCTCCATCTGACTGGAAGAATTCAGGTTGCCTGGCTGATACCTGTGAAGCAAAGGGGAGAGGTTATTTTCTGAAACTTTAGTAACTATTCTACAAAGTTACACAAGGTATTTCAATATTTAGTTTTTTTTTTTTCAACCAGAAAATTAAAAATAAAAATGATAGATTTTATGTGAAAGTCAATAAAAATTGTGTTCAGTCTTTAGATTCTTAAAAGAATTGATTTGGAAATTAAAAAAAAGATTACCTGAGAATTAAGACACAAATGGCCACTAGAGAGTACGCCAGCAGGGTTCCTATGGACATGAGGTCAACCAGGGCGGCCAGATCGAACAGGAAAGCCATCAGAGCTGTGAGGAGAAAACGAGATTTTACAAAAACTCCCATTGGAGAAATGATTGTTCAGAGTCTTGAAAAACGATCTAAAATGCAGTTTGCAGTTCTGACTCAGGAGGCTTTATTGATCCTGAACTGACAGTTTGTCAGCTTCCTTCTAGGGCAGAGAGCTGGGACCTTTAGAAACGCAGCAAGGCGAACCTTGCTGACTCATCCCTCTAAATAAATACCAGGACAAAGACGTGCAGTGGAACAGAGATATGTTACCTGCAACAATACCGGATACAATGGTAGCCAGGACGGGGGTCTTTGTCCGAGCATTCATCCTGGACAGAAAACGGAACAGCAGTCCGTCCTCGGCCATGGCGTAAATAACTCGAGGCATGGGGAACATGGAGCCCAGTAAGCTATGAGGAGATAAACAGAGCGCACATTATAGACCTCTAGCAGCGACTAGCATTGAATCTCTGTTGTTAGGATGAAGGTTTCCTTCCTTCCTCACCTGGTGGACAGAGCACAGAGAGAACCCACAGCCACGATGTATCTGGCCGGCCCCCAGCCGACGTAGCTGAAGGCCTCGGGCAGGGGGCTGTCGGTGTTCAGCTGGTAGTATGGCATCATCATGGTCAGGGCAGCTGACACGCCGAAGTAGGCGAAAAAACAGATGAGCAGGGACGCCACGATGCCGATGGGGATGGAGCGCATGGGGTTCTTTGCTTCTTCGCCTGAGGGGAGAAAACAAAGAAAGGAGGATGAGTTCCACCTTAGAAAGCTGACATCTTGTGTAAAACGGAAACAGACCTGATTAAACAGCAAGCCTTAAACATTTCCATCACCAAACTAAATATACAGAGTTTAAATTCTACATTACAGAAAAACATGGAGTAATTCCTAATAATGAGGTGGGGAGAAATTAGATGTTTCAACATTTGCAAGCACAAACCCCCTTTACTCTGTTACCCCTAATCAAACCCAGTCCAATTAAGTTAGCCTGCATGCAAAGCAACATGCTGTGGAAATCCTGAACTAAATGTGAAAAATCTGAAAGGTGTGGCATGCATCTGAGCTGAGGTTCTTTGCTAGTTTTTCACATCTAGAAGTTCTTCTTTAATAATTTCTGATAGTTCTGCCAAAGAGCAGGAGCTCAGTTAGATTCGATGGAGATGTTTTCTATTCATTTCACCAATAAAATCCATGCAGGACACTCCATAGACTTTACTTAATAGATGAGCTCCAGTTTTTCAGTTAATCTACTGCAGAAAATTTAAATGTTATTGTAATTGTTGTAAAAGGAAAAGATTTATAAAGCTAGGATGCAAATAAGCATTTGCAGCTGTGGGGAAGGTACCGACATGTCTCTGCATGGGAAATGATCACTGATCGTTTTTCCACTTGAAAGAATACGTCTGCATAGAAGGTTCGAACAGTTAATGTTACCCTTATTTATACTTACTAGTTGTAGCAATGCAGTCAAAGCCTACAAAGGCATAGAAACAAGTGGCAGCACCAGATAACACTCCAGTGAGACCGAATGGAGCAAAACCACCATCACCGAACTCTTCTTCCAACCTGAGGGTAAAAAGGAAGAACAATCAAAAAGCAGAACTCAGACACAGATAAAAGTAGGTTTGCCAACAGAGTCAGTTTACTGACTGTTTCTGGCTGATGTTGCTGCCGTTCCTGAACTCGATGTAATCGCCTTTCACCAGGTTCCAATTGCGCACGTCGCCTTTGACGAAGCCGGAAATGATGACGAACCCCAGGACCACCAGATTGATACCCGTGAAGATTTTGTTCACCAGCGCCGACTCGCTCACACCGAAAGCAAGGAGCCCTGAGGGGGAAGAAATTCATATTCAGGGTCAGGGACTTAGTGTCCTGCTGCGTGGGCAGAAATGTTCCGACAAACAGGAATCCTCTGGTTAGATCTTCCTAACACTGCTGCTGGCATCTAACATGAGCGGCAAGATTGGTGTGACAACTGTTCTGGCTGAGTCCTAATAAGGCCTCTATAGCCGTATAAACCAAACTGATTTTGCTCACTTTTCCAATAAAACTTTGAAGCTCTCAGTAAACTCACCGGTTAGAAGCAGGACCAGGATTAGAGCGAAGAGGTCCGGGTACTCTGCGAGCACTTTTCCAGGTACTTTCATTGCCATGGAGGCTTTAAAGAAGCCAGATATTTTCTGCTCAACCAGGTTGTCAAAGGTGGAACTCCACGCTCTGGCCACACTGGCCGTACCTAAAAGAAAAGAGGATGGAAATCAACACGCAGCTTGCTTTGCATGATGGGATATAAATAAATGAGTAACCATTAAACTGTAAATCGTAGTCCAATTTCAAAAAGAGAAACTCTTGCTATTTAGATTCAACATGCTGAGAGATCTAAATTAGATTACAGGTGGAATTTCTCTTTTAAAAAGAGATTTTTTTCTTCCACTTAACTTTTCACACACCATTCTTTGAACAACTGCATTTCCTACAAATGTTCAGTGAAACTGTCGTACCATGGCACATTAGTGGAAAGTTGAGTGGAAGGAAACCGTGCAAACCTGGAAAAACATTTTGGATTTACTGGTCGGGTGTGATATTTAAAGTTTTCTGGGAAGAAAATGATGTGCAATGAATCTAAGTTAGGAGTTTCCCTTCTTGATTTGAATTTAGGGGAAACATTCATCAGAGATTACTCCTAAACTGGAACTCACCAATGACATAAGAGAGGATGAGGTTCCATCCTGTTATGAAAGCCCATATTTCGCCCACCGTCACGTAGCTGTAGAGGTACGCAGAGCCAGTCTTGGGGACGCGGGCGCCGAACTCGGCGTAGCACAGGCCGGCCAGCATGGAAGACAGGGCGGCGATGAGGAAGCAGAGGACGATGGCCGGTCCTGCCTTTTCTCTGGCGACCTCGCCAGCGAGGACATAGACACCGGCGCCCAGCGTGGAGCCCACCCCCAAGGCGACGAGGTCCAGGGTGGATAAGCAGCGGGCGAATTGGGTCTCTTCGCCGGAGAAGTCCAGCGGCCGGCGGCGCAGCAACATCTTACCAAAGTTGGAAAGGATTTTGGCCATGTTTGCTGTGACTATGTGTGGGTGCAGAAAAAAAGAAAGGCTACGCTTGTAAAGTGTTCTGGGTGGGTGTGTGAGAAGCACTGCGTAGATGGACACCTGTTGTTGAGTTTAGATAAGGACAGATAGAAAAGCTTCAGACAAACAGGCTCAAGAAGAAGAACTAGAATCCTATTGATTCTTGGATGTAGAGTCCAGGAGTCGCTTTAGCACACGAAGCAGGATGCAGTAGGTGTTTTGACTCAGTGTTTTCAAGCAGCAGATTAGGACCTGGAAAGAAACACAAGAAAACAACAACTCAACACAAGGCTCTCATTCAGTAACTGCCTAAGCTTACACTTCTTAGAGCTCAGAGTTAAACAGATTATAACTTTTGTCTTGTTTCTGCGAAAGAAAAATCAGGACGGAGTTAAGATTTTGAGTCACAGCATAACGCAGTTGTGGAAAACAGATCAGCTAGCAATGTCGGGATAAAGGATGTGAATATATTTCTGTACGTTCCGGGTTGATCCTGTGCTTTCAGCACCATTAAAACAGCTTTTTTTTTTTTTTTTTAGATCAGATGTCCTTTTAAGATGCAACTAGGATCCAAACCCAAAACCAATGAAAGCTTAAACTTTGAAATGATCTATTTTTTGGATAAGTATCTGGAAATGAAGTGAAAACTTCCACCTAATTCTGTATATCCATTATATATCCCTCTAGGCTCGTCAGGCGGCAGGTTTTCACTCATACGCAAATGAAATCTACCTCCTGACATGAGAACCTGTATTATTACAGGTTACACAACTTCCAGGAATTCATACTTCTTAGCACCTTTTTCCAGCTTAGTGTACGATCACGGGATCACAGTGGGGCACACAGAGGCCCTGTGAGGACAAAAGGAGATCCGGTACTATCCTGCCAGGTTTGATTTTTGATTTCTTTTCTTCTGCTTTAACAAATAAACCTGCCACATGGCACGCCCTAGTAAAAACAAAGGAACACCTTGTATAAGCCTTACACCACTCCCTGCACCCAAGAAAGAGCAGGCTACTGCTGGTTCTGTGTTGTTCTAAAAGCCTGGGAAAGGCTACGGGGAGATGGCGGGTTCAAATCCAGCTAATATCAACAATGGAGAGGTGGGGAGGACAGCATGAGCCAGGCATATGATAAGGTGAACCTGCTGCTCTGGGAAAAACACTGACAGAGTTCAATAAACTCATAAAAATGGTAAAAATTCCAAATAACTCAGAACCAGCTTCAAGGAAGAAAAAAAATAAGGATATAAACATATCTCATTTCAGGGAAGAGCAAATGTTAATAAAATGAACAGTTCCTGCAAACAAGTGATCTGTGCACAGCAGTCCAAGGACATATGGAGAAATGCGAAATCTGTGTTTTTTCAGGAGGAAAAACACACCAAACGTATTTTTCAATGACGCAAAAACTTAAGGTACACAACCGGAAAAAAGGGGACTAAAGTGCAAAGGTTTCAAAGGGGCAAACTAAGACAAACCCCCCCTTCTGACCGACATTCATACGCCCAGATAAACTGCTTCAATTGGAAAGGTTGGACTATGGAAAGAAAGTGCTGATATAGAAGCTGCTTTAAATGTGATTCATTTCCTGCCGCAAGTTACAAACATCAAAGGAATCCAGATCAGTCAGTCAATCCATTCCAGGACTTAACTCCACCCTGACCTCCTAGTTACTACCATTCAAACTCCATCTGCTCAGATAAAAAGATAAAAGTTAACTCAGAAAAGTTGTGGAAAATCAGATAATTTCTTTTCCCGTTTTAAACTGAGCGTGTTAATGACAGGGAGCGCAAATCCCACTTTGGTCTCAGTGTGTCGTGTTATTCTGCTGTCAGAGATCACACATAAAGATGCAGCGATAATAATGTGATGAAGGTGCAAAGATCTCCCAGATCTACAGCTGCCCTCTAGCTGCCGCATGCCGGTTACGTCCAGGACGGCTCTGATTATGGCAACGCCACTCAGACGGGAATAAGGAAAACAATTCAATTATATATTTAAGATAAAATAATTGGAAGAACTTCATGTTACCGATAATAATTAATTTACTAAAATGACTCAAGGTGATTGGAATAAGAAGACGCATTAGGTTATTGCTGCCCATGGCAAAGCAAGGTGGTGGCAGCATCATGCTGAGGGGAAGAAAGATGGACTTTATCTGATGCTATGAGTAAAAAAAATGTAAATACTATGAATCTTTATTAGTATTTACTTTAGAGTATTTCAAAGATCAACAAATGAGATCAAATTACTTAACGTAATGAGAAGTTCTGAGTGCAGTTAAAGGTTTTTATTTTTGTCACTTATAGACTCAGAGGCATGCTGCTAACTCTCTGAGGGAATTAAAGCAGCGACACCTGATTCCTTCACATATCAGTCCAGTTGGTCACTTTGCTGTTCAGTCGGCGAAGAGGAGAAGTGAAACCTTAACCCAGTGTCACAGACTGAACCGTCTCACAGACGCAGCGCAGAAAAAGGAGCTTTTAGCCCAATGAAGGGTCTATTTAGTTACTGGTTCGGACGGGTGCCGTAGCAACAGCAAAAATTCACAAGTTTAAGGAAAGGGTTCAATGGAACTTTTTTAAAAGGCTCTTTCTAGTCTACAGGATATAAGCCGCTAACAATGTTTCGGTACAGACAATATTCTAAAAATACCACAAAGAACAACACGACCAAATGAATCAAAGCATGTCTCGTTCTACCGCTTCAAAAGAGAATATCCTGCCCCATACGGGTTTGGATTGGGAGAAATTAAAGAAAAACACTGTAAGACAATGAAAGCTAAATAACACAGTGCACCAGGACCGCTGCCACAATAAACAGCAGACCCTCTGAAGACGATGGGAAACGGGTACTCGGTGGAAACGCCTCCCCCTCCTGTCTGTGTGACATTCCGGCAGCATTTTTCCACTCGCACACCAGGAACTGAGATCTAAGGGGCGTCAGCGATGTGCTAATAAACACTAACTATTAAACGGCCATACCCGACTGGCTGTGACCAGCTTGGGGGAGAGGGTTGTGTACAACCAGGAGAGCGTCTGGCTTCCCTAACTCCCCCTTTTTAGACATTAAAGGAATAGTTCATAAAACGCAGTCAATTTTTCTTCGTTGCCCACGATGCTCTGGCGTCCTGGAGTGGGTAGCCGCCCATAATTTTACTCAAACGGCGTCATTAGGAATGTTTTGCTATAAAACAGTAGTGTATAGGATAGCAGACAGCAAGAAGCCTCTCGCGCGCTCACGCTTAAGGAAGCCGCAGACCAAACCAGCTGCCATCTAGCTTTCCAAAGAACCGCCATGCTCTTTCCTCAAATACCCAAGTCCTCGACATTTTTTCTTTCGTTGTTTCTTTTGCACTAGATGGCAGAGTTTTGGCCAACATAACTCATTGCATTGGTCGGCAGAGCAGACGCTTTTCGAATGCAACACTTTCATCTGGTTTGGTTCGTCGGCTCGTAAGGTCGCGGAACGCTGCGATAGCGCCAGAAATCCACACTACTGCTTTCTATGCACTAAAACATTCTAAATGACTTCGCTTCGAGAATTCTGGATGCTACCCACCAGGACAATTTGGAATACATTGGACGAAAGCAGTATGGAGGAATATCATTGACACGCCTGTGGACTTTATGCGGACCTTTTCTCTGCCTCGGGCAAATCATAGACCTCCATTATTTGAATGTCAGCAGACAGCAAGAAGCCTCCCAGATCTCCAGATGCATTTTGAGATATCAAAAAATACCTGAGTGTTGTTCAGCATGGGGGGTGAGTAGAAAATGAAGGGTAGTCATGTTTTGGGTGTACTATTCCTTTAAGGGTTAATGATGGTCTCATTAAAACGAGCCATCGCAGCGGCCTCGGTCATGTCAGTGCATCCCTAATCTTTTCCTCGTGGTTTTCACAAGGTCCTCAGCGTTCAGGTTAGAATCTCCACCAGCCCACACACATTTAGGTAATCCCACAAATTAAGCAGGACAGTAAATTACTTAAAATGAGCATGAAAGTTCTGTTTATCACAGCTGGGTCTTTTGCAGTTTTTCCCTAACTGAGACTTAAAGAAAGGCACCTTATGCTGGAGTACTGGTAGCCCACCAGTTCAGGCCAACTGTGCTCCGGTTATAACAGGCTTCAGGGATAATGGTGGTGTTGCTTGACTTAGCTTGGCTGCAGCTGCTGCCACGTACTGTACAGTAAGAGGATTATTGAGGGAGCTAACAAACCTGCTAACCTCATTATAAGTTGTTTCTGTGCCATTTTCAGGTCTGAACAACACATGGGTTTGTTGCACCCGCTGTGGTTATAGAGCTAGGCAGGAAGAGAGAGGCTTTGCTTCACTGTGGCAAAGATGTCATGGCAGGATGCAAACTTTGTATTCTAAATAGCTCATCTGAAAGTGAAAAA
>JAGKQL010000034.1:2277857-2345357 GCA_018398635.1 Cyprinodon brontotheroides | reverse complement strand
CGTTCCGGACTAAACATCAGCTGATTCGGCGCTCAAATAACAAAATTACATCATGTTATTACACCTTAATTAAATAACTAAAAGGAAAAAAATGTCTGTAATGTTTGTCAAATGGTATTTCATTTTTTTTTTTAAACGCGGGTAAAGAAGATGGAGAACGTTGTGTTCTCTGTGAACAGAGCGCCAATACAACACGCGAGGAGGATTGCATCAGTCTGCTACTACTATCAAACGTGTGGTCTGGGTCAGGACTGGTGAGGCATGGACTTGTTTGGAATTAGAAAAATATATGTAAATGTAATAAAGATAGAAATTGTACCTTTGATTGCCTCCTGGAGTTTGAAAAGTGGGAAGATAGAGACGGAGGAGAAGCAGAAATGTCTGTGGTTTCTGATGAAATAGCCCGCCTTGGTTGAGCTTTTTCATCTGTCGTGAAGGGGGGCGGCGTCCGTATAAACAAACTGACGCAAGAGAAGGGCGGGACTCCTCACCCATGAATGGGAACATATACACAATCCAGTTCAGTTTTATTTATATAGCGCCAATTCACAATACATACCATCTCAAGGCACGTCTACAGTTCACCAGATCATACAGCGTCAAATTGATTCAGAGTTTTCTAATCTAAGGAAAAACCAAGCTTGATTGCATCAACTCACGCTGACTCAGATGCAACTCCTCTCACCTAAGCATGCTTGTAGCTTGACAGTGCGGGAGAGGTAGAAAAACTCCCTTTACAACAGGAAGAAATTCAATGGCGTAAGCAGAGAGCTGCAGTTGCTGCTTAGGAATTCCCAAACCTCTTGGGGGCCCTGTCACTGACTACCTGGTTGGCCCCCTACGCAATTGAATGACGTGACTATAGGCAGAGATGGCAAAAGTACTCACTTTCAGTACTTGAGTAAAAAGTACAGATACTTGTGTGTTAAAAATACTCTGGTAAAAGTGGAAGTACTGATTAAACTCTTCTTTGTCAAGTAAAAGTACCAAAGTACATGTTTGTAAATTTACTTAAAGTATATAAAAGTAAAAAGTAGAAACCACTTTTTTCATGCCGTTTACCTACATTTTAAATGGATGTCTTCCAATAGGACTAGTCATTTCCGTTGTGTTCATTTTTCAATCATCTCGTTCACCCATACTACTACTATGCTAACGCCACATACCAAGCTGCAATATGATTTTTCAGCGAATGAATACACGCCCGAATCTGTCGATTCATCTTTATGTAGTGAAAGCGGCCAATGCAGCGTAGATTCCCATCCAATTAGATTGAATTTGGTATTGATGACGTGAAAAATAATAATCGGTAACTCCATTGAAAATGATTCAAAACTAAAGTAACGAGCCAATTTTTTAAAATATAAGGAGTACAAAGTACAGATATTTGTGTAAAATGTAAGGAGTAGAAGTAAAAAGTAAGCCATAAAAAATAAGTAGTAAAAAGTAAAAATATCAGAAAAATCTACTTGAGTACAGTAACGCAAAGTATTAGTACTTTGCGTTACTTCCCATCTCTGTCTATAGGACTGGTTATACTCCTGCAGCAGTGTGTAGTGCAGTAAGCTTGATGCAGACATTTTTGATTTATGCTCAATATTGAAGGCGTGTTCTGCGCTATATGCTGTGTGGAGTCTAGATACGGCTAGGCGGAAGAGGAAGTGGGGGGCGAGAGTTTGTGTCTGACAATGCATGGACATGAGAGGGTGAAAAATAAGCGGGGGATCAAGGTGAAAAAAAGGGTCCCAAGCGTTGTTTACGTGCACCTGCTCTTCTAGCTGGTCAAACTTCAAGGAAGAGCTTTCCGCAATTTCGGTCATAAAAACAAAACAAGCGACACTCCTGTCTCTTGCGGTTTATCGATCTGGCGGTCATCTAAAAATTTGGGGAGGTGCAGCAGAGTGTTCATGGAGGAGGCTGGTATGCGTCTTTTTGTTCACTGCATACCCCCACGCGAGACTTCCACACAGGTTTCAAAGTGAGTAAATTCAGCTCTGACCCATTCTGTAAGCATAAGACTACAGTTGCTTAAAGTCCCCTGCAACATATTATAGGCTACGTCACGCGACTGACACCAAGTTGGCCTCCTACGCAATTGTGGACTAAGATGTTTCCTGCAGGTGTAATGGTGCGAAAAATTAATCTTAAAAGCTGCGAGTTCGTAAATATTGAGAAGAGAGCAGACTTCAACTGAAAAATTTGAAGAAAACAGGTTTCACGCTTAATTCCCCAACCTTCTGCTGTTTCCACTCATGCCCCACCTGCCTCACCGCTCCTCACAAAGATCACAGCAATCGAGCTTACCGCGATGCTTACCTGAAGCCGGCCCAAGCAGCGTAAGAGTGCGGCAGCTTTAAACCCACCTGATATTAAGTAAGAAGGTGGATTGGACTTTATTTATACCGCTAAATACATGGCAGATTTTCAACATGATGGTGAAGGCGCTAAACAACGACCACCAATAGGCAAAGTCAGATAGTGGTACTTTTTAGGCCCCGTCCCAACGGCTTCAAAGGAATAATTTAAACGCTGATATTTTCCAAAACGCTTGTCGTAAAGACGGAGACGTAAAAAAGCTGTATCGTCTACACGAATGCATGAAAACTCTGCAAAATGTATGCCAGGCCTGTAAGTGGTGCTGTGGTACCAAAGCAAAAATAAGCTTACGCAATGCGTTGGGCATGCGCATTAATATTTATACATGGTTGCCCTGCGTGGTCCATTTTCGTGGTTCAGTCAAATTCAGATGCTGAACGCATATCAAACCGATATTGCTCTGTTCTTCCTGGAGATATTCCAGAAGAGAATATCTCCAGGATATTGTATTGTTGTAAGCCTGACAGCAGGGTGAGTAACATGAGCAGCAACCATTCAACACGCATGCGGCTTCATTGTGTGTTTGTGATGCTGTGTCGCGAATGCGTCGTTTAGAAGCGACCTTTATGACGCGCATGCGTGTAAAAAAAATGCGGTTAGAGCTTAAAGATGAAAGCGTGAAAACGGGCGCTTCAGAATCTTCCTACTCTGAAGGCTGAATAAAAAAACGATCGTTTACAGACCCCTCAAACGCCGCTCTTCGTGTGGATGAGAGGGCTGGTTTGGTGAAAATTTGTGCGCTTAGGCCAGGTTCGCCTCTCGCAGGTGGGGCGGGGCCTTAAATTACTATGTTTATAACTGTGTATAGTTCATTAGACAGTTGATAAAAATACACTCATAATATATTTTAAACTGCAATAAAGTTCTTAAAAGAACAATGTATTTGAGTATTTTATTTTTTACGATACGACTTTGGAATTATGAGTAATCCAGTGCGTAGATTAAAACCATAACCGTTACGTACAATGTGTTAGCGACGATGGAAACCAAAAAAGAGGTACTTAAGTGGATTCCAGAAAAGAAAAAGCAAAGAAGAGCGGTTGGAAGAACGGAAAAAACTTGCCAAAATAAAGACACCCTTTCAGAGAACCGAAGAAGGAGAGGTGGACGCTTGCTGCTGGAAGTTTGAGTAAAGATTGCGACCAGGAGATGAATGGAGAGCGTGGGTGAGGAGGAGGCCTGTGAAGCTTAAAGTAGCCCAATAAGATCTCATTTACAACAGAATATGTTTCAAAGTATATCCATTTCTAGTGAAGGTGAAGAATGATGAAATGATGAAGTGTGTATGTCTGGAGCACATTTTGGGTCGGTTTTCTACGGCAGCGGCGCATCTGGTTGTTGTACATCATATATGGGGCCCACCCAGATAATGATGCTTACAGACCTATTGTTGTGTTTAAGCTACGCCATTGAAGAAACCTCCAGCAGAACCAGGCTCAGTGTGAGCGCCATCTGCCGAGGCCGACTGGGGTTCAAGGAGACAGAAGCAGAGATACAAAACCAGGCAGACGAGCCGCCCTGCAGCCAGCCCCATGTCAGAGGATGAAGAGAGCACATCCAGCTAGTCACAGTCAGGAGAAACAGGACTACACTGGAAAAAAAAACAGGCTGATCTTCAACATCAAAAAAAAAAAAAAGGGTGTTGATGGAAAAGTTACACGCAGCTGATATTTCTCTCCAGGACCGGAGATGTGAGGCTAAGCCACAGATTCTGAGAAGCAGAAGCAGAGCAGAATGTTAGCTTAATATACCTAAATAGATTCTGCAGAGTGGAAGAATAGAGATAGAATGAAGCAAAATGATGAAATAGGGGTCCCTATGTCCTCCAGAAGTCTAAGTCTATAGCAGCATAACTATGTAGAGATAGCCTCAAAAGATAACCTGAGCCACTATAAGCTTTATCAAAAGGAAAGTTTTAAGCGATTAGCCTTAGCGAGTAGACAGGGTGTCTGCGTTTCTCAACGACTGGTAGTTGGTTCCACAGGAGAGGAGCCTGATAAGTAAAAGATCTGCCTCCGTTCTATTTTTAGAAATTCGGGAACCACTAGTAAACCTGCAGATTGAGAGCAAAGTGCTCTGTTAGGAACATAAGGAAGTATCATATCTCTGATATAAGATGGAGCTTGGCCATATAAGGCTTTATATGTGAGAAGGAGGATTTAAATTCTATTCTGGATTTAACAGGAGGCCAATGAAGAGAAGCCAGGATAGGAAATACATGATTTCTCTTTAAATGTACTCAGTGACCTTAGTATGTACTATAGCAGGACCCCGAAACTGATGGTGAGATGGAGCGCAGAGGCGTAGCTAGAAATTTTTTTATGGGTGGCCAGACAATAACCAATGTACACTGAGGGGTGGTCGAAAGTGGATAGGCGCCAGAACCTCAGGGTCAATCTACACTATTGCAACGGGAAAAATAACGAGCACAACATCCATATTTCCTACAGCCTTTGCTAACAAATAGACGCAAATATTTAAAAATCTGTGCTTTCTAGATGAAAGGTATAGTGGATACAATTCTTTCAGGTTGAAGTTCTGGGCCTTTGTCATTACTTACCTAATTTTATCAAAAATTATTCTGTATAAAATTGATATTTACAAGTACTAATATATAAATAAATTAATAATTTTTCTATTAAACAGTTATTTATCTATGATTTCACTGAAGACTCCTAGATGACTGTCAGAGACGCACATTTTCTCTTTAACTCATATAACACAAAATCTAGTTCTGAAAAGAGCATGAATTATCATCTTTAATGTTAGTATATTGATGTGCATAATTAACCACAATGTTTTTGTTGTCAAGTAATTGTTAATATATGAAAAATAAAATTGTTTTAAATGTTCCACTTGAGTGTATTACTGTCACTGTCTGTTTTAGAGGGGGAGAAAAAGGTAGGGGTGGCCACAATGATTAGCTAAGGGTGGCCCTGGCTACCCCTGGCCCCCCATCAAGCTCCTCCCCTGATGGAGAGAGGATCCCCTCTTTGATTCATACACTCACCCGGCCACTTTATTAGGGCATTTACACTTGGTCCAATTGCTCGTTAACACTTCAATTTCTAAGCAGCCAATTACATGGTGGCAACTCAGTGCATTTAGGCATGTAGACATGGTCAAGCGACAATCTCCTGCAGTTCAAAACCGAGCATCAGTATGGAAAAGAAAGGTGATTTGAGTGACTTTGAACGTGGCATGATTGTTGGTGCCAGAAGGGCTGGTCTGAGTATTTCAGAAACTGCTGATCTACTGGGATTTTCATGCACAACCATCTCTAGGGTTTACAGAGAATGGTCCAAAAGAAAAACATCCAGTGAGCTGACGCAGTTCTGTGGTGAATGCCTGATGTTGATGCCAGAGAGTCAGCAGGAGAATGAGCCAGACTTGTTCGAGCTGATAGAAGGGCAGCATGCACACTCAAATAACCACCCCTTACAGCCAAGGTGGGCAGAAGAGCATTTCTGAACGCACAGTACGTCGAACTTTGAGGCAGAAGATGGGTTACAGCAGCAGAAGACCACACCGGGTGCCACTCCTTTCCAGCTAAGAACGAGGAAACTGTTCCGGTTTGCTTTAAACTCATCCGAAATTGGACAATAGAAGATTGGAAAAAAACATTGCCTGGTCTGATGAGTCTCGATTTCTGCTCCGACATTCGGATGGTAGGGTCAGAGGCCCAGGCGTCTACAACATGAAAGCATGGATCCATCCTGCCTTGTAATAACGGTTCAGGCTGGTGGTGGTGGCAAGTCATGGTGTGGGGAATATTTTTCTTGGCACTCTTTGGGCCCCTTTTACCAATTGAGCATGGTTGCAACGCCACAGCATACCTGCCTACCTGTTGTTGCTGACCCTGTCCATCCTTTTATGACCACAATGTACCCAACTTCTGATGGCTACTTTCAGCAGGGATAATGCGCCATGTCATAAAGCTGGAATCATCCTCTCAGACTGGTTTCTTGAACATGACAATGAGTTCACTGTACTCAAATGGCCTCCACAGTCACCAGATCTCAATCCACTAGAGCATCTTTGGGGATGTGGTGGAACGGGAGATTCGCATCATGGATGTGCAGCCAACAAATCTGCGCGGCAACTGTGTGATGCCATCATGTCCAATATGGACCAAACTCCCCTGAGGAATGCTTCCAGCACCTTTGTTGAATCTATGCCACGAAGAACTGAGGCAGTTCTGAAGGCAAAGAGGGGTCCCACCCGTTACCAGCATGGAATTGTCTAATAAAAGGTGGCGGTGGAGTTCCATATATTGTATTGTTAAAGACTGGCTCTGTGTAATGCACCTTGATGCTCTATCTTTCAAGTTCTTTTCCCCTGAAAAGAGATCACTTGGGACACAAACTCTTTTAAATAACACTTCATAACTTATATGTATTAAATAACCAGGAGGTGGCAGCAGATTCTGGTAGAAATTATCAGACAAATTGCTTAGAATGTACAGAAGGCAGCGGCTCACCTCTCAGGAAGTGGCCCCGATTAACACTTAAAAAAGCATTTTATACATCTCCAGTCTGCCACATCATCTTATTTTACATCGTACATGTTAACAGATGATTAGACATCCATGGCTCCAGCCTTATCAAAATATTTCACTTCGTTCTTAGCTGAAGGACACAGCTCCCATTCCATTTCCAAATCTTTGCCACGTACAGAATGAAGCTTATAACTGTATATCCAAACAGTGAAACCGTATTAATTAGATTAACACATCAGTTCTAACACACAACAGGCAGCCAATAGCAAGATGAAATAAACTCACACATCTTCAATGATAATTATCCTAACAGTATGAAATTTTGTTATATCAAACTGGTCCTATAGTCACTCTGTTACAGATGAAGTCATGTAATGAAAGTAATTTCTCCCTGGGATTATATTATTTATTATTTATATTATTCTATTTGTTATTATTTATAGTATTTCTGATTCTGATTCAGTTCCTGGTTGATATGACAGCGGCTGTTTTTTTGGCAGATGGCTTGGTGACATTGTGTGTGCATTGGCTGAAAGGAGCTACCATTTATCTGTTTACTACCATTGTGTTGAGATTCATGTTAATGTTTATGTCAACACATTTCAATTAGTGGATGCAGGAGGGGAATATCAAAAAAAGTCTAATCAACCAAAGCATGACCCCATGCAGTACCTCCATTGTGGACCTCCTAAAGACCATATGTTAAAGACCTCCGTACTATAGGATTGGTCTTGATATCAAATGAATA
The DNA here is from genome assembly GCA_018398635.1 of Cyprinodon brontotheroides. Lineage (NCBI taxonomy): Eukaryota > Metazoa > Chordata > Actinopteri > Cyprinodontiformes > Cyprinodontidae > Cyprinodon > Cyprinodon brontotheroides. The sequence goes on along the minus strand of JAGKQL010000034.1, from coordinate 2,337,735 downwards.
GAATACAATATGCTGGTGAGGTAAAAAAAAAAACTAAATGTTGGAACTGTAACTAATATACCGTTGTGTGTTTACATTATCACTGCTTACGTTTATTACGGCTGCACTTTAAAAAGATGACAAATGTCTTCAGAGTTGTACTGAACGAAATTTCCATTTATATAAGCTCTGTGTATACAAAATTATAATAAAGTCTAAGTCTAAAATGCATAGGCTCTGCAACTGTCGCCGTGCACCTCAAAAAAATCCTGACTACTGCTGCTGGACGGGTCACAAACCCATCGCAGACCTCAAGCGGAACAGTGCAGACAAAAGCAGCTGTGATGGGGTCCTTGGTATGCACTTTCAAGAAGCTGTCAATGCTGTGGTCCTTCTGGAGTCAGGTGCCAGGTAGCGGGTGCGAGATTACATGTGGAACTACAATAGACAGCCTACCCTACCTCCTTTGTCTTTTTAAGCAACTCCATTAACAGAACCTTTTCACTCTTTGATGTCTTAGCAACTGTAGATCCATCTCTGGGACATGCTTGAACACACAACATTGTTGTTTTGGAAGATTGGAAGGCTTACTCCCAACGGGTGCCGCCAAAGTTCTTGTGACCCAATCGCCGAAGTTCTCGCAAGTTCAGGCATAGGGTCCCTCTTGCACTTTGGCTGAAAACTGCTGTGTGTCCCTAGAAATTCCAGACCGATGGGGTGCAAGGGAAGCACGCCACCAGCAAAACTGGTTCGAGAGTCAAGTGACATTTGATGTGATGTGGTTTCAGAAGTCTGATCCGCCCTAAGTGCTGAAGATTTCTCGAGTCATCTACAAAGATCAAGCTGCGTGAATTCCTAATAAGCTAAAAAACCACTTTGAACTGACTTTATTGTGTTTGAAGATGTTTTGCTTCATCCAGGAAGCTTTTTCACTAAATGTCAGAATTAAAGAAAGCCGAGGCTTTTATAGAGTAGCTTCAACAAAAGTTTGTCAGCGGCTTAGAAACCAGCAAATTTAATCAAAAGAACAGGCCCTTAGGTATGGGGAGTCATACAGGTCTTTGATAGCCTGCAATACCTGGAACTGGTCTGTGCCTCTGAAAGGGAAGTCGTTAGGGGCAACTGTTAGCCTGCTGAACAGGCAAGATGCTTTGGACCCCTTACTGGCCATGAAGAGTTTGAGTCCACCCCATTTTAAGAGCGAAAAAGCAACTTTTAAACAGAGGGGGTGGACTCTGTCAGTGATAGAGCTGATTACTTTCCGCTATCATAACCCTAATGGCCATGCAGGGGACAAAGACATCTCGCCTGGTCAGCAAGGCCAACAATTCCCCTAATTACTCCCCCTTTCAGAAGCATAGACCAGTATCTGGTATTGCAGCCTAACAAAGAACTCAACGACTCCCCATTCCTAAGGGGCGGACACGTTCTTCCGGTTAATTTTGCATGTTTTCTAAGCCAAAACAAGGATTTGTTGGTCCACTCTATAAAGCTTGGAACTCAACACTAATTCTGACTTTTTTAATTGAAATATGTCCTGGATTTGAAGCAAAATGTCTTCAAACTCGGAAAACAAAGTCCAGCGGATTGTGTTTCAACTTTTTGGAATATAATAGAATAGAAGCAGCCTTTAATACAGAAGGGAAACTCACATTTTACAACAGCATATAGATAAACTCATTAGGACTATTAAGGCAATTACAGGGATTTACTTACATAAATATAACATATCATCTACGTCAGGGGTCTGCAACCTTTGGACCTTCTACAATGGCTCTTAAGCCTTTAAAGGTTTTTGTGTGTAGTCTTCTACCCTCTGTTATCAGGTATATATATATATATCAGGTATTGTGTAAAACAGGATTTTGAGCAAAGTTTTTACCATTAAATTATGCAAAAGATGTCAGACGCAAAACATTTCAGAAACCGTCTGTATCAAATATGATACATTTGGCATTACAGGGTTAATAGTGGCTAAAAATGATATAAAGAACTGAATAATGTACTACAAGAACAAATGCTTTTGTGTTTTTTTTTAATAAAAAATATAGGAAATCAACAGGAACATATTTTTAGAGCTAGTTTCCTCTAATTAGCTTGGAAACTAGGTTTTATTACTATAATTTTATTATATATATATATATATTTTACATCAAATAACACTCTACAGGAAAAAAATCAATGCTTTATTTATTTTTATGAATTGTTTTAAAAACAGAAATAAGCTCTTGGCTGTTTAAAATGGCAACAGTTTCTTATGCCAAATATTTTACAAAAATAATAAATGGTGTTTTTTTATTTAAAAAATCATGTGGTATTTTGCGACTCTAAATGGGTTAGACTTAGCTGGAATCAGGGCAAAATGGCTCTTTTTGTATAAAAATAAGTTTGCAGACCCCTCATCTACATGTATGTTATTATCAACTATGATCTGAAAGCATGGTGGAAAGTACATTTACTTGATTACTGTACTTAAGTACTTTTTTGAGTATATTTACTTTTATAGTAATTTTTAAGGGGGTACTTTTAACTTTCACTCCACAACATTTTAAAGTCAAATCTTGTACCTTCTACTCCACTACATTGTTAAGAAGCTGCTAGTTATTTGTTCCTTTTGGCTCAGCTTTGCTTTATTAACCTGCTGTAGCTGTTTTTCTTTCTTGGAATGCAATTTCAACATGGCAGAGAGCAGCCATTAGGACTGGATTTGGACACCACCGTTTTAGACCTCTGCATGACATTCCACAAATGTGAGAAACTCAGAGCAGATATTATTTGTAGTTTATCCATTTTATTAAGGCCTTAGTTGTTACCTTGTATTACGTCGTTCAGTAGGATGAGTGTTCAGAACAGAGTTGAGGTTTCTTTGTGGTAATAGTTTCAACGTTAAACCTATATTCCGTAGGGAAAGTGTGAGGAGAATCAAGACTCTCCTGTTTTATTTTTGGTTTGATGAATAAGAAATAATAATGAATATAGCGATCCTTATGTTTTTGTGGCGTTTTTATGCTGAAGTTCATTACAGTTGGTGTAGAAGTTCTAGCAGAGCAGTTCTACACATCAGTACATCAGGTGGTTTCTAAAGGTTACAAGGTTCTTCAAAATTACTCTGAAAATTATACAGATTTATACTGAAAGTTTTATTTAGATTAAATTTCATTTGTATTTTGGATACTTAAGTACTTTTAAATGTATGTAGTTTTGAATACTTAAGAATTTTCAAAAGTGAGTGTTTAAACATTTTAACTTATTTGAGTAACTTTTACTTGCAGTTGAGTAAGATTTGAGTATTAATCAATACTTTTACTCAAGTACTGTTGAGTTCCACTGTCTGAAAGTCTCAATCTTTATGTTTGCCTTAGAAAAAGCTATTTATAATTACATAGTAGTGGGTTTGCATTTTTTGCACTGCAACAGTACAGAGCTGACATAGTGACTGTAGAGATCGCCGTTATGCTCGAATGGGACTGCGACAAGTTAGGCCTACATGCAATCCTACACAGACTAACAGAAAAAGCGGTCATTTTTTTCTGTCATACTTTTTCATGATATACCCACACAAAGTAGTGTATCATTGTCAAATGTAAATTATTATAGTTCTCAAAATATTTTGCTTAAAGAGAAAGAAATCTGTAGCAGATCAATCAGAATCAGAAATACTTTAATAATCCCAGAGGGAAATTACTTTTGCTACACGCTCCAGTTACAGTTTTATATATATATATATATATATATATACACACATCCAACTACACACTATAATAAAGATAAAAATAAGAATAAAAAGAGACCAAATATATACAATGCGTCATCTTAAACACTTCACCTTGTGGTGGCAGAATCATGCTGTGGGATATGTTATTAATAATTTACCCTCACTCTAATATCCTTAAATAAAATTTATTTAACTCAACTGACTTCAAATTAACCCTAGTAACACGTCAATGGAATGTGTATGGAACATAATCTGAGTTAAAATTAGACAAAACAATGTTTTGCTAAAAAACAACAACCACACTGAACATCACCCTGGTCCCACAGTCCCCTTAGGGTTACACGGTGGAGGCATTAACATGCTGTGGGGAATGTTAGTCAGCTACAAGGAAGCTGGTCAGATCTAACAGGAAAATGGCAAAATGCCACGGGCTGCAAAAGGGATGAGACTGAACAAAAATAAAGATCTGGTGAAAATTGAAATCTCCTGCCCACAGACTTTCCTTCCAATTTTACTGAGCTTAAACTATTTTGCAGTTAAGAATACAGAAACTATTCCTGTGTTAGTTTGTAGAGAAATATCCATAAAAACTGGCAGTGGTTATTATAGTAAACGATAGTGTCCCAAAGTTTAGTAAAATAAGATAGGAACCTTTTCCCTTTCATTCACTTTGTAGCTAATTTGTAGCTAATTGAGGAAACTATAATGCTCTATTTCTCCAAAATTACATTTTTCAATTCCTTTTTGTTGGTATGTCAAATTAAATACACAGATTGCTTTCCTAATTCCTATTTCCATGCCATTTTATGAAGTCTCCATATAGCAGCAGTGTTGCTTTATACCAATTCAGTTAGGAACTTGTTACTTTTGTTTAAAAAAAAGGCTCTTGCATCTTCTTTAAATACTTTATTCACATAAAAGACCCTGAAGACAGGCCTCCCCCCCCCATTTAGGGAAACTCAACTTGAAGCTTTATTTTGCATATCTCCTCTTATAAGATGTTTTTATTAGGTTTTCACCGAATCTAAGATGTAAGTCACTAAGTTCCCCAGAATGAACAACTTCTTCCATTCACATCATTCAGGTGTTGAACTTTTATTTTGATCGCTTCCTTAAATTAGGCTTTAAGCCGAATTGTTAGAGCCACTACTTTTAGGTCATAGAAACACAGAGCCCTGCAGGTTAGTCCGATTTTTAAGCCAGACTTTGATTAACTTGCCTTAATTAAGCGTCGGATCTCTTTGGTTGCAGAATACTTACTGCTCCAAACAATTCTAATCTGGGACACATCTATTGGACTTATTTAATTCATCTAACTCAAATCATACTTGGGATTAAACAGGTAGCGTTCAATCAATGGATGTCTAAATCGTTGAAGCTCTTATTTTCTCAGTGTCCAGCCGTATGTCTTTGTGCTGTGGTACTATAGTAACCACTGGTCTAACCCTTTGTTCCTGCTCAGTCACGCTGCTTTGGGTTGCTCTTTCAATTTATTTCCACTTTATCAAACTAACTCAACTGGGTGTCTCAGCAAACGCAGCCAGCCTGGGTGCAAACCCTGCTCTGGAGTTAGAATGCCTAAAACAACACGACCTAATCTCTACTCTGGCTCTCTGTACCCATCCTGTCTGCCCACCGTCATTACTCAGGACAAGGCCAACACATCAAAGCTGGCTGGTTTTATAGGTCAGCATGGTCACACATGGGGAACGTTATAGATGGTCCAGTCTCCAGGGGTAACAGCTTGTTTTTTCTTTTCTTTGATTTTCTCTGAGAAGTGTTTTCAACTATGCATCAGATTACCAAAAAACAAAAAAGTTAAACACCAAAATTGGACTCTTTAAATATTGTATTTTCAGTTTAAGCCCCAGTTGTGTTTAATTAAAAGTCAGAACTGCTGATCTGGATCTCCTGCAAGTCAAGATCTGCATCACAAGATAACTATTCTTGGACAGGTTTAATCCACCTGAAGCCAGAATTTCCTCTTCTGGTAATCCCTTTTAGTTCCTGCTAGTCAGAAGTGGAAAGACGAGAAGCGTGTAAAACATAACCATCCAAGTGTGAAATGCAGGGCCTAGATTTACACCAATATATTCATGTGTAGTAAGTGAACAGAAAAAAGGAAATATATTAATTTTATGGGTAAAATAGAGCCTTGTTTTTCCATCTTGTAATTTTAATCCCCTTTGTAACATAAAAGCCTAACCTTTAGACATTTCCATATAGTTTCAAAACAATTAGACTTTTTATGGCAATTGCAGAATTTGAATAGGAACTATAGAGAATAGAGAAACCTGACCTATAATTTAAGTTAGGTTTGTAATTTAGAAAAAAATACTATGACAGAGTTATGCATACTGCTAAAGATCCATTAGAAATATAACATTTTTATTTAAATGTACACATCAGATTTTAAGTTATTTTTGTGAAATTTCCATACAGGCCTAAAGCTAAAAGAGCTGCAGCAAAAAAGTGTATCCAGGTCAGTTTCTATAACAACCATTAGATATAATAATGATCCAAAACATGGAATATAAAATAATACTGTTGTATTTCTGCTGCAGAATCCAATATAAAATTAAATATCCCCATCTAACATTCAATGTAACGGTAACTCTAGAACAATTAGGTTATTTTTATTAACAGTTCTACACGTATTACTGTCATAGTGAGCCTGAATGCTTGGTAATCTAACAGCCAACATGCAGCCCAGGCAATGTTTTGCTATATGCCATGAATACTGCAATACAAGATTTGCAATATTTTGCGCAACTCTATTGGTTGAGTCAAGAAGTGGCTCTATTATGACTTAGCAAATGTGTAAATTTGTGGAATATTGTAGAAAAAGAGTGCTAAATTATAGGGGGAATGCCTCATACTGAACAAATGTCCCCATTTCAAGACATGTGTTTAGATTATGCTACTGCAAAGGATGCCAGAGTTGTGTTCCTTCAAAAGTGTTGCATTTTCTCCTTGTTTTAATGGGTGTTTATTCGCTTAAAAACTTGAAATAAAAACCTTGTGATCCAAACCCCCCATTTGAACTCAATTATGGCCTCTGCAGGTCAGCAGCAGTAGGACTCCCTCCTCCAATCTCTCTCCTGATGCACTGATCACAAACAGTGATGCTAGATAAAAATCTTCATTCATCCAAATAAGAAACAAAGAAACGGGACACAGCAGGCAGCAGGAAATTTATTGGTGAAAAAAAAAAAGACAAGATTGCTCCTCACCAACCCAAAGTGGATCCGCAATGACAGCATGTAGTAATAATACACTTCACAATAATATCGATGAAGAACTTAACCAGCAGAGAGTAAGACCAAATGAAACCTCATATACGCGTGGAAACCTTCAACCAAATGCTGAATCTGCATCTTAGCAAAGAAGTATTGGTCATGTAATGAACCGCTTGTCACAGTGATTAGATAACTGGTGTTTACCTAAATTACGTTTATTACTAGCTGACCTGACCACATACAGCTGAGATGCAGGCATGCTCATTCAGGAACTATCAATCAAGGTTAACACAGTCGAACATGTTTAGTAGCGTTGCAGAAAAAAATTATCCGAGGGGACAATATACTGCCCGGAATGACATGATGCTGTCTTTATCAGGATGCTACATGTTTGCAAAACTTTGGGGAGGCTATTATGAAAAAGTAGGCTAGAAACACCAATGAAAGCAGTTGATGACCGTTTTGTATCAAATCAATGAAAAACTATTCAGGAAGCAAATTGATCATTAAAAAAGAAAACAAAAAAACAGAAAAACAATCAAATGAAATGATTAAAGTATATATATATAGATATATAGCAATTTGTTTTCTTAACCGGCTCAAAAATAATGTACATACAGTATGTGGAATGGCCGAATAAAGACACATGAACTTGTTCATACATTTGATTTTAGGTTTTACGTCCAGGAGCTGTGTTCCTCTCACATATCCGGAGACTTCTCGCATTCCCATCGGCTTTGTAATAACGTGACGTAGAAATTAATGTACATAGAGCAGGCGCAGGTGTCTCTGTTGACTTTCCAAAGAGAGAAAGAGGGAGAGAAACAGCATGTAGAAAATCCAGGAATTAAAAACAGTGGAGCATCAACTAAAGGGATAGTGCACAGAATAGATTACAACAGGCGGTTGTCTTTTCCAGCTCACTGCTAATTGGTTCCCTCTTGCATTGTGTCTCATTTAAGCTGCGTTTCTGGTTAGCTGTGAAAGGTGTTTAGCATTCTCTGCACTAGCTGTACCACATATGATCCACACAGAAATCCTTAAATAACACTGGAAATGTGGGTTGAATTTACTGCAACTTTGACGAAAACATTACGGCAAACTTTAGGCTTTTAATTCTTCCTGGGGGAAATATAACTTCCACTGAGATTGTTATAGATTTTAATATGAGATTTACAATGCAAGACTGGATGACCAGTATATTACCCTTATGATAATCCCACACAAACTTACACATTTGATGATATGAACATATGCTGTGCAACAGACATCACCATTAGTGCAACATGCAATGCTTGTGTGACATTTCCTTGGCAGGAAAGTCTGATGTAACCAAAAAGCAGGAAGTAAATGGGATTTTTTTTTTTATGTCAAACGCATGGAGATTGCATGAAGCTCATTAATTGAACTAAATTTGTCGAAGGCACTATGGTGTTTATACCTCTTCAACATATTCATAAACTTCATTATAGTCCATTGGGGTTTTAGTAGATAGATCAACAAAGCAGAGTCCAAATGTGAGGCAAAAGGCAAAGGATTCATCTCTTTCAAAAGGTTTTATAGATAATCTGAAAGGTCTTGGCTTGATTTATATTCAGCTATGTTTACTTAAATGAAAATACAGAAATTAATCATTTTGGGCTACATGCAAAAAGCTATATACTGGTGCAAACCACCGATCTGTAGTTATTAATGGATTACTTATAGACCAGGGGTGGGCAATTCAAGTTCCTGGGGGCCGGTAACCGGCAACTTTTACATCCATCCTTGGTCCAACACACCTGAATCTAATAGCTGAGTTACCTCCTCGGTATACAGCCAGATCCTCCAAGAGTTCCACATAATGTTATCTAATTACAGGCTGAAATCCAGGTTTGTTGAACCAAAAGGCACATCTAAAAATTGCAGGAGTTGCGGCCCTCAGGAACTGGAACTGCCCACTCCTGTTATAGACAGAAAAAAACTGAATACACCTGCCGCCATCTTGGTACTCCTGACTTTCAACGAGTCTTGCCATAATAATGCCGGTAATGTAATTACCATAACAGTTTAATCAATACATGTATTCTACATGTACATAATCAATTTAGCGCTTTTGACACATTACCAGATAGTGTGTGTGTCTAATATTCTTATTACAGTATTATTCTTATTACTTACAGTATTAATATGCTCCATTAGGGTTGCCAACTCCCTGGGAAGAAAAAAAAAAATAGGGGGCACCACATGTGCGTGCCAGCTGACCAGATTGCCTTTACCCCTCCTGGCGTGGGAATTTTTTTTAGCCCCTCTTTGTGTGTGAAATGTATTTTTTTTTAACTATTTGACTCATATCTGCATTGAATTAATACATATTTGCAGTGTGCTTTATATTCATTATCGCTGACTTTTTCCACCCAGATATTTGTTTTTTCCCATTCCTCCCTATATTTCTGCATCTTTTTTTTTATTCTCTGAGGAGCATCGCTATGGGAAGGTGCACCGGCCCCAAAAGCAGCGTCAGCGTCCCCCTTACTGCTCTGTTGTCCCCCGCTATCTTCTCTGTGAACACTTGGCTCGACCAATGGGATGAGGGGATTCTGGATCGTTACATTTATGTTGTCAGCTCATTGTCACAGCGCAGGACAGGGCCGAGGAGCACATTACCACGCCAAGAAGTTTTGTATCTAACGATGCCCTTTTTTCTTCATTTTCCATTAGCTTTTGACTATTTTTTTTTTTACCCTCACAGTAATCACGGGACAAAGTCGCGTTTCGCGCACACTTTCCACTAAATACGGAACAGGTACTTCTATTTCTAAATACAAAACGATTCTGATTTTTGTTTACGGTTGACAACCCTATGCTCCATTAACACGTTAATTTTGTTGTGATTGATTTGTATAATATGTCATATTACATTATTTATAGTTTTCATAGACTTCCTACTAAATATATGCAATTTGATATCTTTTTTTTTTTTTAACCTTAAATGACAGTTGTCTACAAATGCTATGAAACTGCAAGTGTGTGTCTAAGTGATGACTTTATCTTTGTTTTTAAAGTCTTAAGCCCACCTGAAAATGAAAACATCTTTGTAGTTTGATGTAGCGCACATATTGTTTACATTCTGACCGGTTAAACTAGGGAGTACCAGTATGGCGACTTCACAGCACCGTGTACTACCAACAGGCTACAGCAATCCAGTGAATAAATAGAGATCTAAGGGAAGAACCAACACTGCTCTATTTTACACCAACCAATCAGAACAGTTTAGGTCACTCTAACTGGGACAATGTAGTACGTTTTCAAGTGGTGTTTATGGATTCTGTCAATGCAATTCAACTGAGCTGGCAAAGAAGAATGGGCAAAAATGTCAGTTTATCAACATTTTTGCCCTTTAATTACTAAAAGGTGGATCTACAAAGTTTGAACTCATAGCGGCTAAATACAAACAAACTTCACTTTATTATTTTTTTCTAGATAAGTAACCTTTACCTCTCACTTCACAATTGTGTGCTACTTGATGTCGGTTTATCACATAAAGTCCCACTGAAATACATTGTCTGTGGTTACAACAATCTAAACTGAAAAACAATCAAGAGACATAAATAGAGTGGAGATGGAAGCAGATTAAATATCTAAACTAATCTATATTTAGTCACGTGGTTGTCCAGTCTTTCAGATACAGAGTGGTTTTACAGAAAACATCCATGTCTGAAAGTCTTCCAAGTCTGAATAAACACATCTGAGAACCCAATGGTGATTAAATGATGCAGAGCAAGTCTTTCAGCTGGATGAATAATTACAAAGAAAGCGTGCAAGAGTGCCATGCAGGCAGTGATTAGTGCAATTGATTGTGAATATGCATTATTAGTTTTAGCTCCTACAAAATAAGCCATTTACAACTTATATTTCCTTATAAACAATAGTTCACATGACTTTAAACAGTAGGGGTGGTTTAGCATCGCTTGACCCAGTAACTTTTACTAAGCAAAACAACAAATAATTTATAAAACTTACTTAAATGTGGAATTTCAGCTAGATGTATTTTATCTAACCTCTTTAAATATGAAAATCAAACCAAAAACAACAAACAGTGAATAGAAGAAGTTTCTTATAATGCAACCTAAAGTGAATCTATGAGTTTATTTACAAGATAAGTTGAGTCATTAAAGTGATGTCTTGGTGAGGATTTTCTGATATATTATTTGTACTATTTAAGTATCTGTGAACTATCGCCTTTGGTATATAGAGTCCCCATGCAAGTGCCTTAAACTTTAAGAAAGGTATTATTGAAGGAAATAAATGAAAGCAAACTTACTTCATTCATACCTAAAAGAAAAAACACAAACGATAAAAACAAGAGAACAAAACAGGATCAGAAATGTCATTTCCATGCATGCATCTCTAAAGTAAACATTAGTTCCAGTACACACATTGACACATTATTCTACTTTATTCATATTATATTAGCATCTTCAATATGTGACACTTGTTCAAGAAAGTCTGGCTGTACTGCAACAGTAATGTCATTTAAAAGCACAACATAATGAGAACTGTCGGTAGCGCTGTTCTTATTGTACAGTTACAATAAAAATGCACAAGGCTGGGAAGAGTCACAGAGTTTCTGAAATATAGTTGACATGTCCTTAAGAGTAGCAGAAGAACATACTCTAACGTAAGAGTGAAAGGAGGAAGAAAACAGAGTGAGAGAGAAAGAAAAGATGTGTGGGAAGATAAAGGCAAGAGGCAGTTCAAAAACCCCCCACAGTTTTAACACACCCCATTCCCCACAGTAAACCTAGTGTCGTACTTTTCCAGGAATGTAGTTACGGTCAATGGTTTCCTCTTGCAGAAACATGTGAAGACAGCGCTCGTTCTGGGCCAAGGGGTGACCTGCAATTCTGCACACAAAGGGAAAAAAAAAGGTTAGACTTCATATTTTAGGTTCACACAAAAATGTGTTAAATGTAGATTAGCTAAATACATGCTGTATGATATGTTTAACAAGAACTGAGCTATTTTGGGTAAATATGCTTAGAAGCAACATCTTTACTGCATTACAGAACAGATGTAACACAAAAGCTCATAATAAAGTAACACAGAGCAATGTCTTGAATATAGCTGACTAATGTTTGTGTCATTTGGAAGATGCTGATCTGGCCGACCTGTTGATGAACTGCTCTAGGCCCACCCGCCGCTCCTCAATGAAGGACTCTTCAAAAAGGCCCTCATCTCCACGGAATGGCAACTGTCTCTTCAGGGCTTTGCCCGGCAAAGGTGGTACTACAATCTAAATGTGACGGGGGGGAAAAAAAAAGAAAATTAAATATTCCCCTGCAAATTTGAGCTTATGATGTACATGAGGGATTATGGAGACATTTTCAGCGGCTACGTTACAACATAAACATTGCTATAAATGATAAAATTAACTTTATGTTAATGCTAAACCGCAGGCTTTTAGCTAGTAATGCATACGGGCATACACATTACATTGTACACCTTTTACTACCAAAAATGACAAATTGTAAGCCTTGTTTTTGGGATGTATGGCTTTGGTACGCATCAATTTTCAATGGGGAAACTTTCCCCAAATGTTCAAAATTTCACAAGCAGCAGATGCTTGTTGGAAATACTGAATTTTTGCTGCCTAAAGGTCACAACATCCGCCAGAAGAAGCTACTGATCTGGGGGGAGCTGGCAGGGAGACAGATGCAGAGCTGCAGATGCAGAAAAACTATGATAACTCCTCTAAAACTGTTTTATCAATGCCTAAATTAACTTAAAATGTAGAAACCTGCTGGCAACCGCAGTATTCGCTTTTATAACTGTGGTGCTTGCACGTTTCTACCTACATACGCTGAAAAACGCTAACATCTACTTCTAGTCGCCATGCACAGTAGAGGAAAATCCCAAATGAAGAGAAATCGCTGACCGGGGCCTGGAGGCAGCTGCTGCTGGATTCCCAGTGACAACACACTGCGCTATCTTCAGAGGTCTGGCGACGCGACAGGCGAAAATAATATGGCATTAAAAGGCAAAGATGCGTGACCGGCTGCACTGAATGAAATACTGCGATATCAAAGCACCTATAATTGGCTAACTTTTGCGCCCGGTTTGCACAACGAGCAAAATATAGAAAAAGGCACTGCCCATTGAACAGGAACGAAGAAGCATCAAATAAATGTAAAAATGCACCTCACTGGATACTTATCTTTGATGCTTCTGAGAGTCTGATAAAAGCATGAAAAATTAAGCAGCAGGCACTTTTTTGCTGCTCAAAACGCTGTGTAAATGTAGCATTACACTTTTTTGATTGTTTGAATTAGCCTACAAAACATAATATTTTACCTAGAGATCGCGCATGACCTCCTTATGAAATTCCACCTCCAGTCAAGCACATATTTCCCACCATCAGGACAAAAGTAGTGTTGTAACAAAAGACTAAAAGTTAGCTGCATTCCACCTCAAAATGCAGGAAATAGCGTTATATTTCAAATTTTCCAAGGGAGGATACCCCCGGACCCCCCCATGCTGCACAAAGCCTAAAGATTTGATACACCAAGGTGTACACCCAAAAAATATTCCTAGCTAAAAGCCTGCTACATTGTGCATTGTTAGTTGAGTAGACACAATACTAACTCTATTGTTTTCTTAGGTATTCTAACCACCATGACTTCACATTTTGGATGGAAAAAATGTCACGTCTTAATTCATGATTGGTTTCCGATGTCAGGCAGCCCTACATTTCTCCATCTAAAGCTACACACTTACTTAAACAGATGTTCTGACAGAGCATTAGAATAAAAAAACTCTCCTAAAAATAATCATTATTCAGAGTTGGCCTAGTATTTAGCTCTATTAATCACCCAATAATCTCTAAACAGGTTTCATGGCCCTCCTGAATATAAAAAGCACCGTTTCAAGGTGAGGATCATTGAGTTTTTCGCTGTTGATCAAAAAGTTCCATTTTGCTCTCATCTGAAAACAAACAGTTTCCACCTGTTCGTTGTGGAAAACTCCCAACAGCTTTGCTTATGGTTTTGTTTTAATAACAGCCTTTAGCCTTTTTTCAGGACTGTTCTATAGAGGGCAGATCTGGCTGTCAGTTTAGGTCAACGGTAAGGACATCATCAACTTTACTTAAAGAGCCGTTTAAAACATCTGAAAACAAAGTGCTAAAAAACAATAAAATACAGCATGAAGATATATAATAAGGAAATAATAAGAATTTGTTTAAGCTAAATAAACAAGGTCAACTATTTAGTCGTGCCAGTGTTAAAAGCCAGCAAATAAAAAACTAGAGCCATGTTTTAAAAATCCAAAACTAACTGATGAAAGCTCGATGCTCCAATTTGCCTTTACAATTTAAAATCACTGTCCGCCTTAAAACCCAAATTTGTTACAAACATTAAAGCCCCATTGTTTTTTTTTGTTACATTTTTTAAAGGTTCAGGGCCAGCCAGGTTTAACGTCGTCTAAACGATTCAATCATCAGCTTGAAAATGGCACAGAGTCACAGAAAATACAAAGAGAAAAAGCAAGTACTCTAAAATTGAGCCTTGTGGGACCCCGTAGGATTTAGAAGCAGTGTTGCCAATATCTGGGCAGAAAGATTTGCCTTTCAGATATAACCAATTAAGAGTGGTGTGCTGGATACCTACTAATCGATTCAGACGTGTTACCAGAATAAGAAGGTCATCATGGATATGTTGGTTGGAAGTCAGTGATATTGTTTTATCCCTGACCTGTCTGCTGTTCTTTGCTCTTCATGATGCTATGAGTTTGTACTGGGATTTAATTAAACACAGACTGTGAAGGATTTTATTTAGGGGCGTTAAATAGAAAGTGCCACGCTACGTCTTTCAGATCGGATCATACAAAAATCTTCATTTTCCTTCCATTCACATTTATAAACTTCTTTTGGATGGTATACCATATAACCCAATAACCGATATTGTAGAATAAAACTGCAATGTAACATCTGAAAAAAGGCTAGGCTTAATGAAGACTGACCTACGGATATTATTCACTGCACTTATGTAACACCATTTCCTCGCTATGAGTAGATAAACAAAAATACTTTCAATCAGTAGTTATCAGATTAGGAAAAATGTCTCCAAGGCCAGTATGAACATATTTCCTGTTGAAAGCCAAAAAATTAAAAATAAATAAAGCTCAGAGAATGATCAATACTTCAAAACTATAAACAGTGAAATGTTCCATGTCCAAGGAAACGGTATAAGACTGTTTACTTACCTTACTGTCTCTTTCCAGCTCATTCTTTAACCACTCAAAGTCACTGTATCTTCTCCTCACACACGAGTCCTTCAATTTGAAAATAGGAAGGTTTGTCTGTGTAGAGAGCAGAAAAAACAAAGATATAACCAGGATCCGTTTAAGATATTCAAAGCCGGTGTCAACATAATGTTATCAACTAACGAAAAAAAAAGCCAATGCGGCTTTTGTTGAGGTTTTTTTGAGAAAAGAAAACGTTGAAGATTGATTGAAGTTTATAAAGAGACACAAAACAGTTAAAATGAGCATTGGCAGACCAAAGGTTTACATTAGTGCTGCAACTTAAGATTACTCTGCAGATCGATTAATCTGTCAAGTATTTGTTAAAATAATAGCCATAAGTTCCTTAAAGAAGACTTTTTGCAGATTTTAACCAGATAATACCAAAACTTTTAGGCTTGAGAAGTTCGAAACAGAGCATACTGTGAAGATGAGAGAAGTTTTTAATCTTAAATGCAAAATGTTTGCATATACCGGTATATACACATATATATATATATATTTTTTTTTTTTTGAATTTTGGTATAATTACTGCTCTAAGTGGGTCGCCCTTTCAACTAAAGGAATGTTTTAGAGTCTATATACTCCAGTTAATAAGTAATCAAATTACTAAGTGGTTGATGAATTATTTTAATAATCCCGATTATCACGAGAATTCTAATAATTGTTTCAGCCCTGATTTTGTCCCTTTTCCTTAGATATAAAAACCAACGCAGCCCCAGGACATTTCTTCAAAAAAACATTATAGAGAAATAGACATTTTTGATGATGCCTTTTATGATTACTTATCATGATGCAATGTGAAACTGTTTATTAAAGAAATATGTATGATTACTGACTTAGACAAACTTTATTGTCATTTTGTGCACACAGAGGGTATACAAAACGAAAATTCGTTCAGTACCACTCTCATTTCGATTTCTTAAAGTGCAGTGATAAAATGTAAACATGGTTACTGAGACGGCGGTAATAAGCGCTATTTAATTAACTGAAGACTGTCCTTTTGTTTTCCTAATTTTATTATATTTGGACTTTAAAACTGACATTTGCAACTGCTTGTAATGACTTGGATATTTTAAACATAACTAGAGTATAATTTTACATTAATTACTTTGTATCCTATTCTTACATATCCAGGCTAATATAATATATTAGCTCATGTTTTTAGTTAACAATGAATGCCAGCTGGGTGTATTTATACTTTAATATCTGGAATACACCAATAAACACAATATCTTGTGTTTTATTGATAAAGCCATCATAATATACTGTCATTAAGTTTGCATTTTAACTGAATAAAGTGACTGTTTTTAAAGTAACTTTAAACAAACACTTTGAAACAGCAGATAACATGATGTTAGTGACAGGTTTGTGATTATTTTTATCTTTTCTGATTTTGGTTGACAGCTTTTCAAAGATGATTTCAAGCTACAGACATAATATTATCTTTAGAAATGTGTTTTTAATAATAATAAATATAAAACATTAATCAGGGGCCGGATGGAGAGTTTCATCACAAACTTTAGGATACTAAACGACAATTTAGTCAAACCAAGTGTAAAAGGGATGTAAACCGCAACTTCCTTAAAATTCTGCTGTGTTTGAAATTTTCTATTTCACACTTTTACAACCATAACTGTAAAGGTTAAGCAAGGGAAACCGTATAAAGTGTTATTAAAATAGATAGCGGGCTTATACGTTTCGATATATATTGTTTCAATATAAAAACGGCTGTTTTTAGAAACAAATGTAATAAATACGACTTCTTTTACTAATATCAGGGGGTTTTAATACTTTTATTTAAGCGAAAACAGGAAATTAGTGACACATTCGCAGACACTACCACAGTCCATCCTCGTTAGCCGTTAGCTTTCCGGTGTTACTTTAAACCGCGGTTTTCAGACTCAATAGCTACATTTAACCGGATTAAGTTATAATGAACCTAATTCACTGCTTTTTAAAAATAGCTTCACGTCGTCTGAACTCAAATAGAGCAATGTCGACGTTTGGGAGACCTCTAAAAACTGACAGTATCTCGGACGTAAAAGCACCAGCTAGACCAGGCCGCGGATCATCCCCGGTGTCTGGTTTTAACGCTGGCCCGCCTCGAGGCAGTGCGGGCGGCCCGCCCTCGAAGCGACAGCTCAGTCGCTCTCCTGCCATGCTAACAAGCTAAACAACAACTCCAAAATTATCTGTTAGCTTAGCGCACGAAGCTAATCCAACTCCCCAAGTTTTTCCACACCAATGCTTCCACTCTTACCCTCATGCGAACTTCGTAAGTGGTGTAACGATTCCGGCCAACTCCGACGATCTGTGGATCGTAAACGTCTATTTCCAGAAAATTGCTCGGCGGGCCGTAAGCATCCGTCAGGTCCTGAGGTTTGGAATTCAACCGGCGAGTGTCTGCTACAACAGGATCTGTCATTTTCCCTCCTGTGTTTCTGGGATGCAAACAATGTTTCGCGTGCGGTAAAACCAACTAACCATACAGTTCAATCTTAAATCTCTTCTAATAAAACAACAAGTAGTGTGAGAAGAAGCTCTCCTCTTGCGGGGGCTAACCGCCCTGCGCCCTGCCCTTCTAGAATCTGGAAAATGCGTTGAGCAGCTCTGTGCTAATCTGGAAGCTCTGCTCCCCCTAACGGACGGACAGGTGACTGGACGACAGCGGCGGTTCTAGACTCAAGGTCCTGTTCGGAATTCATGGGCTGAGTCCTTCAAGGAGGCCGTCTACCTAAACTGAATCCTTCGAAGTCCGTGAAAATAAGGATACCGGAAGAGTTTTGACTGTTAATTCAAACAGGTCTACCCTTCGACGGGTTTTACCACAGCAGGCTATGTTGCTTAGCAACCGTGACAATTGACACACAAAGCAGGAAAAGAATGAATACTGAAGTTTTAAAAACTTTTAAAAATAAAGGTTCCAACCGCCGGGAGCATGAGCGCGAAATAAAATCAAATGTAATGATCTAAACCTTAGTCAGTTAAACAACATGCTGCTGTCATTTTGCACATCTCTGATATTTGTTTCTATTTTTCAAATATCCATTACTGTAAAATGTCTATAGCTGGATATTGGTTATTTACTCTCCATGTGCACAGTTTTATATTGTTAAAACATTTTACAGTATTTTATTGTTTATATTTTAACTCTACCCTATTATGTTATTCTTATAAATTTTTTTAAGGTCCACTGTTGTGTGACCATTTCAATGATCTTTCTGCTGCTGTAAATTTGCCCATTGTAGGACAATAAAGAGATTTTCTATTCTATAAAAGGGGTACAAATATATAAAGTAAATCTAAACAATGTATGTACATATAGAAAATATCTGCAAAGCCTCTAATATTCAACAAAAAAAATCTTAGTTAAGCATATTATTGTGCAAAACAGCAATAAATTTTTAAATCCTATCAGATTTATAGGTTCCCTACACTCTGCAGATCTATATTAGAATCTGTCCTTAAATTACAGCCAAACCCATTTATAAAAAATAAAACCTTTTAGATAAAGCAAACATTACTCACCACATTTTCTGACTCAATAACCATTAAAACAACTATTTCCATTCATTTCAGACGGAACTATTCACAGACTTCTATTATATTAAACTGAACTTCCAATTTTCACCACTGTTCGGCGCTAACATTTCCTCTGATCACAGAGCAGCTGGCTTGCTTGGTCTCGCAATGAATTCTGGGAAATCCAAGGATATTAGCATATTGTGATAAAGTTTATTATTTTCCATAATGTAATGATAAAACTTGAACATTCCTATATTTTAGATTCAACATTGCACACTAACTGAAATATTTCAGGTCTTTTTATTATGTTGTGATTTTATGTTCTTTTCAAATCTCAGCCAGCTGGGAATTTATGTTTCTGATACTTTAAAATGTTTATTGTCCTCTAGGGGAGGGGTAAAATATCTTATTTAATCAGATATTATTTCAGCTTTCGTTATATACTGTTTATGACAAACACAGTCCTACTAACGGTGTGTTAGAACAATAGATGAAAGAGTGATTCGAGCACTAATCATGGTCAAACAGATATTTCTGCACATACATGGAATAAATTCACCACAACTTCTGTTCAAAATATAAGAGTTTATTAACAAAAATCATTCAGCTCCAAGTCAAACATATTTCAGATTAACACTCTCAACTAAGACTAGTAAAACTCAACTAAACTAAACTAAACAATTTTATGTGTATTTTTAAAGAGGAAGGGAAGCGGTTGAAAAGCAGGCCCATTTGAATTGAGAAAGCTTCACCAGGAGAGGTGGCGAAAGCGTCTTCAAACTTTGAAAACCAAGTCCAGTGGATATTTTTTAAAATTTTTAACGGAAAATGTTAGAAAAACATATTACAGTTTAAAGATAGATTTTGTGTTTGAAACCAGAGTTTATCTGGAAGAATTTGGGGAAATGATCAAATTAGCTTTTCACTAATTTTAAAAGAAATTTGAATGTTTTTCAGACCAATTCACAATGCAAATCCATGAGGTAAATAAAACATTATTTGGCCAAATAATGTTCTATTGAATGATTTGCTTAATCAAGAACCAAAAACCTTTAGTTAAATGATTCTTTTACCATCTTTGAAATAGCTAGCAGTGAGAATAGACATCAGGAATCCACTAAATGACTCTTGGTCAGACTTGGTAATGGAAGTGTAACGAGCATCTGAGGAACATATGAACACTAATGTTTTATCAGTGTTTAAATCCTTAGTGAATAAAGAAGCTTGTCTAAGCTTTAGCAACAGCTCGACACATATTCCTGTAGCATAGCGTAGCATGCAGTCCATTCTTTAGCATCAATTACCTTTGTCTTTACTCAGCAGTAAACACACGATATGATTAGCATCATCAAAGACATATTGCTTGTTCTGTCCCTCATCATGCCAGACCTGCAAACCTTTTTTCCATGTCCATTTGGAAAGCTTGAGTTTCATCCAGTTTTGCAGCTCTGCAGTCAGGGGCTCTTTGTCTCAGTCTTACAGCAGGGGTCCCCTCAGTCTCCCCACCCAGGGTATGGTTCTCATCCAGTTTGGCCTAAAAGTTCTGAAACTCAAAATGTGTTGCAAAAGGTCCGGTTGCAGCAGTTTGAGTTCTGAAAGGTTTTGACTTATCCTTGATGGTTCTGGAGAACTGGTTCCCCTGGGGCTCGCATCTCCACTGCGGCGGACCCCATCTCCCTGGGCAAGGGAGAGGAGGCGAGGAGAGCAGGAGCCAAAGAGTGAGGAGGCAAAAAGAGAGGCTGAAGCAGAAGAGAGAGAATAGGGGGTTTTCAGTGACGTCACTGGCCAGCTTCCGGTCCACCATCTTGGGTGGCATATTATCGTATATCTTATATATCATGTCGCGAATGGATAAGTACGCCAGCACGCTAGAGCCACCAGATCAATAGATTAATAATTTGGATCCATATGAAGTTCCAAACAATGACTTGTTGCCACTGTTTTGCATATCAGACGTCTTCGGCTACCTTGTTTGTGGTGTGAGCGCCTATACTTCAAAACAGTTCCGAAGCTACAAGTCCTTGGAGTCTCATGTGCAGTTCACGAATGGATGGGTTCAGGAGCTGCAGCTCATAAAGCCAGCAAACAGTGCTAACCGTTAGTGCTAACAACCACTCAGGCATGTAATGTACTTTTAACTAGCTGCTATAGTGTTTCAAAGGTTTGGTTAGTAATGTTAACTGCCAAACCTCCCTAAACCCTCGAGGGTTTCTCACATATTTGAGCCTTTTCCCGCTGGTTGAAATCAAGTTAAGGTGAAATTAATCAAATTAAAACACGGCTGAGAGAGGGAGTCCAGTACGCGGTAGTCATAGGCAGTAGTCTGAGTAGCGGCGGCGGAGGCAGTCAACATTGGCGGCCACGGAAAGTAATACGTCATGACGCCCAAGCCCTATTATTAATATATTCTTACATGTTTTAAATGCTTGACAGTTAATTACCTGTGACAAAGTGAGCACTGCAGACTCTGGCGTATTCCAGTTTAACACCGTCCAAATCGGACCTGGACATCCGTGTCAGCCATAGGTGATGGCGTTGTTCAGATAGCTGTTTTGTTTTTTCACATTGATTCACGATTACGGCTGGTATGCGATAAAAAGAGCGTTGATCTCCACCTCCACGGGCCGTGCAACCAACAATTACACACGTTTTCACCATTTTTCACTGTCAATACTGCCTAAAGCGTCATACAATTCAGGGTCAGCGATTAGAAACGACTGCCACTAATATGGCGGGGCCGGCGCTGAGTAGTCGCGTGGAGTCACCTGAAAACCCCCTATTCTGTGTGCTCTCTGGTTTTCTCTGTCTTCACAGAGAGGGGTGGTTTTTCACACCTCTGGTGGCTTCCATG
Source organism: Cyprinodon brontotheroides (assembly GCA_018398635.1). Classification (NCBI taxonomy): domain Eukaryota; kingdom Metazoa; phylum Chordata; class Actinopteri; order Cyprinodontiformes; family Cyprinodontidae; genus Cyprinodon; species Cyprinodon brontotheroides. Next base: position 2,316,143 of record JAGKQL010000034.1, on the reverse strand, counting down.
TGACTTGCCTGTGGAGGCCTAGCCTGAAACGGGGGTTGTTGCAGAGATTCCACAGCTGATTCCACATCATCATGTCAAGATGAAATATGGACACACTGGTTCCCAAAGTCCAAAAAGTATGATCATGGCATATGACACTTAACAATTGTCTTAATATGGATATCAGATATCTGATTGTTTCTTTTGTTCTCAACAGAACCCTTTTCTCCTAAACTGCCAGTTTACTAGTTGCTTTTACAATTTCTAAAAGTAAAATAAGAGACAGATCTTTTAGTTATGAGTCTTCTCTCCTGTAAAACAAACCTCTAGTTTTAGTCCATGAGGCAGTCACCCTTTGTACTTTTAAGACTAGGCTTAAAACTTTTCCTTTCTAACCTGTAATATTGCAGTTCCTAAGGGTGAGATGGCCTTTGTTTTTTAAATAATAAGTCTTAAGCCTTTCAACAAAGACTTGAGTCTAGTTCCAAGACATGCAAGTCCCTAGAAATTATTATGCTAACTGTTTAAGGATACGTTTAGGAGATGCTTTTCCACTCAACAGTTAGTGTAACCTTAATTTGCATCTTAAAAATGTACATGTGGGATTATCATTTATTATCTGTTGGCTGTGCCGCTGCCATCAACACCCTTGTTTATAGATGTTGGAGATCGCAAAGGCCGGTTTTCCAGTGTAGTCCTGTTTCTCTGACTGCTTGACTGGCTGGATGTTGCTCTCTCTTCATCCCTCTGGCTTCTGAGGTGCGTCTGCCTGGCTGCTGTGTTTTCCTGGACCCGAGCCGCCATTTACAGCTGCTTTTAGTATCTCCTTGCTTCCATCTCCTTGAACCCGGCAGATGGTCACGCTCACACTGAGCCAGGTTCGCTGGAGGTTTCTTGCCCTTCCTGTTCAAAGGGAGTTTTTTCCTACCCTCCCACTAATCGCTACAAGCATGCCACAAGTGTGAGGGATTACATAGATAGAAAACTCTGAATCAATTTGACTGTATGATTTGGTGAACTGTAAAGTGCCTTGAGACTGTGACATGTGTTGTGAATTGGCGCTATATGAAAATCTATACCGTAAATTAAATTGAATTGAATTCTATCAAAAATGAAGGAAGGAAATCTGGATTACTTGCTCAATCAACCAACTCACACCCATTTGAAAATATAGTATCAATCAGTTTTCATTCATCCAAGCTTGCATTGTATCTTTATTGATAAAACAGAAATACTAAAGGCAACAAACACACAATTTGCATGTGTATATGTGCACCGTTTTATGAAAAATCCTTAAGCAGGCGGCATGTTCACTGTTTTAATTTCTTTTCTAACTTTGTGCAACAACCTCCAGATAACACTGGATGGCAGCATGTCTCTACCACCATCAAATTATTTTCTAGGACGCAGAAGATATGCAGATTACAAAGGGGAATTCAGTGTGCATGCTAGAGCAATGGAAAGAGGAAACACATTCATATAAAGCTTACATGTGGATTAATGGTAATAAATTACATTTAGACTAAAATGATTTCTGTTTGTGCTATAGATATCGTAGAATTACTTGGTGTTATAATAAAGGGGGAAAAACAGATTTTAGTGTTTAAAATCATGCAGTTATAAAGTAACTCTGGCCAGATGCTGATTGATAAAAAAGCCAAATAAACTTCTTATTTAGGGGAAGATCTTTTAACAACTTGAAATTTGCCACAGCAAAAGCAAAGTTTCCTCTGAACTTGTGATGAAAACAGAAAACACAATTTGAATAAGCGAAGGTTACCGAGAGGATTACAAAAAGCTTTCCATAAATATTCTTTTTATGGTTAATTTATACAATCTAGAACTCATGAGACATGAAAGAAATGAAAAAAAAAGGATGCATGAGTATAATAGAAGATATGACATCATTATTTAAAAAAATAAGCAGTATGAGATTATAAAGAACAAACTGAAAGTTAGAGCTAACCTAAAATAACTATTATCAATATTTTGTTAATATTGATTGTTTTTATTTTGTATAGGTCTAGGACCAAAACTATTAGCTATAATCAATATTTTTTAACTAGATGAGGTTGAGAGGGATGACAAATTCACAAAAACACAACATCAATTTATGTAATTTATTTGAGATAAAAATGAAACATTTTGAGAATTAAATGTAGAGGTCGGTTGAATGCAATTGGATTAAAACCAGTGAAGCCAATGCTAATGATGTTATCATAAAACTGTTGATATTAATTTGCATTTTTTTTTTTTACTTAATAACATCCAAGAAATCTTTCTACTTCAGGCCAATTTCAGGAATTTTTTCAGTTCTCCAAATTCAAGTCATTTAAAGATTAGACAGCTTCATGGTTTCAGATAAATCAAATATCAAATCAATCAAATTAATGGAATGAGCACAATAGGTCATTATTGGCTTGGGAGTAAGAGGCAGAGCAACAGGACCATTTTAGGAGCTAATAGTCCTGGTTACAGCTGTCATGGGTTTAATCTCAGAGCCATTTTCTCAATGTCTTCACCATATCTTTGCCATTCATCATGCAGAGTTAATAAATCAGTCAGCTCACGGATGGTAGCTCAAGGCAGAAGGAGCAGCAGGCTCTGAAATCATACAAAACAAGTTTTTATAACAAAACACGAAATCGTTTCAATAACTTTTAATAAAATGCAAAGTATTTATTAAGATATTTGGAAAAAGCATTTTAGGAATACATTTTTGATGTAAAGCAGGGATCAATAACTACTTTGGAAAAGGTTAAAACACTTACCGAACTCTACAGTTCCTGTCTTAGTGTTTTTTCTTTCCTTTTTTTTAATGCAATTAGAGAAGAAATTCAAGTCCAATTGAGAGTAGATATTTTATTGCTTTGGCATTGCTGCTTGTTTGCTAGCAGACATGACTACACCACAGAACACATTTTATTTAAATACCACCTCCAGCTAAATTTGGCATATTGTCACACCCAGTGCAGCTTGATGAACTGACATTAATTGAAGGCTTAAATATGAAGGCAGATGCACATTCCACACAGTATTTCCTCACACAAGAATCTAAGTATATAGTTCTTTAAAGAAACAAGACAGACACTTTTCAGTTAGACCCCAGGTGTGGATGGAGCATATTTTAGATAGAATAATTTTTCCGATCTCTCATTAGAGAATGATTCTGCTGCTTCACTCTACAGCATAGAAAAACGATCTTTCAATCTTTCATTTCTATTGGTATGTATTTTAGATTTTGTGTTTCAAAACGTTTTATTGAGGAAACAGAGATGCAAATTCAAACATCAACAATCAAAACAGATTCGTCCTCTTTTTTGAATGAAACATAAAGACAATGCAAAGTCAAAACAAAACCAGGACTTACATTTTATCACACTGAGAATCAAATATTTCAAATAAAATTATCAATATATTGCTGAAGGGGTTTGCAAAGTTCTGTTGAATCGCTTTAAATTATTTGCTAATGAAAGCTGTATTCTTTCAAGATGAGAGAGCCTTACCACTTCCTCCAGCAACAGTTTAACCGATGGGACCTCTGATTTTTTCCAGAACATAAACACTAGCTTTTTTCCTATGATAAAGGCATAAGATAAGAATTGTCGTTGGTATTTATTAAATTGAGAAAGCTGAACAAAAACTCTGAGTACAATCAAAAGTGGGTTGAGCCTCAATTCTACTTTAAACATATCTGATAAAGTTATGAATATGCCCGACCAAAATGGGGTTAATTTTGTACACAAAAAATCAATATGGCATTTGTCACATAGCAGGGATGTGTTAGGGAACATTTTATATAACTTCACTTTACAGTAATGAAGCCTATCAATGACTTTAAATTAGTAATGCAATTCCCACTTTTTAAAAACCAGTTGGAAAATGTTGTGTTTACTTAAGAGCTACATCTCCTAGTGTAACCTGCAGGTCTAGTCCTGGCAAACTTGCTTGTTTTTGAAACAGTTAATAGGCTGAACAGAGGAAAAGGTGTGGGTAACTGGGAAAACACAGAGTATGAGTTTTAGTCGTATAACTATATAACCTTTTTTTCCACCAATTTACCCGTAGCCATTTCCAGCCTTGTGGAAATGTACAATTTTGTCTCTAGTGTCAGTTCTTTGTTCTTGGCCATGTTATTAGTTGGATTCTTACTGATTGATGTGTCTTTATGCAGCTAACAGGTTCATCTAATTTAGGATAATAAATGGAGTGGAGGTGAACATTTTCAAGGCAAACTTGGTGTCAGAATTCTAGCTGATATACAGGTATTCAAATGCTTATTTGCAGCTGTATCATACAAATAAATAGTTAAAAAGAAATCATATAATTAAATTTTTGGACTATTTTTCTTTAGATTAGCTCTCACATGCACCTATGATGGGAATATCAGACCCCTCCATGATTTCTATGAGATTAAAAGTCAAATTCTGACTTTTTTCTCAAAATTCTGACTTTAATCTCCAAGAATTTTGGATCTTAATGTAGATGGGCACCATGAAGGGAAGAGATGGTGAGAGCACTCAGCTGCACTGACAAAGATGTGAGTTGTTTAAAGGTGGCCAGTGACACATTGGTGGAAAATGAATTAAGAATTAGGCAACTTTTTATAGTAGCCCGAGGGGTCCCTGAGGTGATGCTATTTCCTTAATAGAGGAGCAGAAGGTAAAAAAGTCAGAATTCTGACTTTTTTCCCATATTAAACTGAAATAAAATTTAAAAATCAGTTAACTTTTTTTATTTTTTTATTTTTTTCAGTGGCCCTAATCCTCTTCCATATATTAGCCAACGTGTTACAGGTTATAATACTACATAAAAAATCTTAAAAAAAATCTGCCATACAGAATATTTAGTTGAAATTTAAGCCTTAGAATAGACTAAAAAGATGCTTCATTAGATGAATGGAGGGGGAAAAAACATACAAAGCCCCAATGCAATGAAACTAAGGCATTTTTATTTTATAAAAAAAAACAAAAATAAATTTTCAGACCCCTCCATGATTTCTATGAAGGAGAACTTGCAAAATAGCAGGGTGTTGAAATTATTATTCTCCCCAATGTACACAGCCATGATGTTTAGCTTTCCCAAAGTGTTCAAATGCACATGAGTATCAGTGTAGAGAAAGTGATATTTTGAATTAAATAATACAAAATTAGCAAATAATATGATTATTACTTATATGCATATATGCATAAATGAAACAGGAATCATTTTGATCAATCTGGCGGAGTTTACTGATATCGGTTAATGTTTTGCTTCAGATGTATATGGATACAGTCCAGAGAAAAAATGTACAGCAGATGCATCCAGTGAACCTCTCATTATAGTCAGTAAGGAATGGGCTTAGGCAGCGGCGGTTCTAGACCAAATGTACCAGGGGGCCAGGAGGGGGCCAGCATGTTTCCATGGGGGCACAGAAAAGCATGAAATAAAAAACAGGGCAAGGGATTCAAACATATTAATATAGCCGAATGAAGTGACATTTCTATTCAATTAGGTTTAATTAAAATAATATATATTAGGTCAATATACATTCATAATTTAGGAATTGTACATATTTTTGACTTAATTTAAGTAAAAATGACCATTTTCTATAAAATCTGAATTAAAACTCAAGAAAAACTGATAAATTCAGCACTAAAAAATTGTGTAGTTTTTTTTTTTTATTTGTTTTGAAAAAAACATTTAGCAGATAAAAACTGGGATCCTATCTCAATATCACTGAAGCTATTACCTTATTGTTTTTAAATAATTAGTCAAACAGAATTTCTAAAGAAAAAAAATGAAATAGATCCAAAGGACCTATCAGTAACCATGTCTGTTCCAGTGCATATCATCATTACAATTTCTTTGACTATTATGTCTTCAGTACAGGAGCCATAACAGGGGTCAGAACATGATCTACAGGGGCACTGGCCCCCATTGGCCCCTGTCTAGAACCGCCCATGGGCTTAGGTATTTTAAAAATAAGACGAACGTGAGAGGATTCTTGTTGGTGCGATATGAAAGGAAGATCAGGAAGGTAAAATATAAAACGCACAATAAAGATTTGCTAAATAAAAAGTGAACAGAAACAAAAAGTTGACTTATCATGACATGATCTTCACCATGGTGACTTAAATCCTCTCTATATGTGCATAATACTTAGTACCAATAATGAATCCTGCAGCCTTACCTGTGGTGTTATTGAATCCCCAGACCACAGGCTCGCTCCAGTCGCTCCAATATTCAGACTTTCCACAGCTTTCCTCTATTCTGCTCCTCACCTGCAGCTCATATCTGGAGCTGCTGGAGGGCATGTTTTGGCAATAACTCTGCTTATGAAACACTGACAAAATCTATGGCAGAAAACAGCTCATGAGATGTCAGATCATTAGAAGGAATATAATGAGAAGGAGAAAACACGCACCTCCCAGTCGCTGTTGTCGATTCTGATTCGTACTTGACTGTCTACACATTTGGGGGTAGTATGGTTCCAGTAAAACCACAGGTTAAAATCGGATCCATTCTTTACCGTCACATTGGTTGGTGGGTTTAATTTCACTAATGAAAGCAGGGACATGAAGGGACAGAGAAATGTAATGTATTTATACTTTAAATCATTAAATCAAAACAGGATTCTGGATTTTTAAATATGTAAGTTCTTTAGATGAAACTTTCTTTTATTTTTTTAATGGAGTTGTTCTACTACATACCTTTAGTTTTAAGTTCAAGTTTCTTCTGAAACACCCGACTGCCGTCGCTCAGTTTGGTGTAAAATGTGTCGAATCTCTGGAGTCTGGTGTAGGGACGCCTACATCCAATGTTTATTCCGTTCTCTGACAGATATTCAGCACAGCTACTTTCCTTCTCTCCTGCAAACCTGTGTAAAAATGTTCTGTTATTTAACTTAAACCCATTTCAAATATTAATTTAGATTTTAATAATAAAATGATTTTATAAATGATTAATCTGTGGTCTAGAATAGCAAGAACCTATTCTGATACTCAAGATTAAAATAGATTCTTTTTCGTCCGATGCAGTCAGATTTCCAGTTGGACTGATGGTGTTAAAACCTGAATAACATGATTGTATAGTTGCAACAAATCAATACCAGCAATTTACCAGCATTTAACAGCAAATAAAGTCATGTTTATAAATGGTAGCTGTAAAGACAATGGAAAATACATTTTGAAAATATTCCTGTTATATAGATCAATCTTTTGAAATTAATATGGCAATTAATCAGAATTGGAAGCGTTACTTTTTCTACCATCGCACTGCTGTGGTGATATTTTTCACAAATATTTTCTACCTTTTATTTGTCAAAACTGAAAGCCTTTGGCGTTGTTACAAAAATAAACTCAAGGTTCATGGTAAAAACTACAAATGTGCTTAAAACAACAACATGCTGTTGATTAAATCTTACTAAGAAAGCAGCATCATTGGATTATGAGCAAAGTCTAAGAGGCGACATTGAACAGCAACAAAGTTAAAAACAAACTGCATCGATCCAACAAACAAAAAGTTCTTTACTCTTCTGGGAAGAGAGGAGGACTTTGTGTTCCTGGAAAAATAAGCTGTACCTCAAAAGATCAATATAGCAATATATAACTAACAAATACTGGAGATTAGTTAGTTAACACAAATTTAGATAAAACATTAACTTGTGATTGCTTGTATAAATTCCCATATTATAATTTTATAAATTTTTATTTATTTAGCAGTTTTTCAAATACTTCAAATTTGATGTGGCTCCCACCGTTTCCCAGTCGGCTCTGATTAGCTGCTAAGTTGTATTATTCCCACAGTACAATTCTGCCACCACCATGGTTTAAAAAGGGAAGATGATATGTTTAAGGTGTGGCGAGGCAGACCCTATGTACTGACTGGGTGGCTTCTTAAGGCAATTGGTCGTGTAAGATTTTATTTTGAGGCATCAGACTAAAAAGGACAGAAAACAAACTCATACAGTTGGAAAACTCCTACATTCAGATGTCAAATAAGGTTAAAACAGGACTCAGACTATTTTGCTCATTCCTAAACATGTAAAATGTAAAATAACATATTAGTTCTAGATACATACCGGCTTGAAAAAGTGTAATTGACGTCTGGAGTCCCATACAGGTTCCAGGAACAGAGAACATTTTCCAGGTTAATCACCACACACTGCAGATCTATCACAAAAACAAACAGGAAGGTTTCATGATGGATATAGACAAAAGTAAGTATACAGTTTCACTTGAAATACAATTTCCCTGTATTTGTCAGTTTTGCAAAGTATTTTAATTGATTCCCAACAGTATTACAAATCAATACATATCAATTCTAAATCCTATGAAGTGTTAATTTGGTAACAACTCGGTAGTGTCGAAAGAAGAACATACATTTGGTGTTGAATTTTGACACTATGCACTGGCGTTGGGTAAATTCAACACTAACCATTGTTGACTGGTGTTAAATTTAAACTATTTAGAGTTGCTGGAAATCTTTCATAGTGTAGTTTTAACCCTATCTAGTGTGGACCAACATAGACACTTTTAAAGTGTTAAATTGAACTCTGTAGGTGTTGAATTAGCACTGCTGATTTTTTCTGTGAAGGCTTTATATCTATTTTTTGTTTACTTTTTAAGGAGGATCTTAAGGGCTAACACTTTCTATCCCAAATTTAACAGAGACAGCACATGCCCTCCATTCCCTTCTGTGCAAACAACCACCATTGCTACGAAAAAGTTTTTTTTTTTCTTTCCCACATTATCGAAAAAAATATGAGACCACCTTTGTTTTTTTTGGGGGGGGATAAAAATACCTATTAGACAATATAGGAAGACTATTAATACGGAGGAGAGGATTAGGGCCACTGAGAAAAACAAAAATGTTAACTGATTTTTTAGAATTTTATTTCAGTTTAGTAGAGGAAAAAGTCAGAATTCTGACTTTAATCTCAATTCTGACTTTTTTTCTCAGAATTCTGAAGCTTTAATCTCAGAATACCTGACTTTTTTCTCAATTCTGTCTTTTTTCTCAAAATTCTGACTTTAATCTCAAAATTCTCGGATCTTAATGTAGATAGGCACCATGAAGGAAAAGATGTGGGAGCACTGAGGTTCACTGACAAAGATATGAGTTGTTTGAGGAGGGGCCAGTGACACATTGGAAGGTGGAAAATGAAGATGGAATTAGGGAACTTTTTACGTGTCCGAGGGGTCCCTGAGTGATGCTATTTCATTAAGAGAGAGGCAGAAGGTCATTCAAAACAAGAGGGAAAACTAGTCTCTAAAACAGACATGGCTTTATGGCGTGATGCTAACTTACTTTGTTAGCTGTCAGCAATTCTCAGAAGAAAGGCAGAATTGGGAGATAGGAAGTCAGAATTCTGAAAAAGTCAGGAATTCTGACTTTTTTCCCATATTAAACTGGAAATAAAAATTTAAAATCCAGTTAACTTTTAATTTTTTTTTTCAGTGGCCCTAATCCTCTTCCATATATTAACCAACGTATTACAGGTTATAATACTACATAAAAAATCTTTTAAAAATCTGCCATACAGAATATTTAGTTGAAATTTAAGCCTTAGAATAAATTAAAAAGATGCTTCATTAGATGAATGGAGGGGAAAAAACATTCAAAGCCCCAATGGAATAAAACTAAGGCATTTTTATTTTATATAAAAAAAGACAAACTTTTGTAAGGATTGATGCACTGTGAAGAGGTTTCAAAGAGGGCTACCAAAACTACTGACATGAGAAAATTTTTTATAATTAAATAAATAAACAGCAAAAAAATCTAAAAGGAATTAAAGGTATTTAGCCATAAAGTGTAAAAGTTTCAAACAAACACTTATAAAATAAATGTTACATTTTGCTTAAACTTGTATTTTGGCTCAGATTCTTTAACATTTTATGACCATTACTCCTAATGCTAATCTTATTTTTGCTGCGTTCAGTTTCTTTTTATTATAAACAAATGTATATTTAACAATATAAGTTAGGTAAGTGTAAACCTTTAGAAAACTACATTAAGATTGCATTGTACTGTTGTATGAACATTTTCAAAAAAAAAGGGACACATGCATTTAATGGAAAAACTGATCTCAAAAAGTTTCTGCGCTGGTGTCTGAGCTGGTGCAGCCTTGTATCCTCTTCCTCTCTCCCACAGGTAGTGTCCGGAAAAACTCTGCATGTCTTTACCGTTGGCTTTTCAATAAACTATCTTAAATCTGCCCGATCTGTCTCAGTGTGTTCTGGATGTGAGTCAGAAAACTAGGAAACATGAAAAGTGTATTTTCTTTTTTCATTTAATCTTTCCTTATTTAAATAAGAACTTTTTACAACCAGACATCTGATCAAATGGCGTCTTCACTTCTAGAAATCGTTGCTTTTTTACTGTGAAAAAATGTATTGTGAAGGATAAAGGCTACCATTAAGAATACGTTTAACAAATTACAGTTTAATCCGACAATAGTCTTTGAAGAAATCAATTAGCCTGATACTTCAAGAATATCAAACTTGGATTGATGAAGTAATTATTAATGCAATCTTACTACAAAGATTTAGCAGGTAACATTGTTATTTAAAAGCTCTTACCAGGAGGTTTTTCAGCCATTATTTGCCCAACAAGAGTGAGAAACAGAAATATTTGAGTTTGCATTATCAAAGGTAGAAGCTGTTTTTTGGAGAGAAGTTTTCCTCACATCAAGAGATGTTAGTAAGAAGGCAGGTGATGCATGGATCACAAGTGCAGATAAAATCAACGGTTCAATCTCTTGGTATGTGGGATTACCAGAAAGAAAAGTTATGAAATGTTTGTTTGCCATTGTGCAACTGTGAAGGTCAATGTTACATAATGCATGTGATTTACAAAAGTTTTTAGAAAAGTTTGAGATGAAAATAGATGAAAAAGTGTTTATATCCTTTTTGAGGGATTGTCAAATACACTTCAGTGCATGCAACCAGGGTCTGTAACACACAGACATCACTTCCTGCGGCCATCTACTGGTTGCACGTTGAAATTTATACCTTACTTTTTTGGGCTTTGAGGGGAGAACCATCTATGCTTACTTTTTTAAAATCAGATTTATTTGGTGACCTCCACTGGGCCAACAAAGAGTAAAGTCTAAACTTCTTAAAACAGGCAGATTTGACAGCCATGTTTGCTGTGGCACTGGAACAAACACAATTAACGACTGCTCAAAGGAAAGCAATGGCATTTTCTTCATTGTTGGCCAGGAGACTGATCTTATTTAATTGGATAAAGGTGCAAACGAAGGGTAGAGGAGGTGATGACACATCTTAAATCGGAACATCTTTGATTTACTTTACGGGGCAATACTAAGAGATATTTCAAGGTCTGGCAGCCTTTTATTTCCTGTTTTGAATCCGAATTTCCATCTGCTTCAGCATAACTGGCAGCTTTATATATTTTACCCCCCCCCCCCCCCCCATAATTATTATCAGTGTGGTTATTATTGTCATTCAAATTTAGGTATTTAGCTTCAACCTGAGAGAGCCTGGAACTGGGGTGGCGTGTGTAGTACTAGTAGGATCTTTCTTGTTGCTGTTTCTCTGTGTTTTTTTACCTGTTTTTGTGATGTAAAATTTGAGCCTACTATTTTGTTCTGTATGTTTTGAATTGGATGTCTGTTGTTTGAATACAGAAAATCCATAAAAACACTTTGATTATTATTAAAACAGCCAATCAGCTCTTTAGTAATTTTGTTCGGACTGAAAATCTGTATAAATACCCTCGAACTGACCTTGATGACCGAGTGACCTCTGAAGTCAATGTGGACTCAATCTTTAAAGCAAAACTTCATAACTTTTTACTTAAAGGTATATGGTACCGCCCTCTGCACGAAAAATGCACATGCACTTTTTGTACACATGCCCTGTACCTGCTCCCGAGAGGGAATGCCTATTAAACCCATGTGAGAGCATGCACAAGCCCTTTACTCCTTGTTTTAGCAGTGATGTGAAATGGATTTCTCCAAATAGCATGCCAAACTTTACCCTTCAAGCAGAAACCGAGGAATCGGTGGAAATCCCGACCTGTGCTTTCAGTGTACGCCATCACATGAAAGAAGCTCCCAAAAACACTCTGGTCTTGTTTCTCTCTTCTGAGGCCTTGTTTTTCTTCTCATTCACTTGGTAGACAATTTTTCTCTCATGACCCTCAGCCATTTTAAAAGAACAGTGGTGAAAAAGGTGAGCTGGCTGAAACTGTAGCTCACCAAAGATATACACCTGAAAGTGCGCATGGGCAGAAACATATCACCAGAATGATTGACAATTAGGAGAACGACTTATTTTGATGATCCACCCAGAAAGAGAACATCCTCCCCTATACCTTAAGTATTAGTGTAATTTTAGATATACATCTATCTTATTCTGCTTATGTGTCAGGGTCATCTCCAGCAGACTATGAGCATAAAGCCAGTATACATCCTGGATAGGTCCCAGTCTGATGCAGGGCAACATAGAGACACAAAACCATGCAAACACACACACACTCTCACACTTAAGGACAATTTAGAAACACAAATATACATAAGAGTCATATTTTTGGACTGTGTTCTTTTCTTGAAATGCTACATTTAGCTGTGAACACAGAACTGATCTGCCTTGGCCCAAACCTAAAACATCTGCAAAATGTGTCAATGATTCAAACCTATTAAAGGTATAGTGGAGGATTTTCCAAATTTCTGAAAAGACCCCCTCTCTCCAATTTAGAAAAAATGCACATGCACAACCCTGTACCCGCTCCCAAGAGGGAAGGCCTATTAAACTTGTGCGAGAGCGTGCACATTTCTGATTATGCACGCACTGTTTAAAAGTTTCTTTTTGCATCGCTCATACAAGCTTTCTTTCCAAAAGAAGATTTGCAATTTTTCCACTATGTCAGACTCACCACCGATAAGTGAAAATGTCAAAGTCTGGTCAGCTTATTGGAGTTTGCAATTCATTGAAAGTGTTTATCTTAGATTTCTTGTCCACATGTGTTAAAATATACTGAAGTGTGACTGGGATGATTGGACGGCTTGCAGCGGATATCGTAAAACTTCCCTTTTTTTCAAATCCAAAACTTGACAAGTATGAATCTTAATTGACTAGAGCAGGGGTCTTCAACTTTTTTCCAGGCAAAGGACCCCCAATATATATATCCCACAGATTCTCTATGGGGTTCAGGTCAGGAGAGTTGGCAGACCAATTGAGCAAAGTGATACCATGGTCAGTAAACCATTTACCAGTGGTTTTGGCACTGTGAGCAGGTGCCAGGTCATGCTAAAAAAATGATATCTTCATCTCCATAAAGCTTTTCAGAAGATGGAAGCATGAAGTGCTCCAAAATCTCCTGATAGGTAGCTGCATTGACCCTGCCCTTGATAAAACACAGTGGACCAACACCAGCAGCTGACATGGCACCCCAGACCATCATCACTGACTGTGGGTACTTGACACTGGACTTCTGGCATTTTGGCATTTCCTTCTCCCCAGTCTTCCTCCAGACTCTGGCACCTTGATTTCCAAATGACATGAAAAATTTGCTTTCATCCGAAAAAATTCCTTTGGACCACAGAGAAGCACCACCAGTGCTGCTTCTCTGTAGCCCATCCCTAGGGAATGCGGCATCTGTAGCCCATTTCCTGCACACCCCTTTGCACAGTGGCTCTGGATGTTTCTACTCCAGACTCCAGTCCATTGCTTCCGCAGGTCCCCCAAGGTGTGGAATCAGCCCTTCTCCACAATCTTCCTCAGAGTCCGGTCACCTCTTCTCGTTGTCCAGCGTTTTCTGCCATGCTTTTTCCTTCCCACAGACTTCCCACTGAGGTGGCTTGATTTGGCACTCTGGGAACAGCCTATTGGTCATACATTCTTGCTTGAGGGTATCAGTGATGGCCTTCTGGACAGCAGTCAAGTCGGCAGTCTTACCCATGATTGGGGTTTTGAGTGATGAACCAGGCTGGGAGTTTTAAAGGCCTCAGGAATCTTTTCCAGGTGTTCAGAGGTAATTTGTTGATTCAGATGATTAGGTGCAAAGCTCCTTTACAGACCTTTTTCATGATATGCTAATTTTGTGAGATAGGAATTTTGGGTTTTCATCAGCTGTATGCCAAAAATCATCCGTATTAAGAGAATAAAATACCTGAAATATTTCAGTTAGTGTGCAATGAATCTATAATATATGAATGTTCAAGTTTTATCATTACATTAAGGTAAATAATGTACTTTATCACAATATGCTAATATTTTGACAACGACCTGTTTACACCTCTTGTTCAGGTACTTTTTGCTGGTTTCTTGTTGTTACTTGGTTCTCCATATGTGTTTTCCCCTGATGTCTCCTGGTTTTTGGTTTTGTGCATTTTGTTTCTGTGGTTTTTTTCCCCCATTAAATCAGCAAACTCATCTCTGTCTCCACATCTCTTCATATGGGGCCTAAACTAACTTCCACCAAACCATACACAATCAGTATCAAATAACTTCAAAAATTCAGTCACAAATCATGTCAAAAGTTGTATTTGGATAAATATCTTTGATGAAAAGTCAGTGGTCTTAAGAGATAATTAAAGCATAATGTCCTTATACAGTGCATCAAAAACAGCTACAAGTGCGTAAAGAAATAATACAAAAAAGACGAATATGTTGCAGCCCAAGTTGTAAAACTTGTAAGAAAAACATTTACATAACTTTAAAATTAAGTAATACAAAATCTTCCGGTGATATCATATTACAAACTAACTCAAATCAAACATTATATTTTTAATAAAGAATAACAGAGGGTACATAGCATGTTTGTGGTATACATAAAAAAAGGACTAAAAAAATGCACTAAAAAAATGGAAATCTAAATGAGTCATTGGTTGTGCAATGACAATTTCAGTGCATTTTTTCTTGAATTGAGGAGGTAATTAAGACACTTTGCCAGTGGAACAAGAAAATTTACATATTAAAATAAGAAAAAAAAATAGCTTTTTCTTATTTCGAGTGCATATTATCTAATGATTGTGTTTTAGGTGTAAAAATACTAATTCCATTGGCAAATCTACTCAAATAAAGGGCAAGTACACTCAATTTACACTTAATTCTTGAAGGTTTTTGCAGGGTACATTTCAAAGTTGCAGCTATAGAAAAACACGTATGATTAAAATAAAAAAAGCTTTTTTTTTTCTTTTTTTTTTATAAACATTCCCATTTAAGTTGACTTGACTAGGCGGAAACAAAGAATTTGTGTGGTTGTCTACTGTGCTTCATCTACCTTTACAAACCCCAATGCTGTTTCATTCAAAATGTCTTTTTGCAAGTAAATATACTCAACTAACCTTGATGTTATTTTACATGGGACATATATTCTCCCCAAAAGCTTTTATGGAGTTTAGAACCCTAAACTATAATCTTTTATTAATTGCTTGATTTATTTTAGTTTTTCTCCACTCCATTGTCCTCTTGCCACAGTAAATCAGGACATTTATCCAAATTATCCAATTTATCCATTTAAACAAATTTCAATTTGCCTCGGACTACATTTACACAGAAACCTTGGGTGCTTCCTCAGAGGCGATTACAGCGGTGTAAAAAGGTGCAGACGTGTTCTCCTGTTCATCCCCTGCGATGGTGATAGAGCAGTCGGTTTGATCGGTGGAGGTGGTAAGGTTGGAGCTGTCAGAGCCGTTGCTGTCGGACCGTGAGACAGGTTGGTACTCGCGCACAGTGCAGGCTCGCTCATTGAAGGTACTATTAAATCCATCTTTAATAAGGCCTTTGGGGAAACGAAACCAATCCTTGAAAAGGAAAAAAATATTGTCACTTTTCCTTCCACACTATTTATACAATAAGGCATCAAATAGGTCTACAGAGATCAATGTTAAAAATGTTTTCATTAGGAATTCATGGTTTGTCTGATAGTGTAAAGTGAAACCTTTTTAAGGATCTCACTAATGTGCAACTAACACTTATCATCACTCAAAAAGCTTCTGAAGCTACTAACCTCGACATCAGGAGAGTTCAGTACTGGCTTGGGAAGCGGAGGGATTAGGATGATTTTAACCCTGTGTGGAAACAACACAAAATATCTTCACTGATCACAAGATGTAAAATGTTAAATTGTACAAGGTATTGATATTTTTCCAAACACAAATGCACACTATTTGATTTGCAATTTGACAATAAAGTGTGACTCATTTACCTTTACTCTAACACACTAAAATGTTTGAGCATAACAAAAATAATATTAAGAATCTTTTCGGTATCAGCCAAAACAACATTTTTTGGAATAAATGAATCTGCATCTAATGTCTCCAATATAAGCTGCCAATGGATACGCAACACTTCTATCCTTTTCTGATAAATGCTTATGAAACATATTGGCGACTGACAAATGGCTCAGTTTTTCTCATACCTATAGTTTTTTATTGCCCTCTGAGTCACACCACTTGATCTGTCATGGTTTTGCATTTTTTGGTTTGGTGTAAGTGTTGTTTTTGAGTTTCCATATGTTTCATTTCCATTTTGTGGTGTTTTTCTGGTTGTATTTGAGTTCTTATGTTTTTCTTGTTTAGCCTCTGTTGCCCTCTTGTGTCAGTCTTCCTCTCCTAGCTCCATTCTAGATTCTTCTGTCCACACCTGCTTCCAATC
Source organism: Cyprinodon brontotheroides (assembly GCA_018398635.1). Lineage (NCBI taxonomy): Eukaryota > Metazoa > Chordata > Actinopteri > Cyprinodontiformes > Cyprinodontidae > Cyprinodon > Cyprinodon brontotheroides. Next base: position 2,299,557 of record JAGKQL010000034.1, on the reverse strand, counting down.
AGTTCATTACCCCAGTCTGTTTGAAATATATACTCCTCCTCTTCAGTTCCTGCTGGTTCCTCGTCGTTTCTTAGCTCCTCATGTGCGTTTTCCCTGACATCTCCGTTTTTTCTGTTTTGTTGTTTTTATGATTTTTGCTTCAGTTGCCACCCTTTGGAATATTAAATCTGGAAGAAACCACTTTCATCTCTGCATTTGGGTCCTCTTCAGGCCTTCATACAACCCGACATGATCAAGCTTCCTCTAAAATTCCAAACTACAAAATAAGTTTTACCTAAAGTACATATATACCTTAACAGAAATGTAAAAGTTATATGGGGAACTCCAAATAAAAACTGCCTGTCATACTTTATCTCTGTTTTCTAATCCCATTAGGGGATTAGAGAAAAAAAGTTAGCACAAAACAAGTAAAAGTTTTTTCTTACTCCAAAAACATAAAGGTTCATGAATTAGAATAACAAGCAGCATATTTTTTCATTGTAATGTAGAAAAAACTGTGTTTGTTTCACCTAATTAGTCATCTTTTTTATGGACATGTTGGAAAAGGAGGCTTTTAAACATAGAATTTATAGTTTGTTGGAGTTTTTTTGTTTTTTTGGCAGCAATGTTTTTTACATTACTGTTATCTATGTTTGCTCTTCTTATTTAAATTTTTTAGTGATATCAATAGCTATTTTTAATCAACTATTCTATAATACAATGCAGGACTTTTTCATTGTAAGTAATGATAGGCTCTTTTAAGTATTAGGGTTGATTTATTTTTCTTATTTTTCAAGTTTTCACCCAAGGAAGCAATGTGTTGAAGATGTTACCTTAAAATACATCCTTTGGCTTTCCTCCATTTGATTTAAATATTGTGAATTGCTCTGAATCCTAAAGCTATAATATTATCATATCGGCTTTCTCAAATTTCTCAGTTCCTCATTAATCTCAGAAGATCGAAGATAATAAATGTGATTAAGCTAATGACATGATCATCATTCATTCAATGAGCAAACAGGAATATTTTTGTTAAACCTCATAGACCCAAAAAAGGAATAGTTTAGAACGATGATATATTTACTGTCAGAAAGTGGTGCACAAAAAGTTATGGATATTACTGCCTGTAAATATCTGACTTCAGTTATACAGAAATACAGAATATATACAACAGATGCTTCCAATAAAGTTGCCCTTATATCCAGCATATAAATCGACTTTGAAAATTGGAAAAAAGGAGAAAACTTTAGAGGATTGTTGAAGGGGAGGTTTGAAAAGAATGTTCTTGTTCAGGAAAGCATACTGAGGTAAGAATAAAAGGGATTAATGATGATAAAATGAAAAGAGCAGAGGGGGGGAAGAATAATGAATCCTGACATGACCTACCGTTCATTGTGCAGTAAGATCAAGACCAGAAGAATGAGGGTGGTGGCACCCACAGCATACAGCACTGCCGTCCACACTGATATTCCATTATTTCTTATATTTGTGTCTGGGGAAATGTTTAATGTTCTGTTAACTCATTTTTTATTCTGCATGCACATAATGCTCAGAATGAAATGAATCCTGCAGCCTTACCTGTGGTGTTATTGAATCCCCAGACCACAGGCTCGCTCCAGTCGCTCCAATATTCAGACTTTCCACAGCTTTCCTCTATTCTGCTCCTCACCTGCAGCTCATATCTGGAGCTGCTGGAGGGCAAGTTTTGGCAATAACTCTGCTTATGAAACACTGACAAAATCTATGGCAGAAAACAGCTCATGAGATGTCGGATCATTAGAAGGAATATAATGAGAAGAAGAAAACAAGCACCTCCCAGTCGTTGTTGTTGATTCTGATTCGTACTTCACTGTCGACACATTTGGGGGTAGTATGGTTCCAGTAAAACCACAGGTTAAAATCAGATCCATTCTTTACCGTCACGTTGGTTGGTGGGTTTAATTTCACTAATGCCAGCAGGGACATGAAGGGACAGAGAAATGTAATGTATTTATACTTTAAATCATTAAATCAAAACAGGATTCTGGATTTTTAAATATGTAAGTTCTTTAAGATGAAACTTTTTTTTATTTTTTTAATGGAGCTGTTCTATTACCTACCTTTAGTTTTAAGTTCATGTTTCTTCTGAAACACCTGACTGCCGTCGCTCAGTTTGGTGTAAAATGTGTCGAATCTCTGGAGTTTGGTGTAGGGACGCCTACATCCAATGTTTAATCCGTTCTCTAACAGATATTCAGCACAGCTAGTTTCCTTCTCTCCTTCAAACCTGTGTAAAAATGTTCTGTTACTGAACTTTTTCTCATTCCCAACACAGTGACTCAACTAAACATTTGAAAGGTTATATTTTGGATCTAATTTGTTGTACTGGTGTTACTCCCCCGAAGCCCTTCAATTATAGACATCAAGCTATCATCACTTATATCAGGCAATATTAATCTCATCAGGAGAGATAATCTGGCGTCTCCACATTAACTTGTTTCTGATTATTGTGATGGCCTTCATGCACCCTTTGATTCTCTGGCTCCTTTAAAAATCTTTAGTGCTTCTTTTACTCAGTCTGGTTTACATGTGAATAACGTTTGTACTTTAAAAATCACATGGCTGCTGTGCTGAACATCTATATAGAAAAACAGGGATTGCATCCATGGGAATTATACTATACTCTTCTGTTACAATACAAGGAAGAGATTTCAAATGCTAAATATGATGCTGGAAACTCCCAAATTATATTCTTTATACACCCTAAATTATTATAAATTTCCTAGCGACACAAAGGGCAGTCAGTTGGGGTTTGGGGCAAGACACAATCAAAAAAATCATAGAGGTTCATCCGAATGAAATAAGTTTGACCCACTTCTTACAAATTCAGTTGTAAAAACAATTTTTTTCAGTTTACCCTATTTTTCCAATTAAATCAAAGTTTGGTTCCCAAAATAGCTGTTTTTGGATCAAAGGGAGTGGATGAGGCTCATTTGGAGTTATTTTCTCCTTTTTTTATAACTAATTTCTTTCTTAAAGTTACGCCAGTTTTTCAGAATCCAGAATCATGCATTAAGTCTTTGTGCTTAAATTCTTAGGAATAGAGAAATGTACTTTGGTAAGTGAGAAAGTCCTTTAATATTTTTGTTGTTTTGTTTTGCTTTATTATCTTATTAATTTATATTGATAACTTAAACAAGATGTCTTTCATAAATCTTCTAGTGACGTGTTTTAATGTTTATTTGATTTCATCTGAAAAAAAGTCTTGGTTTTCTTTAGGGATGCACGATATTGGGATTTTGGCCGATATCCGATATATGCCGATATTTTAAAACTCCTGTAGCCCGATAACCGATGCTCGATACTGATATTAAAGCTGGACAAAAATAAGTAGTCATTGAAAATAGCAGGTTTTGTTATCCATTTCTGACACTTTGAAAAAAATAATATACTCAAATATATTTTCATATGCTGATATCAAATTGATTTTTTAAAACGCGCGTATGTCGATCTATTTTACTTTCAAAATCTTGTGAAATTTCATCGTTCTGTTACAAACTTTCATTTGATATTTTGCAAATTCTTGTGATTTTGTTAGTAAAATAGATTGATACCGCGTCGCTTGATACATATATCAACATATAAAAGTATGGCAAAACTTCGTGAATTTTCGGGATTTCGTAGCATAACGATGACATATAGCAATATTTCATTAGTAAAAAGAGATTGATATGGTGTTTTTAAATGGCAATATATCAGCATATGAAGATATTGTGATATTTTAATGTATCAATATTTTTCCCTCGTCTTAGAAATTTTTAAGTCTGTAAAAAATAAGTTTTTGAGGAAATGAAGAAGAAGTAGTAGTTATTTTTTCTTTTTTAGACTTTAGAAACTCAGAAGCTGATCAAATATCGGGTTAAATATCGGTGGGGCGTGGACGATGTCCGATATTCAGTTTTAAAGCCGATACAGGCCCATACCGATAGGGGGCCGATTATATCGTGCATCCCTAGTTTTCTTACAGAATTTCCTTGCATTAAACTTCATCTGGTTTCCTGCTAACTCTGGCCAGCTGCTAAAGAGTAGCATCCCCACAGCATAATTCTACTTCCTCCATGTTTGATCATGGCGACGGTGTGTGTATAAAGTATAGCAGACTACTATATAGGTGGCTTCCAAAGGTAAATATTTGAACATGATTTTATTTTTGTACGGCAGCGTAAAAAGTCCTGAAAACAAACTCATACAATTAAGAGAAAAACTAAAATTGTTTTCACTATTTTTAAACAGCTCTTACATTCTTAAACAGAGTCATTAAATGATCCCAAATGTATTTGTTATTTCTTTAACAGGTGATAACTACATTATTATTACTTGATACATACCGGCTGGAAAAGGTGTAATTGACGTTTGGAGTCCCCTGCAGTTTCCAGGAACAGTGAACATTTTCCAGGTTAATCACAAGACAGTCCAAATCTATCATAAAAACAAAGATTAAAATGTTTGATTGAACAGTGTCATGATGCATATACAGAAAAATATGTACGTATGTATAAAAATCCACGACTATGTGGATTCCTTGAATAATTATATGTGAAGATTCTCAGTCATCCAGGTCACCCAAGCTTGACAAATTCAGTTTAGGCAACTGGTCGTGAATTTTTCTAGAAGACATTTTGCCTCTCATCCAAGAGGCTTCTTCGGTTTCTAACTAGTGGTGGCGAGCGCTGAGATTAATATATTCTTTGTAACAAAGAATTAAGGTAAACAAGCTTTGGCTCTGATCCCTCACAGTAGATTGCCAAGGAGGTCACATGGGCGGTGTTAATGGTCCTAAGGGGTTCTGATGGGTCTTTAACTCTCTCGTAAGGTGAGGGCATCTGAGAGGTGAATCTTCTGGGCTTTGATCCTAAAAGTGCTTTGTAAGTAGGTGAAAGCTTATGTCTAACACCTCCTCTGTTGAGGGATGTTTTTTCCAGGTTAACAAAGATGGCTATCTTAAACCCTCGTGCAAACCATCTTACTTCCTTTGCCAGAATATGGATGAAGTTGTTTTCCTTCAGTTGTCGGTGAACCGCTGAGTCCTGTCCTGAGGGTTTGACGCTCATGTGCTGAGCTGTGTCCCTGTGTAGTGGTTGCTTGGTCTCTCCAATGTTAAGGTCTGTATATTCTTCACCACGCTGAACGGCATAAACCATGTTATCGGCCTTGTTTCTGGGTGTCTTATCTTTGGGGTGAACCAGTTTTTGTCTCAGGGTGTTGCCGGGTTTGAAGTGCACAGGGAGCCGGTGCTGGTTGAAAATCCTCCTGAGTTTTTCAGAGACTCCAGCAACATAGGGAATGATGAAGTTCCTTCTTCTGTTTTCTTCCCTTTCAGGAGACTTTGGAAAAGCCCATCTGGGATAACCACAGTTCTTAAGGGCTGTCCTGATTTGTTTCTGTTCTCTTATCTTCCCTCTCTTACTGGTGGGAATGGTTTTTGCTTGTGTCTGGAGGGTTCTAATGACTCCTTTTGTGTTCTAGTGGGTGGTGTGAGTCAAAACAGAAGTACTGGTCAGTGTGTGTGGGTTTCCTGTAGACTTATGTGTTGAGTTGTCTGTCTGCCTCGATGTGAACCGCTCAGTCCAGGAAGGTAAGGCTGTCATCTTTAACATCTATTACAGGTGAAATTGATGTTTCGTTCCACTGCGTTTATGTGATCTGTGAACGTGTCGATATCCTTGGTCTTTATTTTGATCCATGTGTCATTCAAGCAACAAAACCAGTGACTGGGTTTTGTTCCCATGTGTGAGTGTAGAGCTCGGCTTTCCACTTCTTCCATCTATAAGTTCGCCACTACAGAAGACACAGGAGAGAGCATCATGCATCCATGCTTCTGCCTGTAGAAAACTTAGTTAAATTAGAAGTATGTGGGGGTGAGACACAAGTCCAGAAGAGGGTAGGTGTGATCAGTGGTCAGGTTGGTCCATTCTGGCAGAGTATGGTCTTGAAGTGAACACATAATTGGAGACCCAGGTCTTATCCGTGTCCAGTTGGCTGATGTTTCTGTCCAACACTGGAGCTCCTTTATCCTCTTGGAGAAGTCCTGTGAGTTAGCAATGTCATGTGGTGTGTTGCCAACCAAAGGACCAAGGATGGAAGCGAGATGTTTGGCAATGTTGTAAGTGACTGTTTGTATATCTTTGGGAGGCCATAGATCCGGGGAATGGCTTAATCTGGGTACAGTAGTATTGTTGCCTGTCAATGGCTTTGTCCGTTTCTAACTGCTGAAGGCAGGTGATGACCTTCTTGTAGCTGCTGGTGCAATCTTCAGTCTTTCAGAGGTGGCTGTATCACTGAAGATGGCTTTAACTTTGGCGTGGTAGCCAGCTGTGTTAAATACAACTGTGCATCTTCCTTTGTCCACTCATAGTATTATGAATTCCTTGTCTCTTTGGAGGGCTCCCCAACACTAGTTAGAACTGATGAAGCCTTTTGGCGAAACTTCTTTACGTCCAGTTGCCTGAACTGAATTTGTCAAGCTTGTCCTTTCATATTTTATTTTCCTTAAATTTCTATTTGCTTTATAATCTCTAAACCTTGTAGAAAAACTATGTATTAATTTAAATAGGTATGTATGCTTTATTACAGTTGATTTTGACCTGTTTTTAAAGAGGATCTTTCTACCCTGTTTAATAGACATCTCTCCTGTTTTGTGCTGAAAAAAAACTGCTGCCAAAGCAGTTTTTGGTGTCCTATTTTCGCCATGATCAGGATCTTTCACTAATTTATTTTTGTGAATTTGTTAACATCGAAGTCAGGTGTGAGATTTTTAGGTGTGTAACTGGCATAGCAGCAACTGTTTTTTGGCAAAATATAGACAATTTGGCATTTCAACAGCTGAGGGAAAAGGGCAAAAAACAACAAGTATTTAGTGAAATTTATGTGTTTAAATACATTAAATCCAAAGTAATTATATTCGCATGTATTTGTTCCATATCATTGTTTTGTATTCACTTGTTGATATTCATAGGACAAGTATTTTATATCCAGATGAAGAGCACACAAAAAATATCTTAAGTCAAACAAGCCTAAACTTTTTTGCATTTCCGTGCAGCTAAAACTTGACTAAAACCTTCAACTATGAAGTGACGTAACTGTAACTAACCCTAATAGGCATTTTGTCCAGAAGACTAAGACTAATGCTTCTAAAACAGTCCTGCTCTGAAGCAAAATGAATAAAGAACAATGTCAACATATTCAAATACTATAAACTGACAATGGAAATGAGGCAGATTAACAAATAATAAGATCACAAAATAGTCACGCATTTGATAGATTGGAAGGCAAAAGTTTAGTGTTGGAGCCTAATGTTTGGTTTATGTTTGAATATTTTATTCTTTCTAGGTTACTGTTATTTCTCTGATTTAATATAAAATATGAATGTGAAATATTTTTGTTGGTTTGAATTATGAGTTGACTTAATTATGAAATAATTAATTGTTTTGTTATATTTTTTGTTGGCTGAGCATAATTGATGCTGCTTCTAACCTTTTCATTACAGACAGGTCACCGCAGCACCTGTAATATATTAGTGTTTGCTATTGGGGTGAGCTGCTGAATTCAGGCACGCAGCTTTACAGTTTTTGACCGCTGCTGAGTGTTTTTTTTTTTTTTGAGTGGCTTCAAAAGAAAGAAATGAACCGATATGATCTGCCTGTTACGTAACTGTCGAAAGAAAATCTAAGTTTATTTTTTGAAAAAGAAAAAAAAAAACATCTTGAAGGAGAGAATGTGTTGGAATCTATGGTCACTTTAAAATCTTTTAACAGAGCTTGAACGTGTTAGACTTGGATGGATGTGAACCGAGAGCCACGCACATCATTATTGGAAGGATTGCGCTAATAACAGCAAAAGAAAAATCATTCAAAACTGAAAGGCAATTAAAATAAAACAATTCTATTGTAATTTATAGAATGGAAAGTTTTTCGTTAAAACTGCAAAAGAGATAAAAAAAAACAAAAAAAAACAAAAAAAAAACAATACAGACATGTTACAGCTTATTTAAACTTGTTCTTCTCATTTTTTGAATAAATATAAATCTAAAAACATGGTTAATGTGAGTGTAAAGTAAAAAGCAGCGATAGATTTAGATTGCGTTTCCCGGCAGTACAGACATGAGCAGAAACAAGCGCACATGAACCCGAGGAGAAATGGCGTCAAAGGGGATTTTCTTGGTTTGATTTTTAATTTTCTGTATAGAACAGAAGTTAGGTTGAAAAGTAAATTACTGAAAACTAAAATCATCGATACATGTTTATTGTACTCAATCAATAATGGATTACTAAAGCATTTTAATAAATAAAAGCTAAGCAGTAAGAAAACTTTTCAATTTCATCTGCCTGAAGTCTTTCAGGAAATCAGGTAGCCCGATAGTTTAAGCACATTTAAACTTAACTATTTAAGTCACTGCCAGTAATACAACCATATGAATATGTTTAACTAGATAAAGATGTATTTAAAAGCTCTTACCAGGTGGTTTATCAGTCATTATTTGACCAAAGAGAGTGAAAAACAGAAATAACCAAGTCGACATCATGAGGCTTGATGTTTTCAGCGTCTACTTCGCTTCAGCTCTCAATTTCCGTGTTTTTTTTTGTGGGGGTTTTTGCTTCCTGTAAGTGACACTTTCAGTACCTATTACGCTGTAATTGTCCTTCCTGAAAACTTGGTTGTGAACTGCAGTATAACATTCCACTAAGTCAATGTTTTGGGAGTCATATATCATGCTTAGAATTAATATCTTATTTAGAAAGGTACAGATCTGTCCCCAGCTTGATTCTCTAACCTCCTGACAAGTGTGCTGCTATATATTAACACATCCATGTACATCAATATGCAAAGAAAGCTGAAGTTTCTGGCCTAATCACTCTGAGAGCTCATTCACAACATATACAGAAGGTCCTAAAATTTAAACTAAAGCACTGGAGCTCTCATTTGTTTCAGTTACGATCAGAAAGAGTCAACAAGAAGAAAGAAACTGCAATATTGCATTAATTCTGCTGCTGGGTGCTGTTGATTCAAAAGGTCACAAAGACACACTTCTCATTTGCTTATGTAATAGATAGTCATTATATAGTGATTTGTGACATGTTTATTTAGGTTGGTTGAATATTCAAAAAATTTCCATTGAAATCCTATAAACTGTTATCAAAAACTATTCTTTCACTCAACAGTCTTTAATGAAAACTGAATTTTTGCTGCAAGTTATTATTACTAAAAACAGAGGCCTGTGAAGAAGAATCATTAATTGAGAATCAATTAAGCAAATTGATCTGTTTGTGAGATTTGGAAGATTTATAAGGGAATTTTATGCTTATCAGGATTGAACAGCGAAAGGAAGGTGCTGGATCATTACCATATTTCCACCTTTTTGCTTGAAACTCCATAGGCAGAATTGAATTGAGAACAAAACATTTCACATTAGAAGAGTCCACTTTTATGTGAGCCTAAGTGTGGGTCAAGGGTTCATTGGGGACGGGGCCAAAGACAGCTCTGGAGAATTGAGACAGGCTATGCGCTCAAACCTTCAGCAGGAATTTGCAATTGAAGTACACAATGGTGGAAGGGCAGGTATTGGGACTGGGCTTAAGATGTCATGCTACTTAAGTACAAACTTGACCAAGCAGGATCCCATGTGAATTCGGCGGGGAAAAAAACGTATGTTTTATGTTACAGTGTTTTAGTTAGAACCGAATAAGTGATATGGTGTATATACTGCACTCTATACTTGATGAATTAGTAAAAACTGTAATAGATGAGAGCTACAAATAAAACCTTTATTTAACATATTTCAGTTCAATCTCCCGGAAGTCTCAGAAAATCAGATAGCAACTCTCACATGCAGCTGCCTATAGATGTTAAAGTTATTATGCAGTCTGGTTATTCCACCTGCATTCAGCTTTTCAGCACCTCTTTTTTTCACTTCTGAGTGCAGTTTTACATAGACCTTTTGCCCCCATAAACAATTTTCACTTTGATTTGGGCAACCAAAAGAGTTATGTCTGAAATTTTAAAATAAAAAATTGTGTACTAGTATATCTATTGAGTTACATGGCAAACTTTGGGTAGAACATTAAATCTGCTTTCCGTTAAAGTGTCCTTAAAAAGGAGTTTTCTTATGACTCTTTGAATAACTCAGTCATTGAAGAGTAGGCTTCAAAAATATCAGAAAAGTGGTTAAATGGGGCAGGATCAGTTACAGGAAACTAGGAAATGTTTAGACCCTTAGTGATGGTCAAGTGCAAAATATGTCATTCGTTACCTAGCGTTTCTGATTACCTGATCCCGGCCTGTTCTTCCTCTCAAACACTGAGCCTACCTGCACTCATCGGATCTCAGTAGTGAGCGTGTTTTAGCATTACCTTAGTGTTTCTGATTACATTATCCTGGTCTGCCTCTCAACCATTGAGCCTGCCTGTTCCTGTTCTGATCTGTTTGCCTCACCTGGCTTCAGACTGCTGAAACTCTGAACCCGCCTGTACCTGTTCTAATCTATTTGCCTGGATCTATTTGCCTGACCTGTCTTCAGTCTCCTGCTTTTTTTCCGGGGCTGCAGCATCTGGGATGCTCTGGGTGGCGACGGCAGCATCTCATTAAGCAAGCCCACTGGCCGAATCGTGACATTGTTCTCTGGGCATGGACTGAAATTTGACTTATTCTCCCTCATTTATTATAGGAGAATAAGAATAATCTTAGATATCTTTTTAATACAGTTGTTAAACCTCACCCAGAGCCATAGCTCTGTTGAACCATCCATTCCACTTGCTCTCAGCTGTAATTTTTGGATGATTCTTTTATAAATAAGATTGATCTTATTGAAAATAAGATCATAAGCACTCTCTAAAAACAATTGGTTTATCTCTGGAAGGGAAGGCAGCATCTGAGGTAGCCATAGAATCTGAACCGGGTTTAGACTGCTTTGATTCAGTCAATCTTACAAAGTTAGCAAAAGTTGTCTTTATCTAAGACTCCAGTTTGTAACAGGTTATTTAAGGAGGTAAGTTCTCTGATCTTCCTTTCCTATTTTAGATATGATTAATCTATCTATGTTACAGGGATATGTACCAAAGACTTTTAAGGTTGCTGTAATTAAACCTTTACTTAAGAAATAGTACTCTTGACCCAGACAATTTGGTCAATTATAGACCTATATCCAATCTTCATTTCTTATCTAAAAAACTTTAGAAAGTAGTTGCCAAACAAGTGTGCAATCACTTACTACAACTATAAATTGAACCCTTTTTGAAGAGTTTCAGTCTGGCTTTAGAGCTCATCATAGATCTGAAACAGCTCTGCTGAAAGTCATCAATGATATTCTCATGGCCTTCAGATAATGGACTTGTATCTGTACTTTGTTCTGTTGGATCTCAGTGCTGCATTTGGATACAGTTGATCATGATATTCTTTTGGAAAGACTTTTAATATAATTTTATTGGAATGAAAGGAACAGCACTAGACTGGTTTAAATTCATTCTATATCTGGTTGATTTCAGTTTGTTCACGCAATGACAAAACCTCCTCAAGATGATGCTCAAGGGTTTCCTCTGAGTACCACAGGGATCAGTGCTAGACCAATTCTCTTTAAATATGCTCTCAATCGGTAGCGTTATTGACAACAGCATGGGATTCATTTCCACTGTTATGCTGATGATACCCAGCTATATCTGTCTATAAATCCAGATGAATGCATATCTTGAAGACATAAAATCCTGGATGACTTAACTTTCTGCTTCTGAATGCAGACAAAACAGAAGTTATAGTCTTTGATCAGAGTCGTTGAAAAAGAATCTGATTAGTCAGCCACTTAATTTGAATGGAATTAAACTGATTTCAGATAATCAAGTAAAAATTCCTGGTGTTATTATTGATCCGGACCTGTGATTTAAAATCCCATTTCAAACAGGTTTTTAGAATTTCCTTCTTTCAGCTGCGGAATATTGCAAAAATTAGAAATATCCTGTCCTGGGGTGAAGCTGAGAAACTAGAAACTAGGACGTAGGGACCCCTATTTCATCATTCTGCTTCATTTTATCTCTATTCTGCCACTCTGCAGACTCTGTTAGTTCAATCTGTAATGCTATGCTTATTCTGCTTTTTCTCATAGTAGCTTCATCTGGTCTATTCCTGTTTGGCTGTGACACCATCCTGGAGAGAAATATCAGCTGTGCTGCTGCCATCAACACCGGTGTCTATTGTTTTTCAGTGTGAAGTCCTGTTTCTCTGACCATGACTGGCTGGATGTGCTCTCTTTCATCCTCTGACATGGGAGCTGCCTCAGAGCTCGTCTGTGTCTCTGCTAGGTGTCACTCTGGACAGGGCCGCTTTACAGCTGCTTTTTGTGTCTCTGCTTCGTCTCCTTGAACCCCAGTCGGCCTCGGTGCAGATGGCCGCCACACTGAGCCTGGTTCTGTTGGAGGTTTCCTTCCTGTTGAAAGGGAGTTTTTCCCTTCCACTGTCGCTACAAGCATGTTTAGTGTGAGGGATTGCATTCGAGCTTCAATGAAACAATGTAATCAACTGGTTTTCCTTAGATAGAAAACTGAATCATTTTGACTGTATGATCTTGTGAAATGTAAAGTGCCTTGAGATGACACGTGTTGTGAATTGGTGCTATATAAATAGTGAATTGAAATGAAACTATTAAACCAGGTTAATGACTCACATTCATAATCTTCCTCCTTATTTGCTAAGATTTTCAATCATTTTATTGTTGTTTCTACTAGCAAACTAGCATGTTTAGCCTGAAGAATAAAAGAGGAGGAAAAAGAAAGAAGGATTAGAAATATCAATCAACAAAATTTGGTCTTGAATTTTTTTTTTTAATAAAAAGAAAAATAGCAAGTTAACATCAGGTATTACAAAACTGGGTAAGCAACGCACATTTAATATAACGGATATAAGCAATAAAATTAAGAATTAGTTATAAAAGATTAAACTCAAAGGTGAATATTTGTAAAACCTTAAAACATGCATCACTGGAAGTAGAGTGATACAGTGATACAATGATACAGTGGTAATTTTACAACCCTGGATAGGCTATCAAATTATAACTGCTTCCCAAAATAATGATACAAAATAACATTGTGAACACTTTTTGGTTAACTATAACTATTCATTTCCTGCATCAACTTTAAAGTCAACAGGTATGTTTTTTAGTATAAGTTCTTACATTTATAATAAAAAATACATTCATACAATATCTTTCAGTCTCTCAGCTTCAACATAGATAAAAATGTTAATTGAAAAAAGTAAAATAAACAAGTGGTTTGTAATTTGTTTTTACGCCTCTTCATAAATCCCACTTCAAAATATCTAAAACTAGAACATACTTTTTGAACGTGTCCTCAATATAAACCAACCTGCTAAGAAACCCATTTTTGGACTATTTTTCAAGGTTCAAAACATCTTTCTGCTACTATATATAGTTTAGAAATCCTGATGCTATCGTACATGGGTCACAAATGCATGATGCATGACCTTTTATTTCCAGTTTACCTGCTTGATTTCCTCATGTTTTTCTGAATTCCAGCTATTGTCATATTCCTACAGTATGTCAGGACATTTGTCCAACAACAAAAAGAAGAATTGTTCCAATTTGACAGATCAAAATTTGCCTCAAACAACATTTACACCGAAGCCTTCAGCCCTGCCCCTTCCCCTGCGATGGTGATAGAGCAGTCGGTTTGATCGGTGGAGGTGGTAAGGTTGGAGCTGTCAGAGCCGTTGCTGTCGGACCGTGAGACAGGTTGGTACTCGCTCACAGTGCAGGCTCGCTCATTGAAGGTGCTATTAAATCCATCTTTAATAAGGCCTTTGGGGAAACGAAACCAATCCTTAAAAAAAAAAAAGAAAAAAGGTCATTTTCTTGCATCATCATTTATACATTTATTACATCACATATGAATAAAGAGATGAAAGAGTTTTTTTTTTTTTGTTTTGATCAGGAATTCATGGTTTGTCTGACAGTGTAAATTGAAACCTGTGTAAAGATATTTAGTAATGTGCCACTAATACTTGTGTCATTCAATCAAAACAAAGTGTGATTATAAAGGTGAACTCATCCTTAAACACAAAACATTGTTAAATCTTCCATCACACTTGTCGCTGGCGAGGGGTGCTGGTGCCTATCTTCAGCTGTCAATAGGCGAGAAGCTGGGTACACCCTGGACAGGTCGCCAGTCCATTGCAGGACAAGACAGAGACAAACAACCATTCACACACTCACACCTGTGGAGAATCTACAGAAGCCAAATAACCTGTGGGAGGAAGCCGGAGTACCCAGAGAGAACATGCTAACTCCATGCAGAAAGACCCTGGGCCAGGAATTGAACCCAGAACCTTCTTGCTGTAGGGCAGCAGTACTACCCACTGCTCCACTGTGAGATGTCATGAGTTAGTTTCTCCCTTGCTTTTCTCTTGTAAGGAAGGAAACCCTTTCATATCTAAATATGATTTTATCATGGCATTTCTTTGTAGATACTATATCATAGATGCTTTCCCATAGGTTCAGGTTCATGTAACCCAAGCTTTGCTAGACTGCAGCAAGAAACAAACAAACAGGATGAAATATTAATCTTGTAGATTACCTCAACATCAGGAGAGTTCAGTACGGGCTTGGGAAGTGGAGGGATTAGGATGATTTTAATCCTGTGTGGGAATAACACACAATTTCATATAAACCGACATACATTACAGGCATTGGTATTTTACTGAATTGTAGTAATTGGCTTATTTGTCTGAAAACAAGATAGTACATAGAATATTAAACATCAGATTAAATACAATACGGGTATTTTTCTCTACCACAAATGTGCATTATTTGACTATTTTTTGCATAGTGAAGACATGTTTAAGTGTAACAATGAACTGTTCATTTCTGTATTTAATGATAATAATTAAATAAATTTCAGTTACAGGTTTCAGATTCGAAAAGCAATAGGAAGGTTAGAACTAAAAAAGATACTGAAAAAGTTGAAAAAAGTTGAAGGAAATAAGCCTTCCCGACCAGATATAGGAGCGTATACAGATAGATGATGATAGATAGATAGATAGATAGATAGATGATAGATAGATAGATAGATAGATAGATAGATAGATAGATATATATAGATAGTGATAGATAGATAGATAGATAGATATAGATAGATAGATAGATAGATAGATATGATAGATAGATAGATAGATAGATAGATAGATAGATAGATAGATATCACACAAAACATACACCATTACTTCTTACATAAAAAAAAAAATGTATTTTGGTTGTTATTATTATACATTAATGCTATATTATTATTATTTTTTTTTTTGTATAAAAGTTAGCATATATTAGAAAACCCCCAATGTGTTTTCCTTTCATATGCTCACCTGGTCAATGTGTGGTAACATGGTTACATTTAATATTTTAAGTATTAGAGATTTAATGTGTATAGTATATCACCCACAAGCTTGTATATACTATGTTATTCTTAAGGATGTCATTTATTGTAATTGTTTTTACTTTTTTTTCTTTTCTCCGTTTCATTCAAAAAGACAAGTGTTGTGAATTAGCCATGGCTGTAGACGCTGTGATGCTGTGATGCAGACATCAGATTATTTCTCATAAAATGATCTATGTTTATCTGTCTCTAGAAAATACTGTACACCAAATATAAAACATGCAGTTTCACTGCATGAGGTTTAACAGCGAAAAACATACAATAACGCTAGTAAGAAAAATATTACTGATTAAAGCAACAATTTATTTGAACAAAACTTAAAGAATAAAATGACGGTAATAAAAAACTTAATACCTGAATAATTTAATATATTTAAATTTTCTGTAAAATGTACATTTATAGTTTAGATGAAAATTTGGTTTGAATTAAAATGACAAAATAAAAAAGTAATGAATCCTGACATGACCTACCGTTCACTGTGCAGTAAGATCATGACCAGAAGAATGAGGGTGGTGGCACCAGCAGCATACAGCACCGCTGTCCACACTGATATTCCATTATTTCTTATATTTGTGTCTGGGAAAAGGTTTAATGTTCTGTTAACTTAGATTTTTTTTCTGCATGTGCAAAATGTTTAGTATGGAAAAATGAATCCTGCAGCCTTACCTGTGGTGTTATTGAATCCCCAGACCACAGGCTCGCTCCAGTCGCTCCAATATTCAGAGTCTCCACAGTCATACTTTAATTTGCTCCTCACCTGTAGCTCATATCTGGAGCTGTTGGAGGGCAAGTTTTGGCAATAACTCTGCTTATGAAACACTGACAAAATCTATGGCAGAAAACAGCTCATGAGATGTCGGATCATTAGAAGGAATATAATGAGAAGAAGAAAACAAGCACCTCCCAGTCGTTGTTGTTGATTCTGATTCGTACTTGACTGTCGACACATTTGGGGTTAGTCTGGTTCCAGTAAAAACACAGTTTAAAATCAGATCCATTCTTTACCGTCAGGTTGGTTGGTGGGTTTAATTTCACTAATGACAGCAGGGACATGAAGGGACAGAGAAATGTAATGTAATTTAAATTATTAAATCAAAACAGGATTCTGGATTTTTAAATATGCAAGATTTTTAGAAGAAACTATTTATTTTTTCACGGAGCTGTTCTATTACCTACCTTTAGTTTTAAGTTCATGTTTCTTCTGAAACACCTGACTGCCGTCGCTCAGTTTGGTGTAAAATGTCTTGAATCTCTGGAATTTGGTGTAGGGACGCCTACATCCAATGTTTATTCCGTTCTCTAACAGATATTCAGCACAGCTACTTTCCTCCTCTCCTTCAAACCTGTGTAAAAATGTTCTGTTATTTAACTAGATTACACTCATAACAATTGTAGCTATGACAAGGTCACATACTATATTAGAAAGAATCTGTGGTGTGACTTTTGGCGGCTAGTGGTTGTTTTACGAATGTGGGAACATATTACCCTTTAGAATACAATAGCGCAAATTTAACTGCTAACAATTAACTATGTTGCTAATATACCTCATACTCACCAGAAGCACATATTAAAGCATACTTGCCAAAGAGAGAAGTACATTGTTTTTGTGGAAAACTAAGGCCTTACCAAAATAATACAAATAGAGTTTTGAATTTAGATGATGGGTCTCTAACCTGCAGCTAGTACAGTAGAGCCACATGTGGCTTCTTACATTACCCAATGTGGCTCTAAATAACTTTATTGAAGTATTTTTTTTTTTAATGTAAAGGCCAATAAAGAAAGCTTGGGTGTTTTTTCATGGGATACATGAAAAAACACATGCATTTGTGCAATCATTGAAAACAAATATTTGAGAAACAATATATCATATAAAGTAATTTTGAAAATCTTTGTTCTGTAAAAGATTTTTGTAGTTAAAGGTATAGAGGACAACCTTTTATTTCCGGGTGGATCACCTAAATAAGTGGTCCTTCTAACTGTCAATCATTCTGGTGATATGTTTACGTAAGGCAGTCGAACGTGCTTGTTGTCAGTTAGCTCTTTTTCTTTGCATGCTCACTTTCAGGCGTATATGTGTGGTGAGCTACAGTTTCTGACAGTCATTGAAGCTCACCTTTCTCACCGTGGTTATTTGAAAATGCCAAAGGGTTGTAAGAAAAAAAGTGTCTAGGCAGGTATATCCCAGAATGTTTTTCAATAAGAGCTCCCCATCGCAAAGCATTTTGGGAATTGCTGTCATATCGGACAGCAGTCGCTATAGACTGCCGCTACCAGACAGCGGCGACTAATAACAAAGATGGCGCAGGCACAGCGCTGTGGAGTGAGGAGTTACGCGGGACCAGCGGGAGCAAAAATCAGCACTGTATCTGTCTGAATGGTCAGGTTGTTCATTATAAAAGTCCACTAAAAAGGTGTGGGATTTGAAAAAGCCGGGTGATTTTCCGCCAGATGGCGTGATTTTTGTCCACCTAGCGGTAATTTTGATGTAGTTACCAAAACGAAAAATGGCTGCATTTATTTTGTCAGGGAAAACTAATCCTGAGTCGGTTAAAAGTCAGGGAATTCTGATATTATGTAAGACTGTGGAAACACTGTATAAAATAATTATGTATAATGATTCTCTAGAAAAGTCACATTATACTGTATTATTAGTATTATCTTGTATAAACATACCGTGACTCTAAAATAAAAGTTATTCATTTGTGACATTGACTTCGGTCTTGTGATTTATCAAGTTTTTAACCTGTCAAGTATTTTTTAGATTTTAATATTTTTATATTTTTCCGAGCACACAACAGTTTAAAGCAAAGTTTAGTTTGAAAAGAATGTGTGCTTGGAAAAATATTAACACGGTAATGTAGGCTTGATTTCATTATTCGACGCATGCATATGTATTACCACCAGGAAAACTCCAAACTTAAAAATATCGAATATAAAAAACATTTAAAAACAAACATGCTCACATATATATATATACAAAATGAATATTAGGAACTATATTTATCAAACATTATACCAAGGTAAAAATTGTTTCTGGGCAAATAAAATGAAAAGCTACTTGCCCTTGGGCAAGTGGTAAAAATCTTTAACATCAACCCCTGTAGTCCCCACTCTATATTGTGATTGAGGGATTTAGGGGTTAGAGCGGACGTTCAAACTTAATAGGCTTGTATGAGTTATGAGAACAGTAACTTTTAAACAGAGCGTGCACGAGTAGAAATGGGCTTGTGTATGCTCTTGCGCACGATGAATAGGTGTTCCCTCTTGGGAGCGGGTACAGGGTTGTGCGTGTGCATTTTTTTTCTCAAGTGGACAGGGCGGGTCTTTGCGAAAAAGAAACTTTACGAAAATTGTCCGCAATACCTTTTAGAGAAAAAAAAACATACTCCTAACATCCTCTTCATGTGTATAAAGGGACCCTTTCTCCTATTACAAAAACAAGGCTACAGTTTATCACACCTGAGTTTACTTCTATGGCCACAACCAGGCCTGGTTACTTCCAAACCTGTCCTCAATCAAGAAATCGCTCAAATAAGATCTGCTGTCTAAGTAAAGTATAGCGAAAATTCCTCGTAAGCTATATCAAGCCAAGATCTAAGGAAATTCAGAAAAAAAACATTAGAAATAAAGGGTTACAAAAATCTTCAGGACTCCACCAAATCCCACTGAGAGACACTACCAACATATGGAGAAAACTTCCAACGGTGGGGAATCTTTCTATGAGCTGCCAGCTGACCAGAATGAACTCCTTCAAAAGGAATCCAAAAAAACTGCAGCCCTCACTTGAGTCACTTAAAGGTATAGTGGGGGATTTTCTTCTTCTGGGTGGATCATCGAAATAAGTGGTCCTCCTAATTGCCAATCATTCGTGTGATATGTTTACGCAAGGCCATCCTACGTGCTCATCTCCATTTTCATTTACCTGTGGTGAGTCTGACATAGTGAAAACATAGCAAATCTTTTGGAAGGTAAGCTTGTAAGAGCGATATAAACAGCAACTTTTAAACAGAGCGTGCAAGAGGATAAATGGATTTGTTTAATAGGCGTTCCCTCTTGGGAGCGGGTACAGCACTGTGCATGTGCATTTTATCTTTTAAATGGAGAGGGCAGGTTTTTTAGAAAATTTGCGCAAAATCCTCCACTATAGCTGTAATTAATGTCAGTGTTTATGCTTCACTATGACATTCAGGCTTGTCTCAATATTTCCAGAACATGATCCCACGGACATCTGTGGACAAAACTTTAACTTTTTTTTAGAAAGAGTGTATCCCCATAACATCTATTGTAAATTGAGCCCTACATTTTAAAAATAGGAACAACAGCACATAACCGCCACTTTATTTAACCCTACTGTGATAAATAGAACCATGAGTTCCTAAAGAATTCCTGAGCAAGAACCTCCAGCTATCTGTAACTAATCTCAACCTGAAATGAACCTGTAATCTGCAGCAGAACAATGACCCCAAACACAAAGCAGGTTCAACTCTCTAATCAAGATTTGTAGATCCTAGTTAAAGGCCTGACCTGAATCCTATTTAGTTTCTATGGCATTACCTTCAAAAGCCTGTTTATACCTTCCATTCTGTCTGAAATACATCAATTCTGCATAGAGAAGTGGGATAAAATTACCATAGCTTTTTTTCACAACCCCTAAGGTAGGTAATTATTGATGCTAAATACTTTTAATAAACTGTTTGGAGAAACTATTTAAAAGGATATCAAATTTATGTTATATTTTTGAACTCAATACCACTGAATGCTTTGTAGGTTTACCTCTTTTAGCATGAGGTATCTCCAGCTTTAAATAGAACTTAGCTTCTAGCAAGAAGTATTTTTATTTTCATGAGCATAATAAGTATCTCACCTTCAGAAAAACAACACCTTTTAAAAAGCAGCAGCTTCTATTCTGAACTTTATAGCGTAATCAGCCACAAGAATAAGTATATCAGTAAGTATCAAATAGACCCGGTCATCAATATCTTTGTTCTTTGTCACAAATTTAAGCCAGTTTAGTTGACACGTTTTTTTTCCACACTGGCTATTTTGCTTCTTCTGTGTTCTTCTTTGTTTTACTTATGCTTTGTTTTGGGTTTCTTTACTAAATTATTAAATAATATTGAAAACTGTGACTAGTGATTCCAAGTTTAATGATTATACATTTAGCAAGATTTCCCTGCATTTAGCTTAAGTTGACTGAGTTTTTATATTTAAATGCTTTTAAGTTGAAAGTGAAAGAATTTGAAGCAGCCTAATGATCTGTAATTGTTTTACTTGATATGTTTTTTATTTATAATGTACCTGTCATTTTAATGTATCTATGTTTAATGTATCTTATGTTACTTTGCTGCCTTTTGACCAGGACTCCCTTGAAAAAGAGGTTCTTAATCTCAATGGGATTTTTTCCCCTGGTTAAATAATAAAAAAAAAAAGTCTAACACCCTGCTAATTCTGAAACGCTGATAAAGAGTAACATTTCCACAGCATAATTCTGCCATCACCATATTTGATCATAAGGACTGTGTGTGTTTAAACTATTGCAAGGCAGACTCTATTTACTAGTGCCCCAAGGTGGTCAACCATTATTTTATATTAGTATAACAGTAAAAAATATATATTTTTTATTTTTTTATTGTTTATTTGATTGTTATTTAACAAAGTCAAAACAGTGACCTCAAATATTTTTTTTGTTAGTTCCTCTATGTTGTTACTAGATTATTACCACTAGATACATACCGGCTGGAAAAAGTGTAATTGACGTCTGGAGTTTCCTGCAGGTTCCAGGAACAGTTAACATATTCCAGGTTAATCACCATGCACTGCAGATCTATCAAAACACAAACATATTGAACAGTTTCATGATACATATGGACAAAAATGTGTACAGCTGCAAATATAACCTAGAAGTCAAATTCACATTATTATGTACATTTTTTAACATATGTATTTGTTTCTTTCTTCATTTTTTCCTCTTCAAACCTTTGCATTGATAAATACATTATCTATGCATTTAGCATAGATAAGGCATGCTGAAAACAATACTATACTATACTATACTGTACTTTTTTAAAACTGTCACAAGTACAGATTAATGAAATTCACTCTCTGCATTTAACCAATCCCCTTGGAGAGCAGTGGGCTGCCATTGTGTCATATTTGTCACAATTGTCCCATATATCCATATATATAGATATATAAAGAGGAATGTAACCATATATATATTTTCTTCTCCAAGAATATATATATATATATATATATATATA
>JAGKQL010000034.1:2250709-2272857 GCA_018398635.1 Cyprinodon brontotheroides | reverse complement strand
ATAGATAGATAGATAGATAGATAGATAGATAGATAGATAGATAGATAGATAGATAGATAGATAGATAGATAGATAGATAGATACTAACACTGCGGGGGTCGCTGTTTGTCTCACACGGTAAATGAGTCACGAAAGGACTTTTATTTTGAAGAACCGGAAGTCTCAGTGTTTTGGTGCAGGCTGCGGAAGAAGCTATCAGCTGTGTTCCACTGAGAGAGGGCCGATCCCTTCAGCTTCAGCGGCTCCAAGATAAACGACAAATGTGACTTCAACAACAAAAGGTCAAGATGGGATTCACACTGAGGCGCTTACTTGGTGTCAAACCGCCAAAAGCCTCCATTCTGCTGCCTTTCCTCGCCCCGATCCTAGCGGTCGGCGGCCAACAAGGCGACAGCAGCGCTGCTATGGATAACGTCGTTACGGAGCGGATGGCTGAGGAGAGCCACCGACAGGACAGTGCCTACCTGCTGATCTTCATCATGCTGCTAACGCTCACCATCCTCACCATATGGCTTTTCAAGCACCGCCGGTTCAGGTTCCTCCATGAAACAGGGCTCGCTATGATCTACGGTAAACAGCTAGCTAAGCCTTGGCTGTCAGCTAATGAACCCAGACTAAATAAAATGAATCTTCATGATTGTGACGTCGCTGCTTAAACTTGACCTGTAAGCTGATTAAACGCTTTCTCCTCACGTGTCTGGGAACACGGGATACCTTAGGCCTTATGTTTACCTCAGTTATTAAAACAATAACTGGGCAATGAAAGGATGAAAGGATCCGCCCCCAACACAACAGACATAAATATAAACCAGAAGTCTTTCTGTTATCCATTCCCTATATTTGTTCCAGGAAACATTGAATGAGCTGATCTACCTCTTTTGATTCTCTCAGTGCAAATGGTAGAAATAAAGGTGACCAAGTCAGGCTATTATAGGGCAAATCTAATAGAACAAGGATGGGAATACTTTTATTTAATCTTATATGATAAAGAAATAAGAAAAAAACTTGTTTGACAAGCTCCAAGTAGCCACAAGCATCACTAATGCATGGGCAAAACACACACAAAAGCAATGAGATGGAAATAATGGCTGCTTTATGTATCTGTGCCACATTTTTTCACACTAAAAGCATGATTGACAGACATGTTTATCACATGCCTGTTCCTATATATATCAGAATCAAAATCAGACGTACTTTAATAATCCCAGAGGGGAATTACTTTTGTTACATGCTCCAGATATACAAACATTTATATACTATATATATATATATATATATATATATATATATATATAGACATAAACCATATGTATTTAAGCTCTTAGTATGAAAGAAGGAAACAATAAGTCATAGTGTATTTGGCCTAGTGGGTTAGAGCAGTGCGCTTGTGCTCCGAGAAGGTTGCAATTACCTGGTTTGAACCCCACAGCCTCAGGGTTCCTGAGCAAAGACCTTTAACTCTCTGCTTCCCAAGGGGATGGGTTAAATGCAGAGATTGAATCTCCCCATTGTGGGAAAATAAAGGGATTGATATTAGCATTTCAAATAAATAAAATCGTCTGCGTTACCCCCTTCCCCCATTGCAAATATGTCCTTGTCACCATGTCATTTTATGCAGTGTTATTATATTTTAAAGTACCATTTGTAATATGATTCAGATGTCAAGAATAGTTTGCTTTGTAATGAAGTATGAGATGGACTATTATTTTTTTTTCCTTAAGCTTTGAGTCAACAATCTGATTTTAACCCATTCTGGTTTCTATTAATGAGCTATAATTTTAGAACATTCTAAATCTACTTCTCCAGCTTTTCTGCTGGGAGCAATCATTTATAAGAGAAAAACAGGATTATACTATTTTAATCCAAAGAATAGCGATGTACATGCACAACCCTGTACCCGCTCTCCTCAAGCACACTCTGTTTAAAAGTTGCTGTTTGCATCACTCATACAAGCTTACTTTCCAAAAGAAGATTTGCGATTTTTCTAGTGTGTCAGACTCAACACCGATGAGTGAAAATGTCTTTACGAAAAACCGTAGCCCACCATACATAATCACCCAAAAGTGCACTTGCACAGAAAAAGATAGCAACCTGGGGACGAGGACGTAGGACGGCCTTACGTAAACGTATCACCAGAATGATTGACAATTAGGAGGACCACTTATTTTGATGATCCACCTGGAAAAAGAACATCCTCCACTATACCTTTAACATCAGCCTCATCAATTGTCTGTATGTGTGGCCTTTTCTTGTTTTTACATTTATTTTAAAGCCCCTAACAAACACTAAAAAGTAAATATTGAGTCCCCTCAATGACAACTTTCTAACGGAAAAAATGTTACAATGAGAATCACATGGAAAAAAGATCAAAGGACTCTTTTGTTTCATTACAGCTTTTATATTTCAACAATACTGCAGCGAAATGATTCTTCTAACTCTGTCTTCATCTCACCTCTTGTTTCTGCTTATAGGTCTCTTGGTGGGTGTGATCCTGCGCTATGGCATCCATGTGCCCCAGAGCATGAGCGACGTGGTCCTCGAATGTGCCGTCAACGCCAGCCCCGCCACTTTGCTGGTCAATGTCAGCGGAAGGTTCTACGAGTACACGCTTAAAGGGGAAGTGAGCCGAGGCAAGGACCACCAAGTGCAGGACGATGAGATGCTGCGAAAGGCAAGAAGCATCAGTTCTTAGTTGCTGAAACACAAAACAGCCGTGGCAGTGATGTGACTATTCATATTATAGCTGGTGGAAGTGTATTAGATATAAAAAAAAATTATAATTCGACCAGGTTATTATTAAATCATAATCCCTTTTTAAGGTGTTTACTAAAATATACTTCCCTGCGCTTTTACAGCCAGGAGTTCAGACTGTATTTTTTAGTTTCATTTAGATGCACACACAAATATCACGAGCTAATCTAATGTAGAATATGGATTAATGTTAGTTAATAAGTTCAATTCAATTCAGTTTATTTTATATAGTGCCAATTCACAACAATAAGTCATCTCAAGGCACTTTACAGTTCATCAGATCATACAGTCAAATTGATTAAAGTTTTCTATCTAAGGAAAACTGAGTCTGATTGCATCGACTCGTTGACTCGAATGCAATCCCTCACACTAAGCATGGTTGTAGTGACAGTGGAGAGGAAAAACTCGCTTTTTAACAGGAAGAGCACTCCAGCAGAACCAGGCTCAAGTGTGGCCATCATCTACTGAGGCTGACTGGGGTTAAAGGAGACAGAAGCAGAGACACAAAAGCAGCTGTAAAGCAGCGGCCCTGTCGGAGTCAGCTCCCATGTCAGAGGATGAAGACAGCACATCCAGCCAGTCACAGTCAGAGAAACAGGACTACACTGGAAAAACAGGCATATCTCTAACATCTATAAACAGAGGTGTTGCTGGCAGCAGTACAGCAAAATGAAGTCATTTAATAAAAAATATGATGGAACAGTGACACCCATACATGGTTTTATCCACTCTTGTAAATTTGCACACCGAGACAGAAAAGTAGTAAAAATTGTTCTATAACATTTTATTCTTTTATTTTCTAGGTGACCTTTGACCCAGAGGTGTTTTTCAACATTTTGCTCCCTCCTATAATCTTCCATGCTGGTTACAGCCTAAAAAGGGTGAGAGATTCTGAATGTTACAAGAAATTTGACTCTTTTTTTTCTTATCCCTTTAAATATAGACTCCTTAGTTGATTTATTGAAATGCTGCTTCAATTTTTCCACATCAGGTTCCTTCCTCGGGGTGGAACCTGGTTTGGGAAACTTCATGTTTCCATCACCTCTGTACTTATTTTTTGTGACAAGTTTCTCTCCGTTCATCTTCCAAATGTAACGTGTATCTTTATAGGAAACTTTTATGTCCATCAGATGCAGGCACATTTGTACAAAAATTAAGGTTTTGTTTCAGAACAAAACATATATATATATATTTTTTTTTTATTAATTTTTTTTTGCATTTGTTATGATGCAAAACATTTTGCATCATAATAACTGCATCTGTTGGCTACAGTTTCCATGTTTTTCCTGTCTTTCTATTTGGATAAAATCCCTTTAAGTGATGAACGCAGCCCATTCCGGTACTTTTCTTTTTGAAGGTCTTTGATTATCTTCTTTATATCTTACATGGTCTTTTCATTCGGGCCTTTTCCATTATTTTGCAAATCGGTTAATCTGTCAATTATTTTTTCGATTAATAATCGAATAGCCAAAGGTTCCTTAAAGAAGATTTTTGATTAAATCAAACCAAGTGAAACTAAAACTTATCCACTTGGGGAGTTCTGGTTAGAGCATATTGATGGATGAAAACATTTTTAATCTGAAATGCAAAATGTCTGATATTTTTTGTACAACCTTGGAATAATTACTACTTTAAGTGGGTCGCTCTGTCAGATAAAGGCATGTTTTAGAGTCTCTATACTCCAGTTAATGATTAATCTATTACTAAATTATTTGACGATTATTTCAACAATCGATGAATCATAATCTGTTTAATTCTTCTAACCCTACTTTCCATAGTGTCACATAAGGAAGCAACGTGTTTGAGCTTTTGCTTTAAAATATCTGTGCCTCCATTTAGCTAGAAACATGTCACCAATAGGCTCTCTCATTAGTAACATGGCTGATGAAAAAATAATCGGCCCTAAATTAACCTGAAACAGTCAATCTCTAATTTTTTTAATCCTAACTCAGCATAACAGGAAACCTTTAGCCAGTGACAAATTGTGTTTATTGCTCTTTCTCTTTTATGCGGTTTATGTGAGTTTACTTTTTCAAATGAAAATTTGATCAGGATATATTCAGGTAATCCTGGGAGAACATGAATAGTTCTTTAAAATAAATTTTTTTTTTCTGGTTTTAATGTTTTTTAAAGCCTGTGACTAATTCATACTCATCATTTTTCTTCGTAGAGGCATTTCTTCAGAAACATTGGCTCAATCCTGGCCTATGCTTTTATTGGAACAGTCATATCCTGCTTTTTTATCGGGTAAGTCAACCAACCTCTCAAACAGCAGGAAGTACAACAGGAAGTACGTTAGGGATCTGATCCATTACTGATATTACAGCCCAGAACCAAAAGTGGTAATACATACTGTAGTCTGCATCTAAGCCAATTGTTAATTGGTTAATTTGTTCTCATACCTTTGGTTGTTTATTGTTCTCTGTTTTATTAATATCACTTGATCAATTTATTTCTTCAAAATGAGAGATAAAAGCACATTGATATCCTATTGGTATCAGTATTAATATCAACTCAAAGATGCAATATCTTTATGGTATCAAAAATGAAAAAGTCGTATCAGGTCATCCCTGAAGTAGACCATCAGCACTAGACTATATAGGTTTTAAATTCATAAATAAAACCTAAGCTGTTGATTGGTTGAAAGACAGTCCATGTTGTTGATGGCTCGCATTTCCCTTTCAGGCTCATCATGTACGGCTTTGTGACTTTTATGAAAGCTGTTGGCCAGATCGGTGGGGATTTTTTCTTTACCGACTGCCTTTTTTTTGGGGCCATCGTCTCGGCAACAGACCCAGGTAGGAGGCGCAGTCGAACCTCAGTCAGCCGCATGAAATATTAACATAGAAAGCAGTCATTTGATTCCCTCGTGATGAAAAATGCATGCAACAACGTGGCTGAAACTCCCAGTTCTTGCATGCATCATGTGAGCAGCGTGGACACATTTTAATCGCTGGAGAGAGTTTAAGAGGCATTCTGTGCTTTTGTCCCCTTCTAAAATCGTTGTTTTTTCCTTGTTGCCTCAGTGACGGTACTAGCAATCTTCAATGAGCTGAAGGTAGACGTGGACCTGTATGCTTTACTGTTTGGAGAGAGCGTTCTCAACGATGCAGTGGCCATCGTCCTCTCGTCGTAAGTCTAAAACACTCTGCAGAGCTGCGTCGCCGTGGTCATATGTTGAAGAATTGCACTAGGAAAGATTTTTTCCCCCCCGTGACCCTTCCCTGTGCTTTTACAAGCTAACTGTGACTCTCATGGACATGAACCACACTAACATCAACATCCCTGTCATTTCACTGCCTGCCTTTCTTCACCCGTCTGTGTCACTGACCGCCTGCCCGTACGTATGTTTGCATCTCTGCATGTAGCGTCCTCCTGCGCTTTGAAAAGCAGAGCAGGCAGGGGGCTGGAGCTGTTCACTCTGCTGGAGAGGACAGCTCGGTTATGGGCGAGGAGATGGAGGAATGGCTGGGAGGCAACCAGACATTCACTCCTCGTGGGTGGGTTTGGGTTGGATGGACGGCGTGCGTTTGCTTGTGATAAAACTTTAGACTATTTTTTGTTGTTGTTGTTTTTGTTGCTGTGTTTAAATCTTTAAAATAAAATGTAGCCTTCACCTTTAGGAAAATCTCTCCCCTCCTAATTATCACAGCCCCCTTTTTTCTCCTTTTCCTTATGTCATTCTCAGTTTGCTCCATATTCCAATCACCACGCTTGTTTTCAGAAAGTCAGACTTTATAATATTTTTACTAACATGCAAGTTGCAGTAGTTTATTCTTTAATGGTAATAAAGCAAACCTAATGTTTCTAGTTAGTCTTCAGCTTGCAAACCTTCCATACTTTTATTTATATGCTTCCTCTGCTGAGTGTCTTTCTCACTGCCGGACGGTCTACCCAGTTCTAAGAAAATATGATTTCATCACCTTCTCTTCCTGTCTTCTTAGAAGGACTGAACCTTTGTTTTTCCTTTTAAATGTTTCTCTGCACTCTAATCGCCCTTCAGTTCCATCGTGGCGTATCAGCCGGCGGGTGACAACAGCCACAGCTTTGAAGCCATGGCCGTGCTGAAATCCTTCGGCGTCTTCCTGGGCGTCTTCAGTGGCTCCTTCTCACTCGGTGTGGCTACTGGAGTCATGACTGCTCTCATATCCTTTTATTTAATGATGAATTATGGGTAACCTTATTGACCTTGAAGAGTTTCTTTCATGCAACATTGCAATAAACGCAATTAATTAGCACCTGCTGCTAAAATTGGTTGAAAAGCTTTAACTAAAACGATCTTCTGCAGCAGGATCATTTCAAAGTAAAAGACAAATGTCCAGCTTTTAATTGGAGCAACATTACAGGTCAGGAACTGTCTAAAGAGAAATGGCTGTTTGCCTAAGCCTCTTCATAACTACTGTGGAAGCATCTTGATTATTGCTCTTTTTTAAATGGGTGACAAACAAGGCTGGGTCAGAAGCCAAAAGGTAAGATAAGATAAGATAGACTTTATTGATCTCACAGTGGAGAAATTCATGTCTCCCATTGGCGCAATAGTCAGAAGAAGTTGCCAGAAGGAGGAAAAGGTGCATGAGGTATATAAAGTGCCTCATATATACAGTGGATCAAGGAAAAAAAAGAAATAGGGCAGAGATTTAGGGTGACTTATGTACATTTAAGGTAAGTTATACACATATAGATTTGGCCTTGTACATTACAGTGGTACCAGGTAAGGAACGACAGTGAGTTAGTGAGATAAATATAACAGCTGAAGTCTCTTATTGAATAGGATTATTGCACATGTTATTAAATAGTAATACCCTCTCTTACTTTCTGTATCTCTCTACGGGAGATAAGGAAACGTGAATCTCCAAAGCAACAACAGCATGAGGCGGCATGTGCGACACAAAGTCTCCATTACGCCCATGAAATAACGTCTTCAAGCAAGAAAATGCTGTTTCTGTGCAGCAGTCTCAAACATAAGCCTGCCTGGTTTGCTTTTGATCAGGGGTGGGGGTTCGTATAGTGGTGAGTGTCCCCGTCTGTCACATGGGGGAAGGATTAGTTTCCCCTGACAGAGAGATACACATTTATATATTCTGCTTTGTTAGTCGAAGATTCTGCTAAATGCTCACACAACATAAACATTTATTAAGACGGTATCTGTATATAAGTGATTTAGTCAGATGAGGCTTTGTTTGATCTTTTTAAAGACACTCCAAGTGGTTTAGTTTAGAGAGAACACAGGAGGATTTAAAGACATTTTCTAAATGAGATAGAAAGAATACTCTTTATGCTCCAACTGAGTGCTGCTCCTTTTAGAAAGGTTTTATGTTTTTTTTTCTTTTTATAAAGTATTGATACCAGGAATGCATCTGTTGGCACAAGTAGCCACTAAAAGGAGGATCTTTATTTTTTTCTTGCCGTTGTCCTTAACTTGTAGTTTTCCTCACGTTACAAAGTTTACTAAGCTGAGGGACTTCCCTTTACTGGAAACGGGCTTATTTTTCCTGATGTCGTGGAGCACCTTTCTGTTGGCTGAAGCCTGCGGGATGACAGGTACGTCCGCTGTCATAAAGCACGCTCGCTGATAAAACAGCTACTCTGCTTTCATGTTTTCAGTCTTCCTGACAGCTTTAAAGCAGAAGAGTTATTTTAGTGTGGAAAATAAGAATTTCCTTTTCAAGTAGCTTCTTATACCCTCTGTACTTCCTGTGACTTCATTTTCAAACTTCTCATTAATACTGAAAACAACGTGACCAACATCCTCCATCCAATTACGGCAATGCTTGTTTTTAGCAGATCTTAGATGTTGTATACAGAGTTATACAAATTAATTTTATATGTTATTAGTTTGTATGATGTTGCTAGTGCAAACGGTTAAATATTTGTTGGGATATTATTTGCCAAATCTCCTTAATGCTACGTTCACACCAGACGCAGCAAGAGCAGCAAAATCGCTGTCTGCTGCTTCATTTTTGCTGCTTGTACCAGTTAGTTCTGGACGCACGGCTGAAGCAGCTTTCCTACTGGCTGGCTGCACGGTCCAAAAGTGGGTCTGACGCCCGTTGGGCTGAGCTACTCCATTCTTTCTTTGCCTTGCAGCTATATTTGCTGTAATCCGTGGGAATAAAGTAGTTTTAATATGTTTTAAAGTGAGAAAATCCACCTGAAAACTTAATCAGTGCAGTCAGTTCATTCAGATTATCATCCTACCTTCTAATATTATTTCTGTCGGAGCCGCTCAGAACCCCACATACCAACGGTGCGCTGTCAGTAGAATCCCATTCAACAGCAGCCTTCTGGCCCGGTCGCCTCCTCGCGGTTCACCGCTAGGGCTGTGTTTTTCATCAAAATAGTCCAAACTAAAGGCACCAGGATAATAAAAGCAACATATTCTGCCGCAGATTTCTGCATTTTTGCTGACCTTGAAACTGTTTCAGAGTGAGTGATCCAGTGGATCAGCCAATCATCAGCTTACGTGGTTCGTCTCACGGGTCAGCTTCCCAGATCAGCTTCTCTGATTGGTTTACGCCAGCGCCGCGCCAAGCAGCAAAAGTAAACTTGCTGCATGTAAACTTGCTGCTTCTGCTGTGTCCGGTGTGAACATAGCATAATTCAAAATCTTAATGGTGATAATGTAGTTGGCCAATTAGATGAACTCTTACTGCACCTAATGTCCATTGAGCGGAAGAACACATAGCTTGTAGGGATTAATATCCCTCCAGGTTTTACACTGGAGTAGCTGGTTGCAGCAGGTTTTACTCTGGTTATTTTCACACACAGCAAATAAATGGCTTTAAGGTCCATCAGTCTCTGGAATTGCCCTTAAGAATGAGTTGGTGGCTTTTCTTCAATTTCTCGTTAGTGATACCCCCCGAATACTCTGAACCATCCACCTGCTACTACTGGTAGAGGAGTAAACCATATTTTGTGTTTTTGTTCTAGGTGTTGTGGCAGTGCTTTTCTGTGGGATCACTCAGGCTCATTACACCTACAACAATCTGTCCCGTGAATCTCAAGACAGGACTAAACAGGTGAAACACACTTCACACCACAGTGATTTCCATATCATTCTGTTTTACTTCCAAGCACTTTCGTTAAATTAAAATTGTTATCACACATTTGAGCAGATTCTTCTGTCGGGGAGGAAAAAAAGGAACATGGGAGAAAAAATGCAAAAGTGCAAAACTTCAATACAGTAGATCATGAAGAAATACTCAGAAAAGGGATTCTATTTAGTGCAGATTATTCTCAGAAGTGCGTAGAGTTATCTTATCCTGATAACTGATGAACTACAGTATAGAAGCCGCATACTGCATATGAGTGAGTTATTTTGACATCTTGCTTCTTTTAGACACGGATATCTAAAATAGATTTGCTGAAACCGACTCTGTGTTCTGCATCATCAGCATAAAACACATGTAGAACTCTGCACCAAAACATGAATACAGCAAAGCAGAGAACGCTACCTAAAACCGAGCCTTGAGGAACACCGAAATTAATTTTCTCTACTTTTACAGGATTGCATTGTCAGCGGTTAAAACATAGGATCCTTTGCTTGACTTTGGAAAAACTGGGCTTAAGAATATCTTAGTTATACCGTAATTTTCAGACTATAAGCCGTGACTTTTTCCCCATTTTTCAGCTTTGCTGTTTATATAACAATGCGGCTTATCTATGGACTTTACAGCTAACAGCCACTAGGGTAATACCTAAATCTGTCGGATTTTACCATCCACCATGCGTTGACGTCACTTTTGCTTCAACACACAAGTACGGTAGCCGCGCACGGGAATGCGGAGGTCCTCTGGAAGCGCAAGACAGTTAAACATAAAAAACCTGCGGCTAGTCCGGTGCAGCTTGCATATGTACAAATCATGCAATTTAGGCTTCTGCAGGTTATAGTTCGGTGTGCGGCTTATAGTCCTAAAATTACGGTCATATATAATTGCCTTATTTTTAATGTACTTTTTTGGGAACAGAATGCAGAACCAAAGGAGCATGTCAAAAATGTCGCTCTCACTGCAAAAAATACCTAGAAATAAATCAACAACGCTTAAATTAGGTGTATTTACCCCTAATTTGAGCAGGTAAATAAGACGATTTGCCAATGGAAGATGTATTTTTACTCTTAAAATAAGATAATTAGATGATATGTGCTTGAAATAGGACAAAGCAATTGTTTCTTTCTTATTTTAAATGTAAATTGGCTTGTTCCATCAGCAAAGTGTCTCACTTATCTGCTCAATTCAAGAACAAATGCACTTTTTTTAAAAGAAAAAATAACTTATCTAGATTTCATTATTTTGCTGTAAATTAAAGAGCCCAAGATTGTAAACATTTAACACACTGGAAAAACAATCTAGAAATAAAAAAAGTTCATAAATTAGCATATTTTATCCTCATCTTACAATTGGTAAAATAATTTACCAATGGAATGAGTATTTTTTCTCTTAAAATAAGATGATTAGATAATAATATACACTTTTAAATAAGACAACGCAATTGTGTTTTCTAATTTTTAGTGTGTAAATTGTCTTGTTCCATTTTGGCAAAATGTCACTTTTACCTGCTCTATCAAGGAACAAATGCACTTAATTTAAGAAATAATTACTCATCTAGATTTAGATTTTTTTCCAGTGCATGTAAGAAAATGTATTTCTATTTGTTCAGTAAGAGTATTTTAAAGATTTAGTAGATTGGCTTCCTTGGTGTCCATTTAAAAAGACTTAACCCCTTGAACCCTACGGACCCACCGGCGGATCCAGCTGCTACATGACTTCGTAATGTTACCAAACCCCCAGTATTGGATGTAAAACACATATTTGGCACAGTTTGGTGACATTTATGGATAAATGTGCCAAAATGGCCTCTCCGCCTAAGAAATTTCTCACTAATACCATCCTAAAATAAATATGATTCATATCTGATTGAGTCCAAATTTGGTATATTTTTACACAACATTTAGATTTGAAAGTCTGTACTACTTTTTTGTGCTATAAATAATATTTTGGTAGTGTTTTAATATGCTTATTTCAAAGAAAATTTTGGCTAGGAGGTTCAAAATGCAAAATATTTTGTATTTTGTCCCCATTACTTTCATGGTGTCAGCTACAATGGTGCTGACACCAGAAAACCATTTTATGACATCTTACCTTTACAGACGCACCAAAAGCTTCTTCTTAAATCTAATAGCATTGAGGCTATAAGTTATTTACTACTTTTGTGTGTTTTTTGCTCAGCAGAAATTTACTTATACCCCTTAGGGTGTAAGAGAGGTTAAGGTACAATGATTCACTGGAATTCCACTGAGGGAATAACAGAAATGGTACAGTAGGCTTTGGGGGGGTTCAAATCTATGGTTTAAATTTGGAAAATATGATCTGTTCTTCTACAGGAACAACTGGTTAAACTTTGCATTCTGACATTCAGGTAAGACTTAGATAAGACTGACAAGTTGCTCATCTCAATTTCTTTTATTTTTTTGTTTTTTCCAGCTGTTTGAGCTCCTGAACTTCCTGGCAGAAAACTTTATCTTCTCCTACATGGGCCTGACGCTCTTCTCCTTTCAGTCACACGTCTTTAACCCCATGTTCATCATCGGTGCCTTCGTATCCTTCACTATGCTCTGCATTGGATCAGATCACACACTCAAAAATATTACTGAAAAGGCTTTAAATGAAAAGTTAACACAACCTTTCAAGTATTAAGATAACCAAAACCTGTCAATGAGACACACTAATTAATAATAGATTTTACCAGGAACTGAAACCAAGAGGGAAATCCGGGGCACACATAAAAGACAGATTAGTCATTGGGTTAGTTTGATCGTTCAAACTGGGGTTGTACCCACTAATGTTTCCGTTCTGCTCCTCATCACCTTTTGAGTCATGTCCTTGACAGCGTTTCGTTGCAGCTGGCTGTGTTTCTGGGCAGAGCTGCAAACATCTACCCCCTCTCCTTTCTGCTCAACCTGGGCCGCCGAAATAAGATCGGAATGAACTTCCAACATGTTATGATGTTTGCAGGTAAACCTCCAAAACAGATAATTAAGTTTGAAAAAGAAAAACACACATTGATATAAAGCTTTCTAGAGGAAGTTGCATGCACATCCTTGTCTTCAATGCAGGCCTCTTTAAAGTGTGACTTTATGAGAAACCCAGTTTTATGAATAACCGTTTTTATCTCCTGCCTCCTCCAGGTCTGCGTGGGGCGATGACCTTTGCTCTGTCTATCCGGGACACGGCTACTTACGCCCGTCAGATGATGTTTTCAACCACCCTTCTGATTGTTTTCTTCACTGTATGGATCTGTGGAGGGGGCACGACACCCATGCTGTCTTTCATGAGCATACCGTAAGGCTGGCAATCTTATAACGTCCGTTTGTTGCACCTTTTTAATCGCATCTATGTAACCATTGCAATCTCTTTCAGAGTGGGGGTGGATTCTGATCAAGAATACTCTGTAAGTATTTAACTCAATGTCTAAATCTCTTATTTTTAGGGTGAATTGCGCCCCCTAGAGAGGAATCAAGTGTCCTGCTTGAAATAGGGAAAGAGCTGTAAGCCATATGTTACTGAAATGTGTTAGCATTTTTGATAGATAAGAAAAGGAAGACAGACAAGCAGAGAAATAATTTTTTTGAGTTATAATGAAAAGGAAAAGTAGATCCAGGCCTTTTTGTGTGTGATGTCTGCTAGTTTGAAGCATAAAGCTAAAAAATATGTTAGATCTCTGGACTGGAGGCCCCACATCACTCGGCTTTTATACAGTCCCATTAACGGCTCACTAATGAAGGGAAATCTTATTATAAATCTTATCTTTGTTCTTTTGCAAGCTATATTTATGTTTTGGTCTTTTTCTTATAAAATACTTTTTAAAAGTGTTTATTCCCCTTAACAGTAGAACTCCAAAGGTGGTAATTTTGACGGTTCTGAGATTTTTAAGTGAAATAACTTTATTTACATTAATCTCATGTTGGTCATGTCAACTGACTTTTTCTGTTTCTATATGTTCTTCATATTCAGGTTGTTTTTCTAAATAAAATAAAAACCTTAAAAATAAATATGGTCGATTTCACCTCGATCTCCCAGAGGCCTCATCTTGACGGCTCTCTTAGCTGCATTGTAAAATCTTCCCGTGGTCGATTGACACATGGTACCGTTGCCTAGCAACCAACATTCTACCAAGTAATCTCTGGAGCTCTGGCTAAGACAGAAAAATTCCTTTCAGTAGAAATCTTGACAGTGAATTTACATGATTTACAGGGATTAATGTATTCTGGCCCAAGGCTGGATTTCTGGCTCTTAACGATTGCCTATGGATAAAAAATTCTTCTAACTTATATATTTATATACATCAATTTTAAATTGATCACGATCACCAGTACCGGAGTCGGTACTGGTGGAATATGTTCGCTTTTATTACCGGTATCCTGGTGCCTGCAGCTAAAATTATTTAGATGAAAAACACCTGCCAGCAGCCGCGGTGAACCCCAGGCTGCCCAGCCTACAGGCTGCTGATGAAGAGATTTCTGCTGTCAGCGCACCGCTGGTATGTGGGGGTCTGAGCGCCTCCGACAAGAAATAGATAATCTGGATGAACTGACTGCAATTATTAAGTTTTCAGGTGGCCTTTCTCACTTAAAAACATATTTATACTTATTTATTCCCACTGATCACAGCAAATATAGCTGCAAGATTTAGATTATTTAGATGAAAAACACCTGCCAGCCACCGCTGTGAAGCGGAGGAGACGCGCTTCGAGAGGCTGCCATTGAATTAAGCTTTCAGGGGAGAAAAAATAGAGCGGGAGCAAACCTGAGTATGATTGTGCTTTTATTCATGTATTTATTACAAAGTATTAATCAAACCCATCGGTCATCATCCTCTGTTATCCTCAGCATTCCTCTGAATTAAACAGCTGCTTAAATCAGACATGCCAGTTTCCCCTTCTTCGCTGTCAGAGTCACTTTCCGTGCAGCGCAGCTCCTCAGAAATAATGCCGCTTTTGCGAAAGCTTGAACAACAGAGCCAGCAGACACAGTCCATCTACAATCCATCCGCGAAACGGTGGCGTAACTTGCCCGGCGCTGCCTTCCATTTATCGTGAAACTGTGGTCTCCGCTCTGTCATCCATCGCCTCCACACCGCCGCAGCAGCCTTACTGTGAACGGCTGCTTCACACCGATGTCGAGCGGTGGAAGTTCCTTTGTCAGACCCCCGATAACGGCGAGCACAGCGTTCACCCAGCCTTTTCATTTGCGCAAGTAATATCATATGTCATCAGAGCTGTCTGTCTCGCTGCCAGCTCCCAGATCAGCTTCTGATTGGTTGATGCGGTCTGCGTCCAGCAGCAAAACTTCAATTTTTCCATCTGAGCAGCAGCAGCGCTGCTGGCGGTGCATCAGATGCTTAAACGCCCTCGCGTGCTGCACCAAAACGCGCTAAGTGGACCTTTTGCTGCGCCTATACGCCGCTTCAACCATTGACTTTGCATGTAAACTTCGCTGCTTCTGCTGCACCTGCTGGGTCCGGTTCACACCGATGTCGAAGCGGTTGAACAGCGAGCACAGCGCTAATTTGTTTCCCCATGTTTTTCACATCAGCTGTGAGATGGGCACGCATGGAGTCACAGATTAATGGTGATGAGTGGAAAAAAAAAAAACAGCTGGTCTCCTTACATTCAGCCACTCTTTTCATCATCTCCTCAATGAGGTGGTCTCAAAAGTCGCAGTTACAACACACATAGGGCGACACCTAATCACCATAGGGCTTAATCAGCACATTTTGAGGGAAAAAAAAGACGCTTAAGTGCGCCTTTATAGTCGTGAAAATACGGTATATATATATATATGATATGAGTTTCTTGCCTGTGTCGAAATAGTTCAGTTTTTTTTTTTTTTTTAATCCCTGGAAACCCCTGGATTCAGTTGTTTATTTTACCAATAAAAACCTTAAAAGGGACCTGTGCTCCTGCCCCTGTTGGTAATGGTGTGACAGAAGCACCTTTCACTGCAGCTTTAAATCTTCTAGGCTACGTCTTTGCTTTGCACAGCAAACATCACAGATATTTCCTCCCTATTTATAAACTATTCCAGGCTAGTTAGATTGGAGGAGGAGCTTCTGTTAAGTTCTGGAAAAAATTGCCCAATTGGCTTTATCCCTTAACTTTGACTAGACCAGGCATCCCCAAACTCGTTCCTCAAGGCTCCCTGTCCTGCAGGTTTTAGAGGTTTCCTTCTTTGCTCCAGCACAGCTGATTTTAATTGAAAGCTGATTAACAGGCTTTTGGTCTACTGCAATCATTATAACCAGCTGTGCTGAAGCAGAGAATCCTCTAAAACCTGCAG
The DNA here is from genome assembly GCA_018398635.1 of Cyprinodon brontotheroides. Taxonomy (NCBI): domain Eukaryota; kingdom Metazoa; phylum Chordata; class Actinopteri; order Cyprinodontiformes; family Cyprinodontidae; genus Cyprinodon; species Cyprinodon brontotheroides. The sequence goes on along the minus strand of JAGKQL010000034.1, from coordinate 2,256,770 downwards.
GACAGGGGCCTTGAGGACCGAGTTTGGGGATGCCTGGACTAGACCATTCTGAGACATAGCTGATGTGTTTTAAAAGGATGTGGCTTATCAGAAGAAGTTTTCTCTAAAGTCCTGTGTTCTGCTTTCTGCTCCCCAGAGTTCAGCTGTGTTGGACGGGTCCCAGAGGAGAAGCACTAAACATGAAAGCGCCTGGCCCTTCAGGATCTGGTATACTTTCGACCACAAGTATCCTTTAACCTGCCGATCAGCTTTCTGACGAGTGAATGACCTGTGCTGATCTCCATTTCAAACACTAGAAGGTGCTCTTACAAACTGCTAATGTTTTTACCTATCTTTATATTGGTGTTGAAGATTTACAGTTTTGTTTTTTTTTCCCAATGGATGGGATCAGTTTGTGTTTCTATTTTATGTGTTTATGATGGACTTTTATTATAGCCAATTCTTTTTACGTATTTGGGGCAAGAAGTTTCCCAACATTCTGTTTTTTTTTTTGTTTGTTTGTTTTTTTAGTAATCAAAATGTCTGTTTACATTTGGGATCACTAAAAAAAAAGATTTATTCATCCAGAGGTAATTTGGATCTTCCACATTTTTGGAAATAATTGGTATGTTAAGTATTACAAAGGTATTAATAAATGCTTAAAGCACTGTTTGGTGAAATATTTGCAAAACCATAAAGGAATGGAGACACGGAAAGTAGTTTTCGTGGGACGGTAACCTATCTGCTAAATGATGTCCTTGACTAAAGCTTTCCTCCAGCTACCTGAAGCCCCTCCTGACCCACAGCGGACCGCCTCTCACTGCCACTCTGCCAGCATGTTGTGGCCCTCTGGCACGATGCCTCACCAGTCCACAGGCCTATGAGGTTTGATATAAAGCTTAAAAGGTCACAGTTTAGAAGCTTGTTTAAAACCAACCAGATATATATCTGGGATTTACACTGGTTTAATCAGATTAGCGATGGTTTAATCAGATTAGTCGTCAGGTTATCAAAATCTGATAAAAAAGTGAAAACTGTGGAGTAAAGGTACTTCCTCAAAGTGATAGAAATCTATAACTGTAATTTACAGACCGTAGAAAGTAACAATCATTTCTTCTGCTAAAAAAAAAAACATCAGTTTTGATCATTTTAGGGTCTTTATGGATGTTGAATTAAATTTAAGCCTAATTAAAATCTCAAACCAACCAGCTCTTTCAATTTAAGAAAAGCCCGAGTTGATTTTTTGATTTTCTTGGGTTTAATCAGGACTTTTGATATCGGATAATTTTTTTGCTCTCTTCTCCTTCCCTTGTCTTTTCTTTCTTTCTTCCCAGAATGAAGGCCGGCTCCATGATGACGACTCTGACTTCATCCTGAACGACGCCAACGTGAGTTCCTTGTACGCAGACGTTACCGTCAGCACCGACGCGTCCGGCTCACGCACCATCAACCCCAAGCCCTCTGCCGCCGGCCCCTTCGGCGAAAACCGGGATCGCGAGCTGGACCTGGTGGAGCGCGAGGTGACGATCCGCGGCACGCGGCTGGTCCTGCCGATGGACGACCCGGCGGAACCCCCGACAACCGTCACCCTCCCTCCGCCACCCTCTCCCCCGCGCTCTGATCCTCACAGGCACAGACTGTAAGACGGGGTTTGATGTTCCAAAAACAAAACAAAGACATTAACTAACTAAATGTAGTTCACATGTAAAATGAATCAAACTGCTTTCCTCTAATACTGCGGTGTTGACTGGACCAACTCTGCGTCTAAGCAGCCTGAAATCAACGTCACCTTTTCCAATATGAGCCCTGCTTGATTCAGCTCACCACGTTGGTAGAATCCTGTGATTATTGAGGCACTACATGTAGACTAGGGTACTAAAATCCTCACAGCCGACCTAAATGTGCGGCTGCTGTGTGAACTGATTCATGTGTACTACTGCCGTCTCTAAAAGCTCCCATCTTCTCTGCATTGTGTCGGTTTAACGCTAAAGCAGTTGGAAATGTCGGCTTCTCTGGGGTTAGGCTCCCACTGATGATTTCTTTTTGTATTTATCTAAGTATTTGATTTAATCACACTGATTATTATTCACACTACGGTACGGAAACGAATCATATAAATATGTTCTCAGAGAGGTTCTGTTTGTTTTCCATTCCTAAATCCAAGGTTGGGATTCTCAGAGCGAATAGAAAGCGGGATGCCTTTGATGGAAGGGGTCCAGATATTTGGTACGACCAGCTGGTGTCAGAGGTTTACAGTCACTCTCCCTCTGAGTTTATGCATTAGATTGGGATTTTAAAGCTAGATTTGAACCTGTTTTCCAGGATGATATGATGATACATCCATCATATTTTCTTCCTTTAAATTGGATTAGCATAAATAAACATAAGATCTGAACATTACATAAAGCCGAAAGTATAAACACTCCCACTTCTGAGATTCTTAAATATCTGTTTGTATGCTGCAGAGAAGGCCACACCCTTTTTGTAGCCTTCAGTAAGTTCGCGGCATAATTCTGACTGCATGTTTGACCCATCTTTTTATAAGAGGAAACAGAAACATTTCGGTTGGGATATAGATGAGTCGCCTAAACCTAAAAACACTACCCAGACTTCTAGCAAGGACTCAGCATTATGGTGCTGAGGGCCTGTACTTATGAATCTCACTTGTTTTTTTTAGTTATACTGTCTCTCTATTATTTAAAAGAGAGTACTTCAAGTACAACATTAAAAACTCCAAATGAATGATGCTGACATTAAGATCAAAGTAGCACAACTGAGGCAACTTTTAGGAGTCTCCACCAGTGTAGATCGTTTTAACTACTGATTTATTTATTTAACAGCAACAATAGTATACATCTGATTATTTTTCTCATTATTTATTGTGCAGCTTTTGAATCACTACTGCCATGGTGAGAAACCATGAGATAAATAAGAAGCACTGAAGGTTTCCCACATGGTACTTTTGAAATGAAGACTTCTAAGGAGAATAGATAGATTTGTTTTTCATACTGTAGCACGTGATTTTACTTTATGCCACACAACCAGATCTTCCCTGCTTGCGTATTTTCTGAATATACTTGTGTCTCTGTGATGGGATTTTTATAGTTATTATTAGGGCTAATGTTTACTGTTTCCATCTGGTTGAAGTTTCTTAAAGAAAAAAACACAAAAAGAACCAAAAAAATAAATAAAGCAACGGTGAAGTCTTTGCAATTTGTTGCCATCATAGATTAAAGGGGCTGGCTGAACTGTTTTGAACTTAAGTGCCTATTCAGGAATTAGATTTGTACATATTTTGTTTTGCTTAAGTGCAGTAAGAGATCCTTTTAAATACCACATTACTCCTTCAGACTGATGGCAGGTACTCCAGTATTTGCAGTAGAATTGAACTCCGGTGTCTCCATCTGTCTGTGCTTTTACTGTTTAATCTCTGTCGGTGAATCTTAAGGATTTCATACTTACATTTACAGCCAAAAAAATTGCTCATACCTTGTTTGTTCTGAGTATTTTTTAAACAGGCTTTCATATATCAGTGTGTAAAGTATGTTTTAATGACAGTGGATGAAAAGGAACTAAAGGGAAAGTTGTCTTTGTTTTTTTTTTACTGATGACGCTCTGCACTTTCTTTAATGCTGTTTGTTCTTTCATTCTTTCATCTTTTGAGAATTACGTTTAAAACACTTTAACTGTCTAATTCCATTAAAAGAGTTTTTTTTTTTTTTTATTGAAGTAAAACTGGACTGATGATGTCATTGAAAAAAAAATCTGTTATCTGTTAGGTTGAGCATGTGTTTCTGGTTTCATGAAGCCATGTTCTTAAAAGTGCTCCGAGTTTCTCTACATCTCTCACATTTATTTACTTGGGATTTTTTAGGAAAAAAAACGAACTAGGCCTAAAACTGAATTTGTGAAAGTGTTTGATGTTTCTGCCTTTTGTGGAAACTGTATTTTAAAGTCTGCTTTCAACGGGTTCATGTTCTGTTTTACTTTTTAAGAGACAAATCCCCAATCCTTAAGTGTTTCATCTGTTTGATGTCTTGCAAGTGTGAAAAAAAATAAAGTCCCATTCGAAGCTAAATCAGATTGTTTTGTGCTTTTATTAATTGTTTTACAATCACAAATGTGGGTGTATTTGGAATTTAAAGTGATTGATCAACTCAAAGGTATATTGGAGGATTTTCGTGAATTTTGAAAAAAAATTTACATGCACAACCCTGTGCCTGCTCCCCAGAGGGAAAGCCTATTAAACGTGTGCGAAAGAACGCACAAACCCATCTCCTCGTGTACGCTCTGCTTAAAAGTTGCTGTTTGCATCGCTCATACAAGCTTACTTACTTTCCAAAGATTAAAAATGTTCCACTACGTCAGACCCACCACCGATAAGTGAAAATGGGGACGAGCACATGGGGCGGCCTTACATAAACATATCACCAGAATGATTGAAAGTTAAGAGGACCACTTATTTTGATGATCCACGCAGAAAAAGAACATCCTCCACTATACCTTCAAGACATGGAAGGAAAAAATAGATTTGAGATTGTAGGTGGTCCCTAAAGACACTTTTATATACTACAATAAGACTTAGACAGACTTGCAGATTTTATTTATTTATTTATTTATTTTACACACAAGTGTATACACAAAGAAATTTTGTTTAGTACAGCTCTCTAGACTTTTTCATTTTTTACAGTGCAGCCTTGATAAAGGTAAACAGCAGTGATAAAAACACTGTAAATAAAAAAAAAAAACACTTCGGTAAAAAAAAAAGTGATGTAAACAAACTGTATAGTTACAGTTCCAACATTCAGGGTTTTTTTGGGGGGGTAGTGTTATAACCCATTTTATATAAAAAAAAAATTCAGCAGTCTAATGGCAGTTGGGATGAAACGTGTTGAATCTGCTGGACCTGCATCGGATACTTCGAAGCCTCTTCCCAGAAGGCAGCAGGGAGAACAGTCCATGGTGGGGGCGTGGAGGCGCTCATTTATGATGTTATGGGCTTGAGACACGCGAGCTGATGGGATGAAATGTCTTCAATGGACTTGGGAAAGAGGAGCCCTATTATCTTCTTTGCTGTTCTCACCTTCACTCTTCTAACCTTTTTCCAGTCTGAGGCGCCAAGCCTCCACACACCACACAGTGAGACAGCTGGTCAGAACGCCTCTCTATGGTGCTTCTGTAGAAGGTGGGGGAGGAGGATGGGGGCTCTCCTCATCCTCCTCAGGAAGTAAGCACTACGCGCTTTTTGTGCCCTTTTTGATCAGTGAGGTGGTTTTACAGTCCAGTTGAGTGTCTGTGAAATATCACCCATCTTATCACACATAAGATGTATGAGACCTTTAAAATATATATGTCAAAAGTTTTTCTTTATAGATGGGATGGCTTCCGATATCTTTGTTTGATTTTATGCAACACTAACAAAGATCTGTCTGCATGTATGTATGTATGCTATAAATTCAGTTTAACGTGCAGCAGTCCAAAGGCATCTCTGCATCCAAACTTGAATGTGTAAAAGGAAGCCCCTAAACTCATCTAGATCTTACTGTTTAAGGAAACTCAAAATAACAGTAAATACACAAATATATATTGAAATAAATAATTGTAACAAGAAATAAATGAACATACCAATATTTTTTTTAACAAACAATTGGATGTACTTATTTAAATTATACTTCTGGAATGAATACATGTACAATTGAAAAGTATAAAATTTAAGACGATTATTCAAGATTAAATGTACCTTTAAATAATTATATCCTAAAATATTCATTTTTAAGAAAGTATTTTTAATAAAATAATTTAAAAATCACCTATTTATTTTTTCCAATCCTATTTATTTCTTAGCTTCCTTTTAGCGGCGGAATTAGACCCTGACATCTGATTGGCTGCTTCACACAGAAAAACAAATCATTGGCTATGGTTATGGGTTGCACATATTTACCGGAAAGGTCGGAAATAAAAAATGCAAAGTATTATCGCATACTCTGCATAAGCAACTCCAGCCTCTATATCCCTAGTTTGCTTGGAAATCCCTCAAAGTAATTCACCAGAAAGAAAGCGCTACTCGGTGTCATTCAGTGAC
>JAGKQL010000034.1:2191121-2236828 GCA_018398635.1 Cyprinodon brontotheroides | reverse complement strand
GCCAGCTTCGTGTGGATGAGAGAGGCTGGTTTGAGTACTTTGGTGAAAAATTTGTGGGTTTAGGCCAGGGTTCGTCTTGGTGTGGACCGGGGCCTATATCAACTATTTTAAAGAATCCAAACTTTACAAGTAAGGGATTGTCTAAGAGAATGTGAAAAGTTTAATAAACTTTTTGTTATGTAGTAAGAAGTAGTAGGCAGTGCAACAATTGTTAGACTGTTAGTTATCAAAACATTTTCAGATGATTCCCTAAATCCACAGGTGCTGTTTTTTTCTTACTGTAAATGAAACTGATGGGTGAGGTACAGAAACCAACTTCTTGTATGGCAACCTAAGAAAGTCGGTTAAAGATATAGTGGAGGATTTTGGCGAATCTTTGAAAGACCTGCTCTCTTCACTTAAATAAAAAAAAAAAATGCACATGAACAACCTGTACCTGCTCCTGAGAGGAACTAGGGCTGGGTACCGAACATTGGTTCTTTTATGGTACCGACCGATATGCTTCGGTTCTACAGAGAACCGAAGCATATCGCCTTCGGGTACCAAGTTTCGGTGATTGGCTGTAACACTTAACGCGGATTGCGTCATCCAGAAAAAATACTTAGGTGGTCCCGCCTACAGCCAGGGGATTCATGTGCATCTGTTGTGAACTGGTTGCAGCGCCATTGGAACCCCTTTAAAATGCCCCCAGGTCAAAAGTGCGCGCTTTTATTTTTATTTGAACTGATGCCAATATTTGCGCAATGCAATACATCGTGCACAGAAACATTTTAAGAGCAGAAAGTTGCTCGGTGTTTGACTGCAAGAAGAGCGGACCGCAGCCGGCCCAACCATCCTCCTCTCAGCAGCCCGTGGGCAGTGCAAAGCCAGAGCGGAGTGAATCATGCTGCTTTCACGCTGGACGCAGCAGGAGCAACAAAATTGCGTCTGCTGCTTCCTTTTTGCTGCTTGCACCAGCTTCTGACGCGCGGCTGAAGAAGCTTTGCTGCTCTGGCTGCGCGGCTGAAAAGTGGCTCTGACGCGCATTGGGCAGCGCTACTCTATCCTTTATTTGCCTTGCAGCTATGTTTGCTGTGATCCGTGGGATTAAAGTAGTTTTATTATGTTTGTAAGTGGGAAAATCCACCTGAAACCTTAATCAGTGCAGTCAGTTAATTCAGATTACCATCCTGCCTTCCAATATTATTTCTGTCAGAATGCATGCATTAGCCCATTTCTCCTGGAGGAGGTGTGGTTACGCAAAATGACGGTTGCTCGGATGGATCTTATCTCACCCATATTTATATATAGAAAGTTCCCCCACAAATAAAACTACTGGTACATTAAAAAAATCATGACATGCTTGTATGTTTGTGCTACAGTGGAAATCTGGATGTGTTTGCGGGTTAAATAAGGATCCTTGGCCGCCATATAACTACTAATGCAAATTACCAAAAAATAAACTTATCTTTCCTGGAAAGTTACAATATAGTGGTAGATAACTTTTACTAGCAGTGATGTGAAATAGATTTTTCAAAAAGCATGCCAAACTTTACCTGTCAAGTAGAAACTTCACAACTGAGGCATCAGTTGGGAGTCCGACCTGTGATTTCAGTGTACGCCATCGCGTGAAATAATCTCCCTCTTATGAGGCCTTTCTTTTCTTCTCATACACTTCGTTGACACTTTTTCTCTTAGGCTCCTCGGCCATTTTCAAAGAACCGAGGTGAGAAAGGTGAGCTTCAAGGACTGTCTGAAACCGTAGCTCACCACAGATATACGACTGAAAGTTTGCATGCACAGAAATAGAGCTAACTGGGGAAAAGCACGTAGGAAGGCCTTTTATAAACCTATCACCAGAATGATTGACAGTTAGGGGGGACCAGTTATTTTGATGATCCACCCGGAAAAAGAAAATCCGCTGCTACACCTTTAACATTTCTGGCCCAGACTTCATTTGACTACTGATGGTCTTAAAGATGCTAACCTGAACCCTTTTGGTCCAAAGCTACTTGAAATCTAATTTGATTAATTCCCAAGCATCAGAATCAGAAGAGCTGACTTTAGCAAACACTAAATATGGACACAAATACCACTGGAAAAAAAACAAAGCAGAGAAGAAAAAAATTGTAACGATGTTGGTTCTGTTGTTTTTCTCCAAGTTTTCAGTTTCAAGTTTAGCCAGGTTTTTCCCCTGTTTTTTAGCTTTCATGGTGTGTCTGGATTAGAGATGTCCCGATCCAGGTTTTTGCACTTCCGATCCGATACCGATATTGTTTTTGGACTTCCGATCTGATACCGATACTGGCCGATACCAGCCTATCCGAGCATGTATTTAAGTTTAAGTTAAAGTATTTAGCCTTAGTTGTAAGACTCATGTTGAAAAGGGTTTTAGTACTCTTGATGACATCTAGCCAGCTGAATTAGGTGAGATTGAATAAAACACAATGATTGGTAACAACAAACGTACCTGTTTATTAAGAGATAAACACAAACTGGACAAAATTATGAATAGCAATCTGAAATTGCACAGTGAACAGTAAAGTCGTAAACAGTTAAAGGTGCAAGTATTACTGTAAGTTTTAATAAAAATGCAAAAAACAGGGAAACACTGGCGTAAAATAGTGGAATGGATCGTTTCAATCGGAGAAACTGGAAAATACGGACGGATTTTTTAAAAAAAACTGGATCGGCAGTCTGGATTGGCATTTTACATGCTTTGCCGATATGCATTTTTTTGCCAATATCGGCGTCCTGATCCGATCCACGTATCGGATCGGGACAAGCCTAGTCTGGATTCATTTAAGTTTATAAGGTTTTTCTGTCTGTCCTTCTGTTGCCCCCTTGTGTTCTTTTTCCCTTGGCTTCCTCACCAGCTCTAGTCACACCTGCTCCTTATCAGCTCATTAGTCCTACCCTTTGTTCAGTCAGCCATAAATACACTCCCTCTGCAGTCCCTTTGCTGGTTCCTCGTCTTACCTTTTCTCACCCTGGCTCCTTGATGGTTTTCCCCTGATGTCTCCATGGTTCTGGTTTGTGTTTGATTTTTATGTCGGATTTTTTCGATACCTGTTTTTGTTTTAACATTTTCAAGTTGGATTTTTGGATTCCTGTTTTTGTTGCCTGACCTCTTATTAAACCTTTGAAGAACTCACCTCTGCCTGTCAGCCTCTGCATTTGGGTCCTCATAAAAACCCCAAAACAAATCGTGACAAAAATGCCAGAAATGTGAAGCTCATGACACTGAATGAAGTCAACATACTGAAGCCATTATCTGCTGAAGGACAAATTGTCTGCTGATGTAATGAATTGGAAACGTTTAGTGCTTAAAACAACATTTAACCACCTGGTGGATTATGGCTATTATCTGCCAGCCTATTAGAGGAAAATACAAGTAGTATCTTTTACAACGTTGTTTTTAGATGAACCTTATTACCTGATATGAGTAAAGCATAAAGTATGTGTCTTCTGGCTTCTCTTTACTCAAATTAGAAAACCTTAATGTGCATCATGTTAGCTTTTAGTGATAAATAGATTATGTCATTGTTGCTCGTATAAAACCAACATAAAAATTATTGGACAAAAGCCTGGAATTTAGACAATAAATTAGGATGAACGACTGAATTATGTCATCCACATAAAGCAGCACATGTGCTTCAGCTCTTTAGGAACAATATCTATAAAAAAAAAAAAAAAAAAAACAGCTATTCAACTTTGCTTAGTATCAACACAAAAAAACAGCTAACAACCTTAGCAAAGTCTGCAAAATTATTTAGTTTGTGCATAGAACACATTTTAATAGATTCTTATTTTCTAGAATTGATTTTTACTTGTTTTTGGTCAAAGATTGAACATTTTTGCACACAAACATTTCTGCGTTTTCGTTAAAATGTGTTCAAGGATGTTCTTTAGCTCTATTAATTTTAAAATATTAAAAGGCAGCCAAGAACACAGCAAAAGCAGGTAAAGTCTGATTACATTGCATTTAAACCAACAATCCAGTACATCAATATATATTGATATATCTATTTATTAATCTTACTCTATATAAACATATAGAAGACTTAAATTTGATTTTATAATGAGAAGCATTTTATCCAGTGAAGAAGAGGAGGCATTGAAATTTCAAAAAAAGGCACCATATAATTAGACTTAAACAATCTCTATGGTGAGCTTCCTCTCATTGTAATTCCCCATATTGGGGCAAACTCAAAAAATCTTTTTTTTTTAATTCTGAAAGAAGTCATTTTTGCTCCTGTTCAGACTAGCATTGTTGCTCTAATGATCTCAGACACATTCCTCTTAACAAATCAGTCATTCTACCTGCTTTGGATTAGCAAGCCAGGCTCAAATTTCTATTTTCTCACATATTTGACACTAAAAAGTCCCTCTAAGTTAATACTATACATGTGGCAGATGGAAAACAAATTGAAATACTGTTATATATTCAACCTGACTGCTGCATGTCAGTACTCTCCTTCCTTCAGCTCAGACACAGAGAGAAAAAAAGGTTAAACCAGAACCTTCATATTGTGTAAACGTGCAATAAGAACCTCTAGAGTTCTTTTCTGAATTCACATCTTCTCTGCAAAGATGGTAAAAAAAAAATAAAAATACTGTAAATCAATAATTTTCCCTCCTGATGTAAACTGCAAGGTCTGTGGTCTGCCTGTTTACCCCTACTTGTGATATATGTCATGTTGCCTCATCTTCCCTCGCCGTTGCTTCACTTCATTTATTAAGTCAAAGACTGAAAAGGTTTTTATAAACTTGCATCAAAGGCATTTTATTTGCGGAGTGTTTTATATGCGTCTTCACTGAGCACATTGGTTCTTTGTATGAAAAGCTTGCCTTCCATCTTTTTCCATGTGTTTCCCCATAAATGGTCCTACATCCATTCAAAATATCCTAATGAAGTAAAACTGAAACACTTTATGCTGCGATTTATGTGTAAAATGTCCCAACAGTCAAACTACAGATACCATGTCACCAGTTTATTAAAGGTACTGTTAAGACAGACTTTTTTGTTCCTTCCTTCTAAAATAAAACATCAAATCAGAGAAAAAAGAGAAATGTTTTTTTTATATGTCTCTTTAAAGCAAAAAAAACAAAACAAAAAAGGAACAGTTATCTCTGAAGTGTGGATTTTATATTGTTCTACATGTAAAGTGTTGTATATATACACCTCACACTGGCTCATTATGTGGATTTGTGCCAAATCTTTTTAATCTATTGCAGTGGTGATTTATCACTGAATACTAGGGAGGATAAAATTATTGTAAAATTATTGGTACATTATGCAGTGTCAGACTTCATAAATGTAGTAATTTCACCAAATATGTGCATTAATCAGCTGTTTATTCCGTTCTGGGACGTAATCTTCTCTCCGCTCCGGGACTCAGGCGATCAGCCTCTATGAGAAATATCTGTTGAGGTTTGAACCTCCGTCTATTGAGATAAGCAGCGAGAAAGTAGAGCCCCTGATTGGATATATAACGCCAAGATACGTCACCAGGCTTCCTACAGCATAAGGCAAGTTCAATTCAAGACTTTTAAGACTTTTTAATGCCACTTGAAATAAAAAAATTTCAGACCAAATTCACAAAGAAACACAATAAAAACCCGCTTGCAACAACTTAACCCAAAGGTTTATTTTAACATAAACCACTGCACTAATGTTTCAAATTTTGAAAAGCTTCCCATACAGGAAGAAAGCTTAAAACACACAAATGACAGATATATTTTTAACAATTATTTAACTGAATTCACAAACTTTTGTTTTAGCAGGGAACAAAACAAATCAGTTTTAAAGCTACAACATAACCAGTGCTAAGTCTTTTTTTTGCAGCTATTTTTCTATGTATGGTTTTCTTAGTATGTTTGATTTGGTGATCAGTGGAGGCGTTGCAGAGACAAGCGGTGGAACTAAACTGAGAAATACAGGCTGTTACTCGATTTTGATGCTTTGTGTTTCTTGCTTCGCATGTGCTGACTCCACTGCCTTAGTTCCCATCGTTCTGAGCTTGAATGACTTCTTGCACAAAATACACAGTGCCTCATGTATGTCCCCTGGTTTTAGCCATGAGAAAACTCTTGGCTGGATTGACAATTTTTGTTACATTTACATATTTTCGGAAGACAAAAGTTAATGGTGCATCTCCCAAATGTCCCGCATAACAAGCAGCTTTTTACTGGTTCTGCTATCGGGATGGAACCAATAATTGTGAGCAGTTTTTTTTTTTTATGAAAAAAGAAATAAAAAATAGTCAATTTTAACGTTTTATTTAGATTACAACAATAAATAATCTTATTTATGATGTTTTAAAAAAACAAGACCTATGAAAGACTGATTTAAGACATTTTAATACCAATTAAGGCCTTAGTTTTATTTTGAAGAATTCAATGCCTTTTTAAGACTTTCTAAGGACCCGCGCGGGAACCCTGGTCACTTACAGTGAGGATAAACCTCTTAAGCAGGGGTTCTCCAGTCCAGTTCTCAAGAACTACTATCCTGCAACTTTGTTGGTGTTTTAGAGAAAAGATGCATCTAAAGTTTAAAGGATGTTAGCTCTTTAGGACTAGACCAGAGCATCCCTGCTCTCAGGGTTTCTATGGAGCAGGGGCAGGTCGTGATGCTGGCTGCTCGATGCTGATTGGCTAAAACACTCATGGATTTCTGACTGACAGTGACCAGAGAGCGAGGAGGTTTTCCTCATGAGTCGATCTGGTGAAGTGATCATTCAGTCAGAACGGACATCTGGGCCTGAACTCTTGCTGTGGTTTCTGGAGTTTGTTATTTCAGAGCATTTCACAGTAGCTATTTTCAAGCGTTTCTTATGTTTCAAGATTTTTTTAATGCAATACGTGACGTTTGGATTTAATTAACCCCATTGAGCCCCTGTTTCAGAGAGCAGCAACCAACACTAGTCCAGTATGATACCTACTGTCATCTTTTACAGTCCAAATTCCACTGGTTCCTAAATCCAAAAACTCAGCCCATGATTACTTCTATAATTTAACAAGAATTCAGCCCCAGATATAAAGGTTTGCGTACCGTCTGACCAGGATCTCCTCCTTTGGCCGGTCTGGCATGTTGCTGTGAACAGAAGTTAATAGTTTGTGGGTCGTTTATGGGAGTGGTTCATGTACAACACGGAGCATTTCTGTGTAGAGCTGTCAGCAGATCTCACCACTCACGTCATACCAGGCATTCCTTCATGTGTTCACCTCACTGTGGCGACACAAACACAGCGCTCTCTCTGGCAGCAGCTTGGGAGAATTCCTTGCAGCCAGCCAGTGTGAACTGTGCAGAAAATAAAGGAAGGAAAAGATTTCAAACATGCATCATTGATTTGAGCCTCTTCTGTCGTATTCATTTAAATTTCAAAGTGTTTAATTTAACATCTGAAGTCCTAACCCTGTAATCATCTCTTTGATCAAAGCTATTCTGTTCAACCTGGTGATTTATGGTTCTAGTCAAAGAAAGTTATTACACTTATTATAGTATTTTAAATACAGAGGACTTTATATGGTTTGGCATAGGTCAGAGAACGCCTAGAAATAAGCAACAGTTACAAAGTTATACTCATTATTATGAAGGATATTATGGAAAACAGTGTAATTTTAGTTTTAGATCAAGTTTAATGTTTGAAAAGATGTTCTTCTCAAAAAAAGCTATCAATTTGTGCTAAATGAAGTCCTTCCCTAACCCCTAAAAACTGACTTTGTTGCCATTACAACTAAAAGACGGAAAAGTTTTGAAGTTGAGAGGTTGAAAAAAAAACACAAAAGAGTAAACTTGAACAAGAAGAGGCTGATATATGAAAGGAAATGGATGCAAAGATCGGAAAACAGCAGTAGTCAAGACTTAACTTCCTGTTTCATTTACGTTTATTCATTTATTTTTCATTTAAGTGCAGCTGAAACCCCTTTTAAATTGTATTAGAAATTATTTATTGGATCAACTGTTTCTGTAAAATGATTAATTTTATACAAATGTAAAGTTGAAGTGTGAGGAATGAGGTTTTCTTACCTCAGTCAATCTTTATCAGATCAACGGGTGTGAACTTGTCCTTTTGAACTTCTGTGACACTTTTTTAAACCATAACCTTTTATTTCCGCATTTTATGAGCTTCTTTAGGAACCATCTATCTAAGATAAGAACCAGGAGAAAATCTGAGCTGTAACAATAAAATAAACCATCACATTTTGGACACATTTCTACGAAAGAGGATTAGGGCCACTGAAAAAAAAAAAAAAAAAGTTAACTGATTTTTACATTTTATTTCAGTTTAATATGGGGAAAAAAGTCAGAATTCTGACTTTTTTCTCAGAATTCTGACTTTTTTCTCAGAATTCTGACTTTTTTCTCAGAATTCTGACTTTAATCTCAGAATTTTGGATCTTAATGTAGATGGGCACCATGAAGGAAGAGATGTGGGAGCCCTTAGCTTCACTGACAAAGATGTGAGTTGTTTGAGGTGGCCAGTGACACATTGGTGGAAAATAACAGAATTAGGCAACTTTTTACTAGGTCCTCTGAGGAGCAGAAGGTCATTAAAACAGCAGAGCTAGTCTCTGTAACAGACATATACATGGCTTCGATGCCAACATGTTTGTGCCATCTGTCAGGAATTCTGAGAAAAAGTCAAAATTCTGAGACAAAAGTCAGAATTCTGACTTTTTCCCATATTAAACTGAAATAAAATTAAAAAATCAGCTATCTTTTTCTTTTTTTTAATATTAGAATTGTGACTTTTTTTCTCAGAATTTAGACTTTTTACTCAGAATTTTGACAGATAACAAACATGTTAGCATCAAGCCATAGCCATGTCTGTTTTAGAGACTAGGTCTCTTGTTTTAATGACCTTCTGCTCCTCCATTAATGAGGGGACCCCTCGGGCAAATTAAACGTTGCCTATTTCTGTCATTTTCCACCAATGTGTCACTGGCCACCTCAAACAACTCACATCTTTGTCAGTGAAGCTGGGTGCTCCCAAATCTCTTCCATCATGGTGCCCATCTACATTAAGATCCAAAATTCTGAGATTAAAGTCAGAATTCTGAGATAAAAATCAGAATTCTGACTTTTTTCCCATATTAAACTGAAATAAAATTAAAAAATCTGTTAACTTTTTCTTTTTTCTAGTGGCCCTAGTCCTCTTCCGTACATTTCAGATCAAATTCACGTTCAGTTCCCTGTTGATATCCTGGAAACAGAAGGGACTGAAATGATCCACAGAAAAGATTCCTATTTGCCAAAATAGTTCAAACAACTAACTGAATAAACACTTAAATAGGTCATTTGTTTATTTAGAACAAATTATGGTGAGGAATCTATGATAATTTAAGCATTGTATCAAGTTGGCTTTGTGATAACAGAGCATCTTACTTTGTTGCTGTAGGTCTGAGTCTGCGTCATAGTGATGATGGCGGAGGGCTCGCACTGTTTCTACTGCCGCGAGGATCTTGCTGGGAAGAGGTTTGTCCGAAGCGAGGGGAAGCCGGTGTGCGTTCGCTGTCACACCAAGTTCTGCGCCAACTCATGCGCCGAGTGCCACAGACCCATCTCTGTGGAGACGAAGGTGCGTTCCTTCAGATGAACGTAACTGTGAGGATGAATGCCTCCACGGACCTCATGAGAAACCTGTTTCCTTTCCCCCAGGAGCTGAGCCACAGAGGGCGTCACTGGCATGAGGAGTGTTTCCGCTGCACTAAGTGCTACAAGCCTCTGGCCAAGGAGCCGTTTAACACCAAGGATGAGCGCATCATGTGTGTGAAATGCTGCTCCAGAGATGCTGCTCCGCGCTGCCACAGCTGCTATAAACCCATACTGGCTGGTAGGACTGATTCACCTGGTAGCTGCTAACTTCTGCAGCTTCTGCAACTTTATCCTGACAAACTGATCTCTTCTGCAACTCATTTTACGTTTGAGGGAGATTAAATAAAACATATAGAAATTATAGTATTATAGTATGGGTAGGAAAAATATCCACAATTAAAGGAGAAACATAAATGTCTATTATGTCTAATGACCTAAATATTTTAACCCTAAACAAATATTTGTTTGATTAATACAGATTATCTCTAACACTTTATCTATTTTATTTCCCTATTCTTGTGTCCTTTCTATTTCTGTAATTCCTTTCTTCCTTATATCCCTTCATCATTCCTTCCAAATTTTTGTCTCTTTTCTCTTTCTTTTATCTCTCCCTCCTTCCCTTCCTCTCCTCCTACTTCTTCATTTCCTTTCTGTCACAATCACTCCTGTGCTTTCTTTATTCCTCGTTCTCTCCTTCCCTTCATTCCTTTTTGCAGTGTCCCTCCTGCCTCAGCATCTGTTAGTATCCTGTCTTTCTTCCTTCTTCCATTGCATCCTTCCTTCATCCTTTCCATATATATTGCTCTCCATCTCTCCTTGTATCCTGGTTTTGCTCATCAGTCTCCATAGTTTTACACTCATATGTGTGAAGCTAGACAGTCGTAAAATACGTATCTTAGATGAATAATAATTATATATATATATATTATTTTAATGGGCAGCATTAGCATTTTGGGTGGAAAAAAATGAAAACTTTTCATGAAAAATGTGCAGAAACCAACACAGTTCTAATGTCCGTCCTCAGTAGGAGTCGTCCTGAGTTTCTGTAACACTTTCCAGCAGCAAAGCAATTCAAAGTGCATTAAATCATAACAAAAAAATGTGAAAAAAACATGCAGGATAATCATCAGAAACACCTAATTATCAAAACGTTAGAATCAAATGATGATGCTTTCGTTTCTTCTGCAGGCATTGAGAGCGTGGCATATAAAGGAAACTCGTGGCACGATGAATGTTTCACCTGCTGCAGCTGTAAGCGACCCATAGCATCGCAGAGCTTCCTCACCAAGGGAGATGATGTTTACTGCAACCCCTGCTACGATGAGAAATTTGCCAAGATCTGCGTCAGCTGCAAAAAAGTAAATATAAACCTTTCAGGCTGATCTGACTACATTTAATCTGAAATGATTCATGTTTTTTTTGTGGTAGAGTCAAAAACTGAAATTGTTTTTCTACATTTTTTTATTATAACTGAAAATTATTTTTGTCGTTAAATCATTAGATCTGAATCAGACAATCTAGTGTTGGATTCAGAGTTTGATTTAGACCAAATCTGTGCTTAATGAAAGTTCCCTTTGATTAAGCACAATGTTTTAAGCAGATCATAACACTTGTGTCTGCAGCCAATAGCCTCTGGAGGAGTGAACTACCAAGAGCAGCCATGGCACAGCCACTGCTTCGTGTGCAGCTCCTGCTCAAAGCCTCTGGCCGGCTCCAGTTTCACCACCCACCAGGACCATGTCTTCTGTGTGGACTGCTACAAGAGCTCAGTGGCAAAGAAATGCAGCGCCTGCCAGAACCCGATCACAGGTACGGCTCAAACTGCAACGCTCTCTGGAGCTCATGACAAAGCAGGATCAGAATAATCCAACTGTGTTTTATTTAAATCTATTTACAGATTACATTTGAAAATGGATAACACTTACACTTTGGTTTCCAAAGCTTGCAGATTAGAAATGTTGCCTTGTTTACCAGTATACCAGTTTGTTTACAGTATAAGACTAAATAATATAATATAAATCAATTATTCTCTTGACATTCTAAACAATCCACCAAATAAAAACCAAATTAAAAAGAAACCAAATAAAGAAAAAAAAGTTAGTCCTTCGATTATCTATTATTTGAGACAAAGAGTAAAAATGCAGAGAGAAAAACTAAAATGTTTTCATTCACATAAAACTGTGGATTAAAGTTCCTCATTTAGAACCAGGTTTAACCTGCAGCTGCTGGTGACACCTAGTGGTAAGTAGGTAGACTGCTTCCAGATGTCTTTGTACCAATATATCCAGCAGTATTTATACTTAAAAGTAAAAGAAAAACATGGATTTCAGAATATCTTATTAATACAAATCTAAAAAGTATGCCATGTCTTTATAGGTGTAGCTCTGCAGCAGTTTAAAGTCCCCTGCAGTCTTCAAAAGTTAGGACCAAGGATTTTGTATATATATATATATATATATATATATATATATATATATATATATATATACCTACTACATATATACATATATATAGCTATATATATATATATATATATATATCTCTTAAAATTCTTCTGCTTTTAAACCACCGGAGGTCTACATACTGAAATCTATATCCTGTATATCACTTCTGGGTAGATGCAAACTACATTTTGTTCCTTTGTGACAGTGTAATGGCAATAAAGTTGAATTCCATTCTATTCTATATTGTTTTATAGCTTTGCTTGGTTTTCTAAATTTCCACAATGGATTTATTTTTGTGTTTTTATTAAAATAAGAAAAATAAATAAAAACAAAACAGATGTTATTTGAGAATAAAGAAAAGGTTTTGAGAGAAAGTATTTTCTGAAATCAATAGATAAATTAACATTTGGAAAAAGATTACCAATGGAAAAAACCCTCTGAAAAGTATATTTTACTCTCAAATATCTTTATTTATTTTTTGCAATCTGAGTGAAAACTTTTTCTATCAAAAATACTTCAAAACTTTTCTGTTCTCTCTCTAAAACCTTAGTATTTGCTCTCGATTGAGGATTTTTCTCTTGATGTGACAAAAGTGTCCTGGGCGGACTAATTCACAGCCAATTATGCTAAGATATCAATTTATCTTTTATTAATTCTATGACAAGGTATTTTCTCACAAAACCTTTAACATCAGTTTTTGCTATCAGTGTGAAAATGTGTTCTCTCCAATAGATCTATTTTACTTTCAAAATAATTTTCCCTTTTCAGATTGTTTTTTTTTTTCTTGAATTGAATAAAAACAAAAGTAACTCGGACTCTGAGTCTTAGATAGAACAGCAGGATATTTACATCAACTATTTACCTTTAACATCCCCTCTGAAGGAAGCAGGCTGTGCTTTTATTCACTGGTAACTGAGTGACGGGTACTGACAGCAAATAAATACTGAAATTATGTCTTTTTTATTAATATTTGTAAAATAAAATAGTAAAATCCATGAAAGCCCACTCACAGCAAAATACCCTTTAGCATGTCGGTGACACACACACACACATATCTGGTTTTCTATCCTCGTGTGGACTTTCAATTGACTTCCATTCATTTCTAACGCATTTCTACAGCCTATCCGTGACCCTAACCCAAACCATTACTGGTTCATACCTAATCCTAATCCTAACCTAAACTCAATTCACACTTAAGTCCTAAACCTAACACTTAAGCATAAAATAGCTGCTATATTTGGGGACCGGACACTAGAGCACTCAGTCCCCACGATATGCTAAGATTTATGAAAAATGGTCCCCACCATGTAATAAATACACGCCCACACAGGTAGAAAAAGCTCTGTCTCAAACTTCCCCCTCCTTTCTCTGCAGGTTTTGGTAAAGGAGTGAATGTTGTAAACTTTGAGGGCAGCTCCTGGCATGAATACTGCTTCAACTGCAAGCGATGCTCCCTCAGTCTGTCCAACAAACGCTTCGTGGCCAAAGGTCAAGAAATCCTCTGCACTGAATGCGGCAACAAGGAGTGATGGTCAACAGCCTCTACAGCCTCTCTGTCCATCTTCATCAAATAAAGTCCAAATTTCAACTTCCTGTTATCTGTTCCTATTATGTTCAAGGATAAAAAGAACTAAAGACTTTCTGATGCTTATAAAACCTTCAACCAAAAATGTGCCGAATAATTATCTGTTGATCTACATTCACCTAAAAAGGAGGAAGAATCTGTATCTTTCAGCATGAAACTAGCATTAAGTCAAATTTGACTTTTTTTATTTGCAGGATGTCAGAAGAACTAAATATATGAGCATCGTTTAAGTAGAGTTACTTTTGTTCATTTATAATATAAATAACTGATCATTTTAGTGCCTTTAAAGCTAAAGTAAACCTTTATTAAAGTCAGTTTTAACATGTTTTGTTAAAGCATTTGCAAAAGGAGAGGTTATTTTGAAACCTTCAGTAAACAGTTTTTACTTCATGATAGACACATTATCTTAAGCTGATATATATCTTGATGTTTTTCTCAAGAAAAATCTAATAAACTTTCTATAAAATCCTGTTTGGTGTTTGTTGTATTTCTACAAGTTTACTGCTGACATGGAGCAGATTGCCTTCATAATAGAATCAGTCAAACAAGCAAAGGAAGCAGGGAGGTTCTTGAAGGTCTGCTGTAAGTTAAGCAGCCATCAAATCTACAGTGAGGGAAATAAAAAACATTAGATCACTGTTCAAGTTTAACAACAACAAAAAAGAGGCTTTTATGAGGGCTGTGATAGTTCAGGAAGACATTAATCTGCTGAAAGTTTGTGGATTTTAACTAATCAGTATTCATGTCACCTTCATTCCAATATATTCCCAGCAATGTCATTAAATCCTAACTATGCAGGCAGAGTTTGAATACATTTCCAACCTATCATTTCATCCCATTAATCTATTACATCTGCGTTATTCTGAAAAATGTTTTTCTATAATAAGGACCTCTGTTCAATACAGTGTTTAGCTACGTTTTTATTGACAATCATACCAAATTTATGAAAAGTTTTGATATTTAATGAGCTAACCTTTCTTCTTAAAGTATTCTTCGATTTGTCCAAGCAGATTTATTTGACCAGTTCTTGAAGTTCTTTTAGGTATATGTAACATGTTCTCAATTATAATTCGATTACACTGCGATTATCACACTCACTCAATCAGCCTGAGCTATCTCTATAGTTATGCTGTTATAGGCTTAGACTTCTGGAGGACATAGGGACCCCCATTTTATCATTCTGCTTCATTCTCTCTCTGTTCTCCCATTCTGCAGAATCTGTTAGTTCAATCTCTAACCTTCTGTTCTCTCTGCTTTTCCTCAGAGTAGCTTTTGCCTCGTCTGTTCCTGTTTGGCTGTGACGCCATCCTTGAAAGAAACATCAACGCTGTGCTGCTTCCATCAACACCCTTGTTTATAGATGGTGGAGATCGGCCTGTTTTCCAGTGTAGTCCTGTTTCTCTGACCGTGACTGACTGGATGTGCTCTCTTCATCCTCTGACATGGGAGCTGGCTCGGAGCTCGTCTGCCTGGCTGTGTGTTTTTCCTCGGGCGGGCCGCCTTTTACAGCTGCCATTTGTATCTCTGCTTTTGTCTCCTTTTACCCCAGTCGGCCTCAGCAGATGGCGCTCACGCTGAGCCTGGTTCTGCTGGAGGTTTCTTCCCTGTTAAAAAGGGAGTTTTTCCTCTCCACTGTCGCTACAAGCATGCTTAGTGTGAGGAGATTGTATTTGAGTCAATGAGTCGATGCAATCAACTGGTTTTCCTTAGACAGAAAACTTTGAATCAATTTGACTGTATGATCTGGTTGAACTGTAAAGTGCCTTGAGACTACATGTGTTGTGAATTTGGCGCTATATAAATAAACTGAATTGAATTCAATTGAATCAAGCAAGACCTGAATGGTCACTAAATTAAGCGTATTCACCTAACCCTTAATTTGAGTTGGTAAATGAGATAGTTTTGCCAATGGAAATGAGTACTTTGCCTCTTAAAACTTTTAAGATAATTAGGTAATATGCACTTGAAATAAGACGCATGCAATCTTATTTTAAGTGTGAATTGTCTCGCTCCATTGGCAAAATGTCTCTTTTACCTCCTCAATTAAAGAACAAATGCACTTATTTTAAGAAAGAATCACTTACGGTATCTCAATTTAGATATTTTGCAGTGCACAAACCTCATGGTAGAGCCTCCCTTTCCTTCCTTGAAGAACTCATTTTATTCATGTCCCCATAAGTCGGAAGGTGAAGAAAATAAAAATTCTCCGAAGTTTTCCTTCCGTCTTCCTGCAGAACGTCAATCTGCTTCATATCACTGTCAGACAGACAGAGGCAGAGTCTAAAATTCTTTGCCTCAATATGAATCTTCAAAGGCCTACAGCTGCCATATTTGATGAGGCTCTGCACTGGTGGCAACGTGGATCCTGGTTTTAATGATCTGAATAGAGTTTCTGAACACACCTATGGTCGGAAATTTAGTGTCTCTTATTTCATATATTAATATATCCTATTTACTCACTATAAAAGTTTTCACTCATTCTGTTTCACCTGCAAGGCCACACAATTCCCCTGTGTGAGGGTGTTTTTAGACCAGACATAGCTTCTTCCCATAACAAACCAGATTCCTTCTAATGGTTTATTCATAACGTTACTGTTTAACCAAAGTGTCAGTAATTTGTTTTGATTCTGACTACTTTCCATTATTGTAAGTAAGGGGGGACAAACACTGCCAAGCAGAACAGGGCTGATTACCAGGGCTGTATGATGAACTGTTATCTCTTTGCAAAGATATAAAAATAAAGTACAGACTGAGTGAAATTCATCGATCTCCGTATATTAACTGGGGTGAAAAGTTGAATACTTTTTTCCCACTACACATCTCTTTGGTATCCCTAATATTTCATATGGTAAATATCTCATTTGGTTGGATAGATGGATGATACGAACATTCTGATCGTCAAAAGCCTGAAAAAAACGAGTTTTATACAAATCATGTCCACCTATCAAAAACATGCTAGCTTATATTTTGGGGCTTTTGTTTTGGTGAGAAAGATAACTTTCAATAACTTTATTTTATCTGCTTGCTCCTCAAACCAAGAATTGACGCTAAAGCAGAAAAGCTTTTTATGAACAAATAATTTTCTTTTCTTCTACTTAAACCATAGTGACTGTTGGAAGAAGCAGCTGAAACACACACCTGGTCTTCCTGTCTCCTTATCCGATGTCCTCTGCACACACATAATTACACAACAGGACAAATCAAAGCCAGATGCCTCTTTACTGCACAAACAGTCACTGCTGCTGCTGTTGCAGAGAGCCTTTAACATTTGTTGAAGGTTTGCTTTTGCTGTCCAGGTAATTTGCTGAAGGTAGGACCTCCCTTATTTTAAACTCTGGTTGACCTTAATATGATTATTTTTATTTGCAAAAAAAAAAAAATGTAACCTAAATTTGAAAAATCTAACAGTTCTCTTTCTATTTTATTATTTTTAGATTTAAGATGGTTTTCTTACAAAACCAACTGGCTGTATTCCTGACTTTGTTTCTCCTGAGTCAAGCCTCGGCTCAGAAGCGAGGTAGGATATTTGACTTTAAGGCACAACAACTTATCTACAATAAGGAATTTTTTCTACTGACTTATATAAGAGTATATATGACGTTTTGGCATTTCTAAAAACAGAAGCGTGTCTTAATATTTAGGTTTATTATAGGTTACTGTAGGTTACCATCTGTGTGGCTGAGAACTCAAAAGCCTGAGAAAGCTGCAGTTTGGGTTGTAAATATGTCAAAAATAATTCAAAAACAAACATGCAGATGTTAAAAGGTAAAGGACAATCTGTGAACTGTTTGTTCAAGTAAATTATTTACGTATTTTTAGTATCTTCAACTTTCTGAATGTGAACTATTTTCTGTCTTTCATACCAGCAGCTACAACTTTATAAAAATAAGCAACTGCATGACTTTAGAAAAAGAATTTGATTCATTCAACTGAAATATTTGTGTAGCACTATTAAATACACTTTTGCTAAAAAAAAAAAAAAGTAATGAACTCACCCTAAAAAGATGACAGTTGCTTGATTTGTACTCACAGCAAGGAAGTCAAGGAACTTGAGAGGAATAAAAAAAAATAACTTTTTATGCGAGTTATAGCTAGTTATCTTGGGAATTTGCAAAGTTAATAAGAATCAAAACTCTTTAAAATCTTCTTTCCGGTACTTTTTCTTGAAAAGAGATCACTTTGGACAAACTCTTTAAATAACATTTCATAGCTTATATGTATCAAATAACCAGGAGGCATGGTGACAGATTCTGATCTTACTCAGTTTTAGAGAAATTGCTTAGAATATACAGAAGGCAACTGCTCACCTCCAGGCTCAACTCTCAGGAAGTGCTCCTATTAATAGTTAAAAAGGCATTTTATATATCTCCAGTCTGCCACATCATCTTATTTTACATCATACACATTAGCAGATGATTAGACATCCATGGCTCCAGCCTTATCAAAATATTTCACTTCGTTCTTAGCTGAAGGACACCGCTCCCATTCCATTCCCAAATCTTTGCCACGTACAAAATGAAGATTATAACTGTATATTCAGACAGAGGAATTGTCCTAATTAGATTAAAACGTCAATTCTGACGTGCAACAGAAATAAGATTTAGGATTTTTAATATTTAGGATAACTTCATTATCTTTTGTGGATTTGCAAAATTTCTAAAAATAACAGCTTTAACTTTTTTTTTGCAACATTTTAGACCTGGTTAAAGAAGCCCAGGACTTCTTCAACAAAACATTTCAACCTCCCAAGAGGTCAAACGTGGGTTAAATGACCCCTGTTTGATATTTGAGACAGTGTGGATTTATTAATGTAGTGAGAAACCAGAATACGGTTTGAATATTGATTATAGTTAACATCTGATGTGTCAATTTTATGCCTAAAATTATTCACAAAATGGACAGGACTAGTGTTAGAGTAATATTTTTTAAATTACTAACTAAACTAACAGATTTCTTCTAAAAAGCCGTAATAATAACATGTTGGAGAGTCCCAGCCAGAGCCCTGACATGAAGCTGCGACGCTGTTTTTATGTCTTCTGGAAGATGTATGTATTATTTCCAATTGGAAAAAAAATGTAGGCTTACCATTAGCATGATGCATTATCCACAGCATTAATTAAGAATTAATAAAAGTTTGTCCTTTACATAGTGGATAAAGGCTAAAAGTCGGATTTATACTGTACATATCTGGACTGGAAAAGATAAAACAAAGGAATACTGCAAAGATGACTATTAAAATTTAAAATTATTTTAGTCTTTATCCTCGCTAAATAAGCATAACAAAGACAAATCTTGAACAAACAGAAGGAAATAATCAATCAAAGTTTGGGCCAATGATAACATTTTCTCATCCAAAGTACATCCTGGTACAAAAGGACAAAACTTACTTTTTCTGATGCTGGTGCTCCTTTCCACCCTCTCAAGCATAGATTGAACTTGCAAAGCAGCCAAAGATGCTTCAAATGTTCTTACAGATATAAACAATGTTATCCATTGTCACGTTATCCATAGGAAGTATTAGGAACGAAGGGGCGAGTGGAAATGGAAATTAATATTTGTTTTCTATAATCAAAACAGTATTTGGCAGAAAACGATTCCAACTTGGTGCATCTGGATCCAGTAGTCAACCCAGGACTATTTCAACTGTCTTGATTGGTTTGAACCATCACTAGTTCCTTAAAACAGTTTTTAAGAACAATTTGCAAAGCGGAAGAACTTCAGTGGCAGATCTACTTGGTGTGTTTCCACTGTCATGATTTAACTAAAGTTCAGACCCAAATGCAGAGAAACCATTACAGAGAGACCAGGGAAAAAGTGTAACAGGTTTATTGAGAAGTTTGGTGGAGATTCCAGTGTTGCTCTGAACACTGCTCTACCGGAACTGAAAGGTGAAGGAAAGACACTGCGGTTAGTTCAGGTTCAGTGGGAGAATTGATTCTTGAATTTGAAGAGGAGAATAGGTTGGCAGACTCACGTGTTCAGAGATTAAGTTGACTCATAGACTCCAGTAGGTGAGGAATGTGTTCCGGTGTTTGTCTCATACGGTGGATGGCGGAACAGGGTTACCCAGAATGCGGTTGCTAGTTGTTGAACGGAGAAAGACTGACTGCCACTCAGATTTACTTGAACAGACTGTTGTGCAGATGAATCCCTTGCTCAGTGTGAAGCTCTGAGCAAGGAATGTTCCTCGGCTCAGTTTGAAGCTCATTAGATCCTTCCAGGGAGAGAAGGTCCAAAAAATCCAGCTTGCAGGAGGATTTCCTCCCGAGAGGCAAAGACAAAAAAACTCAGTTTGTTGACTCAGCAAACTCAGCTTGGCTAGAGTACCCAAAACTGGCAAACACTCTGGCGTTGAGGTAGTGGCAGTCAGCAGCTTAAGAACACTCCGTTAACGAGGTAACCCCTTGCAGGTGTGTGTGAGGAGGAGAGATCAGAACCAGGCGCCTGGTGGAGGAAACCGGAAGACAAACACAGAAACACAGACCACACAGACTGGAGTCCTAACATCCACTCTGTTTAACCCCTGGGTCAAAAAGACCAAAGATCACTAGAAAAATCGTGTAAGGATGCAAAATCCATTTTTTTCTTATCCAATCCGACACCTGGGCTGAGCGTATCAGCTGATATCTGATACCCATTCAACTGCTGTCTGAATGAACCATATGTATTGTCATGTCTTTAGCCTTGACGTAGCAAACTCACACGGATAAAAATGTACTTTATATAATCTATTAACAAATAAGCAGCACATAGAAAGAAATTTGCATGGATCTCTGATATCCGATATTTCCTCCCCGATATCCGATCCAAATATCGGATCGGTTAATCTTTAAAATCATGCTGTCATTGTAATCAGGACAAGGTTTGTGCAGTTAGGATGCAGCTTAGGAACGTCACAAACTTCCCTCTTTTACCATGGCGTTTATCTGGCTGTCACAGACAATTCACCTAGTCTGTGGGGCAAAGTGGCTGACTTAACCACCGGGCAGAGCCACTGGAAATTAAAGCCTGAAGTCTCCATCCCCGCTCTGCAGGAACTCACCGTCTGTGTCAATGTGAATCTGAAGGTACAGGAGAGGAATGCAAGTTTTTCTTTGTAGCAGTTGACCGCATGCTTTAATACATCAAATGAATCATCTCTAGGCCCAGGGTTCCTCATCATGGACAATCTTCATGTACCGTCATCCTAAAGTTCAGTATGCAGAGCTTGGCATGGGTGGAAAACAAGGACGCTTAGTGGTTTGGCTGTTTGGAGAGGAATGGACGACCCCGCGGATTCCCCTCCTGTCTAAAGAGTGGTACATTCTCTGCCTCACCTGGTCCCATACGAAGGATAGGCCTGCCCTCTACCTTAATGGGAACTTAATGAACATCACAGCAGGTTGGCTTTGCATTGAGTGGTAAAAACGGATTGTTTGAGTAACTTTTTCTGAATTATCTTCTATGGATTTTCTCTCTAAGCTCATTCAAAAAGCCCTCCTCTCAGTCCAACGGTGTGCTGCCAACTGGCTCCCAATGGGTCGCTCACTTTGGGCGTGGGACACAAAATCTCTGACGGGACCATCACGATCCTTCCTTACAGCGGCATGCTGGGAAAAATCTCCCTGTTCAGAATGTGGGGAAGAGAGCGCAACGTCGAGGAAGTGACATCACTGAGCTGTACAGAAGGCGATGTGGTGAAATGGGTGTGGGACAACTGGGACACGGAGTACAGTGTCCCAGTCTGTGACATAACCTTACAGTGTGGTGAGTGGCTTTTATTCATTTAAAACCTTTTTTTTCCTTCTGTGTTAAACATGTCCTGCAGGAGGAATCATAGTTTTCTACATTCGGTTATGCAATAGAAGAGAACTGTGCTGTGTCAGGATCATCAAACCATTTACAGCTCTTTCCACTCTCATATTCACTGCTCTACTTAATTTATACACATATCCCGCAGATTAAATCCTGGCAATCTGTGCTTCAGTCAACAAATATAAAAGTCATTCTGCAATCAATAACAGTGCCCTCCACACATATTGGCAACCAGGCTAAAGACGCGGATGAGGCCTTGACATTTTTTGCAACAAAGCAACAAGAGCGAGATACATAAAAATCCAACCTCTACAGTAATTTGAGTACATTAGAAAGAATAAGAAAGTATAGCTTTAATTAGCCGACTGAATAAATCATAGATTTGTGACCTTCTTTTCCTCCTGAGGTGTAAATATGATGCAATACAGAGGCAAATTTATGTCTTTTTTCATTTTTAGAAACAATCTTTGTAGAAACGAAGATTTCAACAGAGAATAAAAAAAGAAAAACCTCGAGCCTTATATTGTAGCTGAGGTTGTAAAGATGGGCTTGTTGTTTCTGCAAAAGGGTCTCAAGTCTTTTTCCAATGTTGTTTATATTTATATCTATTTAACCCCCATCAGCTCTAACCAGTTGCCTTGCCCTGCAAAAGAGAAATATATTCAAAGCTTGATGCTATCACCATCATGTCTCACCATGATGTCTGTAGCTTTTTTTCATTTACCCCCCAACCCAACCGCTGCTGGTCTGTTTGCTGTGTTATGGACTTTTTATGGCTCTTTCAATATTGGCTGCATCCTCTCGACACTTCATAATAGAATACACCTATACATGTGCACCTAATCTGATTCATCATCCAACATGCCGTATCTGGGCTCCCAAAACTCATGCATCGCCCTTGTGACACACATTTCATCAAATGGACACTGCCACACGCCACACAGGTCTTTTCTCACTCTTAATTAAACATACTGTGATGTGAGACTCAATACGGAATTATAGATACTAGAACTTTAGGCTCCAAAATCGTTTAAATTCATATTTAGTTACTACTGTCGTTTTAGGTAATGCATGTTGACAAGAAAATTGCTAAAATGCATGTGTTTGATGGGAACTAGTTTTTCTGTCTGGTGAGGTAATGCAAAGCACAGCATGTAGCCCTGCTTAAACAAACAGCAGGCAGATCATAAAAGAAGTCTATGAACAGTTATTTTAGCTACACAAATTATCAAAACGGATACTGTGAGGTTTGCAGAGATGGGAAGTAACGAAGTACAAATACTTTCGTTACTGTAACTCAAAAATAGATTTTTCTGATATTTTTTACTTTTACTTTTACTACTTATTTTTATGGCGACTTTTGCTTCTACTCCTTACATTTTTTTACACAAATATCTGTACTTTCTACTCCTTACATTTTAAAAAGTTGGCTTGTTACTTTAGTTTTGAATCATTTCAATGGAGTTGCGTTATTATTTTTCACGTCATCAATACCAAATTCAATCTAATTGGATGGGATCTCACGTTGCATTTGGGCACCACTACAAGATGAATCAACAGATTTGGGCGTGTATTCATTCGCTGCAAATCATTGCAGAAAATTGGTGGCGGTGGCGTTAGCATAGTAGCATGGACGATGATGATTGAAAATGAACACAACGGAGATCTAGTCCTATTGGCAGACATCCATTTAAAAATGTAGGCAACGGCATGAAAAAAAGTGGTTTACTACTTTTACTTTTATACTTTAACTAAATTTACAAGCCTGTACTTTGTACTTTGCCTTTTACTTGAGTAAAGAAGTTTAATCAGTACTTCCACTTTTACCAGAGTATTTTTTAACACCAAGTATCTGTACTTTTTACTCTCAAGTACGGAAAGTGTGTACTTTTGCCATCTCTGGAGGTTTGTGGGAAAACAGTGAGAAGTTGTTGCAACACGACAACCTGCAGAACTTGATGAGGGACAGAGGGAGGAAGAGCAACGGTGGAGCTGCTGCCATACAGGCAGCTACAGAGCGACATGTGGAACTTTAAATGGCGCCAAGCACTGCTGCAGCTGGAGCTGCTCATATTCATAAATGAGTTACAGAATAAATACAAATAAATAGCTTCCAACAAATGCCTGCAATAATTCAACTTTTTAGACAGGCAGGAAAACTTAGCATAAGTTAGATTTCCAAACTAATTCATCACTTTAAGTTAATTACATTGATCATACAGTATAAAAAAGACTTTTGTGAACTTAAAAAATATATATTAGATGCTTCAAAATAATTTATGCAGAGGTTTCAAGTACATATACTTTGTTACTTTACTTACGTAGGAATCTTGGCTATCTATACTTTACTGGAGTAATTATTTTTAGACAACTTTTTAGATTTATTTCTACTTTCTACACCTTATATTTTAAAAGTAGACTCTTTAATTTTGTTTCATTTAAGCTTATTTTCCTTTTTGTCTGTTCGTATTTAAAAAAAACAACAAAAAACCCCAATATAATTTGCTTCATTAAGGCATTAATTTATTTATCGTTTCACCCATTTGTTGCTCCGTACATACCAAAATAAATAGTTTTTAAGGGTGATGCAAAGTTAAATTTGACACTGTTACCATTAATTATAGAACTAAAACACTTAAGTACACTGGAAAAAAACTAAATCTAGATGCTATTTTTCTTAAAATAAGTGCATTCGTTCTTAGACTGAGGAGGTAAAAGAGACAATTTAACAAGGCAATTTACACTTAAAAGAGACATTTTGCCAAAGGAACAAGACAATTTACACTCAAAATAAGAAAACACAATTGCATTGTTTTATTTCAAGTGCATATTATCTAATTATCTTGTTTTAAGAGTAAAAATATTCATTCATTTGCAAAATATGTCATTTACCTACTCAAATATAGGATAAATACACCTAATTTAACACATTTTTTCTAATTTCTAGATCGTTTTTACAGTGTTTAAGAAAGTTATCTTCCTGAATTGTAGAAAAAATTTCCTTTATTAGGGTAGTGCAGTAAAGGATCTTTTTTTCCTGCATTACTTTTACTTTTATACTTTAGGAAGATACTTTTACACTTGAGTAAAAAGCTTAAGTTGATACTCCAACTACTATAAAAATGTTTTAAACAGTAAGATTTATACTTCTACTTGAGTAATAATAATTCATACGTTTGACGCCTCTAAATTTATGGAATATATGTTCTGCTACTTTTAATCAGTCCGATTAACTATAACCTTTCAAATGTGTAATACTTCAAACGTGGATATTGAGAATTTTGTGGATTTGTAATACTTCAAACGTGGATATTGAGAATTTTGTGGATTATTTGCAGCATTTATTTATTTGAATTAATATTTCAAAGCAATTTTCAATTAGAGCCATCCAGTATTACTGTATACAGCAGAAATTTAGGGCTCACTTTTTCTGTTTTAGATGCGTATTCGCTCCAGCAGATTATTGCATTATTGCAGAGGACTGTCAATCACCCATGCATGAGGTGGAGGACGGGTATTGATTGGTTATTTCCATTTGTACTGAATAACAGAGATTGGTCAGAGTTTTTACAGTCCTTTATCGCTCACAGAGATATGACTGTTTTATTCCTCTTGCTGAATACAATACATATAAAATACTATTAGGATGGAAGAAATAACTCCCCCAGTATAACTAAAAGTTTTTCTGAAGATGATTACCAACTAAAGCCGTAAAAGGGATCAGGGTTAAAGGTGCAGAACAAATGTAAACCATATTTGTCAGATGTTTTGTTTGTAAAAGAAATCCCAGTAGCTTTGCAGCTGTAATATATATATACAGTATATATATATAGCTTTGCAGCTGTAATATACATATACAGCCACTATATATATAGGTATATACATTCACCGGCTACTTTATTAGGTACCCCATGCTAGTAATAGGTTGGACCTGCCTTCAGAACTGCCTCAATTCTTTGTGGCATAGATTCAACAAGGTGCTGGAAGCATTCCTCAGGGAGTTTGGTCCATATTGACATGATGGCATCACACAGTTGCCGCAGATTTATCGGCTGCACATCCCCATGATGCGAATCTTCCTATTCCATTGACATCCCAAAGATGCTCTATTGGATTGGTCCATCTGAGTGACTGTGGAGCCATTTGGCCTGATGAGCATTGTCATGTTCGAAGCCAGTCTGAGGGTCGATTCCAGCTTTTATGACATGGTAGCATTACCCATGCTTTGAAGTATGCATCAGAAGTTGGGTACATTGTGGTCATAAAGGGATGGACATAGTCAGCAGCAACAACACTCAGGTAGGCTGTGGCGTTTACCCAGCTGATGCCTCAGTTGGTACCAAAGGATTTAAAGAGTGCCAGAAAGTAATTCCCCACACCATATATTCCCACATGACTACCACCACCAGCCTGAACCCGTTGATACAAGGCAGGATGGATCCATGCGTTCATATGTTGTAGACGCCAAATTGCAGGCCTACCATCCGAATGTCGCACCAGAAATCGAGACTCATCAGGCGAGGGCAACGTTTTTCCAATCTTCTATTGTCCAATTTTGATGAGCTTGTGCAAATTGTAGCACTCCAGTTTCCTGTTCTTAGCTGCGAAAGGGGTGGCACCCGGTTATTGGTCAACACTGCTGCTGCTGGCAGCCCATCTGCCTCAAAGTTCCACGTACTCTGTGCGTTCAGAGATGCTCTTCTGCCCGCAGCAGTTTGTAGCTTGGAAATGGTTATTTGATCCACTGTTGCCCTTCCTATCTGGCTCGAGACCAGTCACAGGCCATTCTCCTCCTGACCTCTACAGCATCCAACAAGGCATTTAGCTAAATACACCGAACCGCCGCTCACTGGATGTTTTTTCTTTTTTTCTTTTTGGGACCATTTTCTGTAAACCCTAGAGATGGTTGTGGTGAAAATCCCGTAAAAATCCCAGTAGATCAGCAGTTTCTGAAATACTCCAGACCAGCCCTTCACAACACCAACAATCATACCACGCGTTAAAGTCACTCAAATCACCTTTCTTCCCCATATACGCGATACTCGGTTTTGAACTGCAGGAGATTGTCTTTACCATGTCTACATGGCTAAATGCACTGAGTTGCCGCCTTGTGATTGGCTACTTAGAGAGGTAAGTGTTAACGAGCAGTTGGACAGGTGTACCTAATAAAATGGCGATTGAGTGTATATATATATATATATATATATATATATATATATATATATATATATATATATATATATATATATATATAAAAAGATATATACTTTTGAAAAGTGGGGTATGACTTTACCATGCTGGTAATAACAGCAGACAGACCTGTGCATGTTTCAGTGCCCTGTTAGGTTTCAGCTTGTCATGCTCTTATAGCCCCGATATTCAGCTAGAGAAGAAGGAGCAGCTAGTTTAACAGTTTTGAGCTATGGAGGATAAAAAGTTAGGGGGCGGTTATCTAACACCTGATTGGTCACCCTGCACATTAAGGCAGAAGCAAATTGAATTACAGAGACTCGATTCAAGCAAGTAACCCCGCCCCCTAACTTTGATGGGTGAGTTTGACAGATTCTTTTAATGGTTTCGATGCACTGCGACACAGGACCATGAAATAATTAAATGCACACTGAAATAATTATATGTATATTTTAATAAAATGAAACATATTTTATTAAATTAATGACACATTTATATATTTAATGCTTATTTATTTAATGAATTACACATTTAAAGCTACAGTGTGTAATAATAATTACAGGGATATACAGACAGAAATGTAATATATTATACATAACTATGTTATTTATCATCATTCTAGAAGAGCTCAGCCTCTTAACATGTCTATTTGCGTTGCCTTTGAATTCCGTTGTTTATAATTACATAGGAAGCGGGTCTAGCAGCCATGGAGGCAGATATCTTTGGCTCTACGGCAGCGCAGAGCCAACAAACAGCAATTGCGTAGATGCGCCAAAACGCCACAACGATGTAGAAAAAAATAACAGGTATATTTATTATCTTAAGTCTACATGAAATCTATACCCTACACAGACTAATGAAATACTATCTGTAAAATTATCTATGTAAACAAACCTCATCACTTGAGAAGGTGCAGGTGATGCGGACGCCGGTGTGGAAGACATTTTGTCCAGTAACGCATCACTGGCACTGTTGGGGAGGCGTTGGGGAGATGTTCATGTTGCTGCAGTCTGCAGTCCTGACCGCTGAGATGTCGCTAAAAGTTACACACTGTAGCTTTAGTGAATTAATTGTTTATCGCTGTATTTATTTATTTAATTGTGGCACTTTATATTAGTGACATGGTTTTAATTAATGAATGACAAATTTATTTATTTAATTCCACATTTAATTAATTATTGACACATTTAATTATTTACTTAATGCTGTATATATTTATTTAATTTTGGCACTTTTTATCCTCCATAGATATCCTGTCTTTTGCAGCACAAACACTAATTTGACATAAAAAAAAGTAATAACATCAATTTGAAACATGTTAGGAAAAAAGGGTAGTAAACTTGAAGGATTCACACTTGAATATTGAAGTTCTGCAAAACTTAAAAAAAATAATAATAAAAACAAAACCTTTAAAACTATGACTAACTTAAGCTTGTTTTTATATTAACCCCAATACTTTTTTCTTACTGGTTTTAATTTTGTCAGAATGGTCTTTTTATGAGGTCATCGTCCAGTTTGTGATCATGCGTTACGACAAAAACACCACCGAGCTCTACCAGGCCAGAGACATTGCGCATCGCTGGGTAAAAAGAACACACATCTTCAAGTTTTATTGTGTATTAAAAACAGAAAATATGACTACCTCTT
This sequence comes from Cyprinodon brontotheroides, assembly GCA_018398635.1. Classification (NCBI taxonomy): domain Eukaryota; kingdom Metazoa; phylum Chordata; class Actinopteri; order Cyprinodontiformes; family Cyprinodontidae; genus Cyprinodon; species Cyprinodon brontotheroides. The sequence continues at coordinate 2,208,588 of JAGKQL010000034.1, read as the reverse complement.
TGTTTAGGATGTAATCAATGATTTTTTTTATAGCTTAGATGTGTTACAGAACAGATACACAAACAGAAGAGAAAACAGAGAGATTTAGAGCCTTTTATTATAGTACAGGTAGTGGTTTGAATAGAAATGAGTATTACTAACAAATATAGGCATAAATATATTTGATATTTTTACACATAATAATATTTTTATCTATTTCCTTTGCTGAACTGTAAAGAACTCGTAATTATTTTTAATATTTTCTCCCTGCAGCTCAGAAAGGTTTTACCATCTCACATCTATTTGCACAGAGTGTCTGTGTTTGAAGCAACCAGGTAAAAAAAGAGCAGATTCCCAACTCTGACCTTTTGGTTTATGTTGATTAAACCTTGTTTTACAGCAGAACTAATGAACTGTGAACTAAGTGTCTGTGATCTCTCATGCAGATCCGATAGAAAGGAACACATAAAAACCCCACCTGAAGACGGGCTGGTAAACACACTACAGTTACAGCTGGAATACTGCTTAAAGCAAACAGAAATGCATAGATAACAGGCAGCATAACCTTCCAATGGCTTTGATAGATACTTAATAAACACACTTTAATAACATAACTATGCTGCTTAATTTAAAATTCATTCTTGCAGCAATGTTTGACATTTAGGAGAAGCTAAGTCTTAGAATTAGATTTTTAAACTGTGTATTTTTCTTCTGCAGGCACGGTGGGCTCCAGAAAATATTTCCAGGTAAATACTCATATTAATGACAATTCATTTAATGCATGTCCTGAAGGTGCTCACCAGACAGAGAGACTATGTTTACAAGGATGAAAAAAAAAGTCTCTAAATACCACTATTATGTTTTCCCATACTTAAATATTGAGTTCCTTTTTGCAGGTTCTACTGCCTGGTTTACATTAATGTCATCCCTAAGTTGGATGTTGCAGCTGTGCAAAAAGAAATGTACGCCGACCTTTCAGTCGTCTACACTGACCTCAGAGATCTGCTGCTGCTAGCTGACGTCAGCACCATCTACACCACCCCTGTTGGTACGAAAGAGCTCCCACATCTCCGAGGATATATGATACTCATGAGTTGTGCAGAAAGTCTGATCAACTGCTTCCTTTCCAGAGAGTTTCTCCATGACAACCACCAGCCCTCAGAGTGCCACAGCAGCATCCAACTCTGTCTCAACCTCCACCTTTAACACGGCTTCAAGCTCTACGTTCACCCAACTAACAACACTGAAAACAACTATTACTACAACTTTTACTACCAGAGGAGTGACAACCTACACCATTACCAGAACCCCTGCAAATGTCTCTGGTCCCTCTGGTAACAGGTTTTTAAATTATAATTATGAACTCAGAGTCTTAAGAAAACTCTTCTGATTTATCAATTTCTCCCAAAACAGAACTTTATTTCGAAGTCAAGGTGAATGTCTCTATAACAGGACACTGCGACCCACAGGCGATCCTCCCTAACTGGGTATGCCTCACAAGTAATCAAATTAAAACTTCCTAGAAAGCAAAAAACAAGACAAAAAGCAAGAGTGAAACATTTCAATTCCTTTCAGCTTAACATGAGTCTCCCTGATGACTTAATGATGGTGCTGGACCTGCAGCTGCTGCCCCATACAGAGAGGTAAGCTATGCAAGGATGCTGATTCAACACTGTTTTAAATACATAGGATAAGGTGAAGGTTAGTATGATTAAATAAGGTTGACTTCTTCATACCCCTTTTCAGACAAACCTTATAACAATTATATATGTTATTAATTATAATATTTGCATGTTTTTCTTATTTTTTTTTAGCTCTTTTGTCTGAAATAAAGCTTTTAATTTATACATTTTCAGAAAAAGTTGAAAAATAGGCAAATAATCTGTTATTGTTTCAGACCTTCTCCTGAAAGAGACATTCACTCTATTTCAGAGCAAGTAAGTAGATATACTGAAATAATAATAATAAAAAAAACTCTTTTTTATTTTTAAATGTAACATATTTTCCTGTTTATTGTATTGCAAACACACATCAAAGTAAAGGAAATATGATATGAACAAACTCCAGGAATAAAAAACACATTTGAAACTTAGCTCCAGAAAGGCATTTCATTAAAATATTGCTCTCTAAACATGAGTAGATACAGCTGCAGTCAGAAGTTTATAACTGTTTGTCACCAGTTTAAACTCAGGGCCTCTAAGGATTGATGTTAAACAATTATTTATTTGGGGTTGGATGTTAACAGAGCAGAAAACAAGGAGAATTCTTTAAAAACCAAAATTGGTTGTTTTAGGTTTTAGTTTTGGGAGATTCTGTCCAATTTAGATCAAAAATCTAATTCACAATTTAAAAGATACATCCTCAGTTTTCAGTTAAAAGTCGCTCATCAGTTTGCTAAATCATCAAGTTTTTAGTTGCCATTAAAAGTCTCTAAGACATTAAATCCTGAATGGATTTAAAACCAGTCTTCTGATCGGCCGCTTAATTTCTATTAATTGGTTTCAGACACTTCTCTATAGGATATTCTGTAAATTTGCCTTAATAAGGACATTAAAGAAGACATTAAATACTGATTTCAGATCCGTGTTTACATGCTCATTATCAGTCCCACATCATGATAATGCCACTACCATGCTTTGCAGCTGGAGCCTGAAGGGCTCATTTTCAATCCATAAAACATTACATTTTTTGTTGTGGCAATGTTCTGTCTGTCCAGTAAACTGTTCAAATCAGCGTCTTCTCATTTAAGTTGTACCTTAAGCTACACATTTAAGCAATGATCATTTTTTCTTTGAGATTATTATCTCAGTCCCTTAAAAAATAAAACAAACTTCAAGCTTAGACAATAAAACTGATATTTAAGCTTCTTTTAGCTCACCATCAGCTTGAGCTTTGGTTAATCCACCCATCCAGTGTTTCCGAGCAAATTCTCCCTAATTTATCCCTTATCTAAATATGACAGTTTGGATAAAATGTTTTTTTCCTACAGGACAATCCCAAACATCTAAAATAAAAATGGATAAAGCATTACCTAGCTTCTAAAGCCTCTCAAAAGCCCAACTACGAACTTACAGTTAAAATTTGAACTATGCCATAAAGCTGGGTCCCTTCTGACCAAAACTGTCAATAATCGGTTCAAGGCTGAGAGAAAATGCATGTGACTCAGGTGCAAATTGCTAAGGATACTTAACCAAATAATATTAGAGTATAATTATAACTTTGATCATAGCTGGATGAGAGACACGCAGTAGAGATCAATTGATGTGATTCACTGGAAATCAAGAATGCATATGACGTTGAACCCCTCCATGACTGTATGTCAACATTTGACCAAAAATAAGACGCTGTGTGAGAAGGTTAACACTAGAAAACCTTCAATCATCATCCTTTATCTTCTTTTTAATGCACTTTTTTTCTTATTTCTTTCTCCAGATGTTGAAAGATGGAGTTTTAAGGTATGGATTCCTGGAAAGAAGTAGAGTAATATAAAATGTTTCAGGTGTAACTGCCCTTAGGGCTGCAGAAAAACAAAACAAAACAAAAAAACACCAGTGTCCTCATGTGTATGTGTCTTAGGTCACTTTAATTTAGGTTTACGTTAATGTGTCCTCTTGTTGGATTAAACCTAAGCATCCTAATTTGCTATTTTCATAAATACATACATTCTGCTCATACATTTTTATGTCAGATCCTGAAATCTTCACAGCAAATTATGAATGATTACTGTCTGCAGAGAGAGCTTAATTTTCCAGGTCCAAGTGTCAGTGCAACAATCAGACACACAGGAAATGGAAGACCAAATACGGCACTGCCTGCTGATGCCATATGACAATGGGTCGGTCTCCATAGCAACAAAAGACATACAGATAAGTCGCATATGTAAGTATGGCCGATGCTCTTGCACATGATAACCAGCTGCACAGCTGGAAAAACACAAAAGAAGTGCTTATTTTCCTTTTAATTTGTGTTCCCCTCCCTCTCAGTTGTTTTTCAGTGTGATGCTGAAACCCAGCAGACGCTAAAAGGCCTGTTCCAGTGGCCTAGCACTATGGGAGGCAGATATGCTGTATGCGCATGCCCAAAAAACCCTCAGCGCTTTGCTGTCAGACTCTGGTGAGACCTCCGAGTATGATGGAGTTCTTAGGTGGCATTTAATATCTGACCACATGCAGCTGAGCATTACCAGTATGTGTTCAGTCCTCATCAGTGACCTTTGGATGGAGGTTCAAATTCTAATTATATATGTCAGGATTTGGTTGTGGTTTTAAGACTCAAATGCAGAGGCAGGGAGGCAGAGGTGAGTTTCTTGTAAATGTAATGAAAGGTTAAAAGACAACTGAGGCAGGAATCAAAAAATCAAACATGAAAAAGGTAAAACCGACCAGAAACCATGGAGACTTCAGGGGGAAACAATCACAACAAGGAAGACACAGAGTTGGAGGAAGTTAGTCGAGGAACCAGCACTGAGGATCTGCACAAGGAGAGAATTTATGGATAACTGAACAAAGAGAGAACTAACGAGCAGATTGGTAGCAGGTGTGAAGAGAGCGGTCTAAGGAGCTAGGGAAAAAGGAGACCAACACAAAAGGGCAACAAATAAAAACCTAAGAACTGAAATATAACCACAAAACACAACAAAATAAGAATTAAACCAATAAAACTAGAAAACATGAAGCAAAGTTAAACTGAATACTCAAAAGAAAACATAACAGAACCAAGCCTGTGACAATATACAGGTTAAAAAGAATTGTCTTTTTAAAAGCCTTATCTTCAAAAGTCCTGTTGAGTGTTATAAAAGTTTGATCCTTCTTAGAATCAGAAAACCAAGCAGCAGCATTGAAATAAACCTCAGTGGACAGATTACATGATGACATCAGTAAAATCAGTGTGCATTTATGATTTACACTGGAAACCAGCTTTAAATACAAAGAAAACATTTGTTATTCTTTCTAACATTTACCTATGATATCAGATAATTGACGCTAACGACATCAATTTAATGCATCAACAAGTTTGGGCCTGTCTGAGTATTGATTATTTCTATCTGTACATGTTTGCTCTGTTTTGTCCTGACGTCTTTCTGTTGGCTTAGGGTCACAGATTTTACTAATGGTTCTGTTGTAAAGAGTAATAACCGGAAAATAATTAATTGATTTCCAGATTAAAGGTCCTATTTTAATGACATCAGACTGTGACATTCTAACTTTTTACTTTGTATTCTTTTTATCAAGTCAAGTTAGGAAGAGATAGCTTAAAGGTAAAATATTGATCTTATATTTATAAGGAACAACATAGATGCACAATATTAAGCAGGAAAATTGTAAAAACTGATTAGCAAAGCGTTGGTCCCCTCTGGATGGTGCTGTTATGATAAGGGGGAGGGATTAAAAACTACTGTGATTTAATTGTTCTAATGCAAACCAGAAAGGTTGTTAATGTTGGAATCCAGACTTGTTTCTGCGTTACACATGTTACACATTAGAATTGCATGATGACAGGATAATGCACAAAATGCTGCATGTAGAGCCCAGCTGACTGGGTGAGGCAAAGCGTGTGCCATATGAAAAGGACAGATTCCCTTTGTTCAGGTACAGCCATCATGTGAGAAAAATCTAATTTATGTTGCTTTATTTTATATCTCTTTAGTTGAACAAACACAATTTAAGTGGAAAAAAGGTCAACATAATGAATCACAACCTATTTCACAAGTTCAAACTGAAAGGAAAAAAATAGCAACACTTAAAAACAAAAGAATAAATGTATTTTTATTTTTTTTTAAAGTGGATCCATATTTGTTTTACAAATAATACTATCCTGCATAAAAAATGCAAATAATTTAGTTATTTACAGATAATCTAATTTTAACACCAAGCCTGTAGACAGAACAGTTTCGTTTTCCAGAATGTCAATCGCTGGAAGTTATTCACTGGACTGATGCAGTGACATTTGAGGACAGTTAACAACATCAACCAAGACCGATGCAAGGAAATATTTGGACCACTTCTCAACAGAAAATACAGTAAAGAATGGACTTTATGAATAATGAATGAATAACTCTGATTTGTTGTTTTTTTGTCATTTTTATTTTGTATAGCAAATATGTTCTGTTTTTCGTATGTTTTGAATAATGTTGTACTTTTTTTCTTTTAAGTAATTTTATATAATAAAAGACAAAAAAAAAAAACTGTTTCGTTTTAAACTTTTAAAATTATATATGCCATCAAACAATACAGAAGACGCTGTGGTGAGACTTAACAAAAACCCTTAAATAAAAAGAAATAAAAACGAAAAATTATAATAATTCTATTATTAAAATACAACATTTAACAATAACTAAACTTTGCAATTCATAAACATTGACAGTAAAGTAAAGGTCTTTTGTCTTTACTAAATCTTTATTCTAAAAAAGAAGATAGAAATTCTGAGGACGAGTTCAGCTTTAAAATCTGCTGCTTTAACAAGTGATGTTGTTTTTATAGCAAACTGTCCCTGAGTACTCACTGGTTGGAGCCAGATGATGAAAGGTCTTATATGAATCGACGGGAGCCAGAGATTAATAAGACATTCCTGCCCACAATCAGTGTATGCAACTTCTGACTGTGGTGAAAGCAGATAGGCAAGACTCACAGTCGGCTCATGTAATTGTGATTCATATCATTACTTAGTGCGCAGCAAACTTGAATTTGGTGAGAAGATTTTAAATGCATGCAACCTGTTACCTGGAAAAGAAATAAACAAGAGACCAAATGATAGAGAAATGTTTCCATATCCTACAAAAGTCTTCCTCTTGTCCTTTTACTGCATCATGTAATCTATGAAACAGTCATTTTAGGACAGATTCCCAACTGGGTCACCGTCGCTATGCACAACTCAGCAGCAAAAACTGAACATTTGTAATTTCTTTTTTCTTTGTGCCTTAAACTAATTTGACAGGCTTTTCCCCAGGCTGGCCACTAGAGGGTAAAAGCCCTTTCCTTTCCTATTCTTTGAGTTTATTCCTGATGCTCACTCATGACCTACAAATCACTAGTCAGCAAAGAGAGAGAGCAGAGGGAGAGAGGGAAAGCTAGGGCCTATATAATCCAGCTCTGCTCCATTTAAATGTTTTCAGCCTAAGAATAAAAGGTTATAATGTCAGAGTGTTGCAGAATAAATATACCACACCTCATGCAACACATGAGGTAAATCATGAAAAGAAAGGAATAATAAATAGATAAAGATGTAAAGAAATCATTAGCAGAGCTAGGCTTCTGTTTGCCACAAAGCATGCAAGAAGGTTCATGTGTAAGGATGTATATCTATTCTGCATCACTCATAAAAAAAAAAACGTTATCATTATTAAACACAGTGTAGGCAACAACAGAAAGCAGAATAAAGCTGGTCAGCATTAATGGGAGCCGCATAGAGCTAAAAAAAAAAAAAAAGACAATGAGGAAAACTAATTTGAACACCCTGATATTTTACAAGTTCTCCAACTTCAAAATCATATAGAGGTCTAAAATAATCATTGTAGGTGCAAGTCCACTGTGAGAGTCATAATCTTAAAAAAAAATCAAAAACAGAAATCACATTATATATATATATATATATATATATATATATATATATATATATATATATATATATATATATATATATATATATTTATATTTTCTATTTATTAGTAGAACTTGCAAAATAGCAGGGTGTTCAAATACTTATTTTCCAAAACCACATTCACTTTAATGTGACGGGAAGACTGGAAATAAATGAAGTTGCACTATTTTGCAAAGAAAAAAAAATGTGCAAGAAAATTTTAGATCTTGTTCTAGAAACATAATCCCAAAAAACTGTAGTCATTATTTTTGCAAATGCCGTATTAATTTAAAGCAAAATTTAGAGCCCAACAGATTTTACTTTCACAAGTGGAGCAATGCAGCTATCGCCATAATGTTCCGCTTGATTTATGCATATAAATAGCTTTATTATGCAGGAATTGTGCAAAATGTAGAGCATTTTAATGGACAGGAATCTTTCTTGATATGGCATGGTATAAAAAAGCTCATTCTACAGAAGATCTTTGTCGTCAATTTTAATTTGAGTTTATGACTACCTTCCAATAAAACAAACATATAAAGTGCAAATGTAGCTAACCATAAGTCTTACCTATCAGATAAATGTAAAAGCAGAAAGTTCAAGTGGCAGATCAGATAATGTGCTGCTGTTAGAGTCTATAAGTGGTGGTGCAATGCTTTAACTTAATTTACCTTTTACTCTTAAAGAGATTGTAAGGAGATTAAAACATAACAGACACGATAGGCTATCAGTAAGTCTATGTAATGCTGTACTTCTGACATATCTGTAATACAGTGCTCTAAGATAAAGACCGTCATATAGTGTGTGCAGGTGCTCTAAAAGTGTGCGTGTTTCTCATCTATCAAAAGGCATGAATAGAGAGGGAGATAGTATTGTGGTACACACCATGAAACACCTGTGCTGGCTTTTATGCTCTGGATAGGAGCTCGGATACAAAGAGACGTACATCTTGCTGTTTGATCAAAGCCTGAGATTTCCATCATTGCGCCATCCAACTGTTTCAGTGGGTGGCTGCTGAATATAAGATGCAGTTAGTCATCTTAATATCAGATGATATAATATTAAAAATGGGAGAAAAAACAGAGATTATGCTCTCTTTAAGTGTCCACTCTCCAATAATAAAGAGAGTTTATGTGCAGCTAACTACATTTGTTTACTTAAGGTATTAGAATATACACGCTGTGCTCCTTCTTTCCTTATCCCACAGTCTCCTGCCCACTCGCTGTAGAAGCTGCCTTATGCATCTTTTAAAAGATGAAAGGGGGGGGCTTCACTTTCTCACGAACATGCTTGGCAAGATGGGAGAGAACACGAGACGGGTGAAGCAGAAACAGTAGGTAGCCGCACAGCAAGACTACAAGAGCAGATCTAGTCTTCGTGCTGGAACATATTTATGTAAACAAAAAAAGCATCCTTTGTTTCTCTCAAGCTCTGTGGTTTCTGCTTCGTGAGGTCTTCCCCAGATCCAGCCCCCTCATCCTCCGCATTTTGTGTCGCTCTCTGTGAATCTCATCAGGGTAATTATTCCTGCACAGGCATCCAAAGCCTGAGCATCTGCCTCTCCTTCTGTTGACCTCCCCCTCATCCTCTCCTCTCTCTCGCCTACCCACAGCATTTGCTTCCTTTCCAAGCCTCACCTGTCCTCCTAACCATGCATCCTTCTCTTGCTCCAGTCTTTTACTCGTTCAGTGTAGCTCTTTCCCCCTTAATGCTATTAGCAAATTTCTAAACTATTCTCTAAAAAATATAACTGAATGATACAATCACATTCCCCGTTTTATTAGGTCACACCAATAATGCTTAAATCCTTAACTGCTCCCCTGGGAGAACAGTATGTCGAAACAAATCAAGCAAGACTTCAGAATTCCCCAAATCTTTTTCACACTAGTATTTACTGGGATTTTGTTGACAGAAATGTGCATAAATATATGCAAAGTAAAATTTATAAAGCTTATTTCACAAGCAAAAAGAAGTAATTTTAATGTGGTACATACTGTATGTATTTAACCTCCTTGATATAATGCTTTGTAAAAGCTTGTTTTATTGCAATCACAGGTTTCTGTATGTCTGCTTTATTTTCATGCGTTACAGTATGTCTTTACCAGATTATTCAATTCAATTCAGTTTATTTCTATAGCGCCAATTCACAACACAAGTCATCTCAAGGCACTTTACAGTTCAACCAGATTATACAGTCAAATTGATTCAAAGTTTTCTATCTAAGGAAAACCAGTTGATTGCATTACTGACTCATTGACTCTTTAGCAATCCCTCACACTAAGCATGCTTGTAGCAACAGTGGAGAGGAAAAACTCCCTTTTAACAGGAAGAAACCTCCAGCAGAACCAGGCTCAGTGTTGTGAGCGGCCATCTGCCGAAGCAGAGATGTCCAGAGACTGAAATATTTAGCTGTTCTTTGTAAAATAGTTCTAGCTCAGTCAGATTCTACAGTAAACTGGTTTTGGGTTTAGATCTTCATTGAGATATTCCAACACACTGTTGTTCTTTGATATAATCCTGCCCGTGTAGCTACAGCTGTATGTTTGAGTTGCTCAAAGCTAAACTGCCACCCGAGCTTCAGGTCTTTTACAGCCTCTCATCAATATTCTTCCATAAATGTGTTGAATTTCATTCTGTCTGTTTTCCAACAGGTCCCCTCAGCTTCCCTGTCCCTGTAGAAAAACAACCTCCCCACATCATGATGCTGCCACCACCATGTCTGTGGTGGTTGCCCTGTGGCAGTGGCGAAAAAAACAAAGTACATTTACTAGAGTACTGTACTTAAGTCCTTTTTTTGTATATCTTTCGGGTGAACTTTCACTCCACTACATTTCGAAGAAGCTGTCAGTTACTATTTCCTTTTGGCTCAGCTTAGCTTTATTAATCCAATGTTGCTGTTTTTCTTTCTTGAAATGTTATTTAAACAAGAAAGATATTATCAATTAGGACTGGATTTTGACACCACAGTTTTAGAGATTTGCATGAAGTTCCACAAATTTGGTTGAGGTTTGTGGACCCAAATGCAGAGGCAGAGGTGAGTTTTTGTAGATTTAATGCAAGGTAAACAACAATTGAGGCAGGAATCCAAAAATCCCCCAAAAAATCCAACAAGAAAATAAGTAAACAAACCAGAAACCAAAAGGGGACTTCAGGGGAAAAAGAATCTTGACGAAGGTAGACTCAGAGAGACGAAGTTGGAGGAATTTTGACGAAGAACCAGCGCTGAGGAACTGAACAGAGGGTGTATTTATCTTGAGACTGAAACAAAGAGAGGACTAACTTGAGCAGATTGGGAGCAGGTGTGTGAACAGGCTGACGGGAGAGGAAAAGAGCTAGAGAAAGAGGAGAACACAAGAGGGCAGCAGAGGGCAACAAATAAAAACCTTAAAACAACCAGAAAACAGAACAAAATAAGAATGAAACCACTAAAACAAGAAAACACGAAGCAAAGTAAAACTGAAAACTCAAAAGAAAACATAACAGAACCAGAACTATGACGAAGATATTATTTGTAATTTTTAATTTTCATGAAGGTGTTAGTTGTTGCCATGTGGTCAAGTTGATTAATATGATGAGTTCTCAAATCATGGTTGTGGTTTATTTGTGGTAATAGGCTCAACCTTAAACATAAAGATAATCAAAATAGCTGTCCTTATTTTTTTTTTGTGGCATTTTTACTCTGACGTTCATTACAGGTGTAGGTTTGTAGCAGATGGTTCTACATCAGGTGGTTTCTGAAAGTAGCGAGGTTTCCGAAAATTTTACAGAAAGGTATCGATGTTAGGAAAAATAATTTGTATTTTTGAATGCTTAAGTATTTTAAATAATTAGTACTTAAATGCTTTAACTTGAGGTGATTATTGACTTTTACTTGTAGTTGAGCAAGATTTGACTATATGTATTAATACTTTTACTGAAGTACTACCGTTATGTACTTTGTGCACCACTGCCCGATGGTGTAATATGCAGTCTTGGTTTTCCTCCACAGGAAATGTTGTGCATATCATCCAAATAAATCTAGTTTGGTCTCATCTTACCAGAGTGCCTTCTTCCAAATGACTAGCAAGCCCTCCTCTAAATAACTACACATTTTGCATACTGCAGGTTGATTTTATAGCTTTCTTCTTGTCTCTCTTAAGAAAAGGGGGCAAGGAGATGGACTGCAATAGCCAGTTAACAGATTCTTCATAGTGCTCTGAATCTCTTTACCTACTTGTTCCCCTCTACAGAACAGCTTTAATTAAATTGAAATTAAATTATACACTTGATGACTTTACAGTTGGGGACTGCATGTATTTGGTTACCATGGATTTTTTTTCTAGAAGTGTCAGCCTGAACAAGTGCATATGGACGCAACACTTTTAAGATTTGTGTTTGCTAAAAATCGAGAACTGTACATACTTATATACTTATCTCTGCATTAATGCAGAGATAAGTATGTACTGCATGTAATGTAGTTAATGTGCTGCATTAATTAGTAACATAGAAAACCTTAGTAGAATAAGTGACACTGTAGTTCGTTGATGTAATTATTGAATATGTTAAAATGTTACATTGATACTTTGGCAGGGTTCTGTATATACCGGTAATCTTATGGGACTTTAATTCAACTATAGCATGTGTCCATTATCAGTACCTCTGCGGTCTTAGATTGCAAATTATAGTTGTTATAAAAAAAGATCATGTTTTCAAAATATATTTAGGGCTTACAAGATGCCGACACCACACACAACACGGAGAAAAGCATTATGAGTTCTGGATGTTTCCACTTCTGTTCTTTCTTCCCATATATGCCCTTAAATGTCCTAATACGATCGATACCTAAGCAGAGATGAGTACGAGCGCCTATCATGAGATCCCACTCCATTCCACAAAGCATATGGCCTGCAGATGCTGACCTCAGATTATCACATTTAAGATAATAAATATGTGTGGGGATAGGGCCAACACATTACTAATCCATGCTGCTGCCGGGAATCATATTGAGATGATCCATTAGAAATGGGCTTTTACTGGCTGTAGATGAGTATCTGCCCTGTTTGGCATCAGTAAAAGGTAGATGAATTGGTGCCTGAACGTAACAGTGTCAGATGAGGGCAAAGAGATTATTTGAAACAGCTGCAAATACACATGTGGATACAACTGTTGGTAGCCCTCTTTTAAAGAAAGAAAAACCTACAATGGTCACAGAAATAAACTGAAACTGACAAAAGTAATTGTCAATAATAATTCTATGAACACGAACAAATAAAAGTCAGACATTACTTTTTAACTCTGCTTCAAGAAAGAATTAAGAAAATAAACATCACTGGACAAAACACAGAAGCAAAAAATGTTGAAGGAGTTTTATCAGAACATAAATTAAATACCTTTTTCAAACTGAGTTAGTACTGTCATGATCGGTTTAACAAATCTGACCCACATGCAGACAAACCACTCAGAGAGCACAGAAAAAGTTTTACAGGTTTATTGAAGGAGTAAACAGGAGTTAGATCTGGAACTCAGTGAGCTGATGACCCGGAACTGGAAGTGAGAAGGGAAGTTCAGTGGTCAGTTCAGGTACCGTGGAGAATCTTGGAAACTCTGGGAATTTTGCAAGGTTGGGAACTCACGTTTTGAGGGGGGCCTTTTTAGTCCTTGAATCCAGACTGTGTGGTAAATCCAGAGAAGGGTGCACACATTGAAGGGCGGACAGGTTGACAAGTGTTGGACCCGGAGGAGTAAAGGAGCGGACTGTCACTCGGATTTCTGAAGGGAATACTTGGACGGAACATATGGAGGTTTTCCCCTACTGAGCGTAACTCGTTTTTTCCTTCCAGGGGAGAGAAGGTCCAGAAATCCAGTAACACAGGAAAGCTTCCTGCCGTGTCAGACTCAGAGAAACAAAGCTAGGATAGACTTAGCTAAACTCAGCTTGGCTAGAGTACCCAAAACTGGCAAACACTCTGGCGTCTTCAGGTAGTGACAGTCCACTGCTCAAATACTCCTCCAGATAATGATCCAATGAGCCGCAGGTGTGCAGGGAGGGACAGCGAAGACAGGGCACCTCCTGGTGGTGGAAAAGGAAAAACACACAAACTGGATTCCTAACAGGCACATGTGAACAATGTCAACAGAATAGGGTGTTCTTATAATTGAAAGACTAAAAAAGATTTAAAAAAGCAAATCCATGGAAGAAATCTATGTTCTCTCTTCACTTTTCATAAATTTTGCCACTATTTTCTGTAAAGACGCAACACAAAGTAGAGCATAACTATTATGTGAAGGTAAAAGGACACAAAAAGAAACTTTTAGAGCAATTTTAAGCAGACCTTCTGTGCTAAGTTGCGGACATTTTTGCAGCTGCAAGGTGTTGCACAGACAGAATTCTCCACCCCCCCATTCCACTGAGTCAAATTGCTTAATCTCAGTCAGAGTGGAAGGTTCTGGTTGTCATATTTAATGTCTAAGCTGTGGTCAGTATTCTCATTTTAGCTTATGTCAAGACTTCAATTAAATTTAATTAGGTTTATTCAAATATCACCAATTTACAACACGTCTTCTAAACCTACTGTACAGTAAAAAGGCAACAGCAAAAATGTCAGTTCTATCCTATAATACAGTCAGATCCCAAATGAGTGTTCACACCTAACTCGAAACAAGTCAAAATTTCGCCAGTTTTGTCTGGTTTTGCTCTCTGTGAAATTCACCTGGCCGGTAAAAGTAATTTGTATGGCAGGCGAATTTGCTGGTGGGCGAAATGTTCCTATATCTTGGAGCTGGTTTCACTAATCAAGGTATTGCTTTGCTTCTTTTTTAGTTTTGAAAGCTGAACAAAGCTGTCAGCTTTCCTGGGTTCACTGGATTTCCCGAGATTGAACCAATATGGGTTCGATCAATGTCGGTGCTGGAGGTGGGGTGAAGGAACATGTCTTATAGGGCTAAAATAACTTTTGTTAAAAGTCACCTTAAATCCTCTTATGAGCATTCCCACTTCATCCTTTGTCAACATTATTTTCTCTATCTTCAATTTTACTCAAGAAAAGCTTATCCCTGCTGCTTGCTTCACTGTAGCTCACAGCTGCTCTAGCCCCTTACTGGAGTTTGCGACACAAATGTAAACAAAGTTGAAATTTTTTAACTCCTTCAAATGAAGCAAAGCGAGGGAATATCAAATTTCCCTGAATTTGCCAGAATCGTGCCACTCGCCTTGGTAAATTCGGCACCTTCGCCTCAATCAGCTTTCCTGTGCTTGGCTTCACTCTAAACCCGCCTTTATACATAGAGATAACATGGGAATCCTTCGCTCCAGCTGCAAATTTTGCATCCACTGTGAAAGCACCTTCACTCAAGTAGATGCTACCAATTCTAGTTATTGAATCATTTAGGGAAGTTTAGCCATCCATCTTTTCAACTGCGAGAAGCCCCTCTGTCCTAGCTGTTAAACAATCATCCTCACATCATAATGCTGTTGTATCACTATTACTTGGTGTATGACCTTTGAATGTATGTGGAAAAAAAAAATGTACATCTGAGTCAGTAAGGTTTGTGTTATACAGTAACAACATAGCAAAAGGGGGTTGGATCACTTTAGCAAGAATCTGTGAGATCTTCTGGGCTTTGTAAATTAGCTTTTTACAATTAGGACAATTCCAGTTGGGACAATGCATTAGTAAATTGCAATGCCATAACTGCACTCTTAAATTTTGTTTTTGAGGAAAAGACAATAGGGCATTTAAAAATCAGAAATAAAAAAAAATCCATAATGTGTCCCAGAGTTAATCAAACATCCAGTCATGTAAGTGGAAAATGAGTCAACATGATGATAACATTGCACGGTGCTTTATGTTTTCATGGAAAATTAGAACACATTTATATTACCCTTTGGATAAAAAATTGGGGGATGGGATCTCCTCCTAACCACTACTGTATGGAGGCTGTATTCATATTCATATTGCAAAGACAACGCAACAGACAGGGCATTGCACCAAGACGTTTCAAGGGCAGGTACTGTATAGAGCATAAAATTCAAAAGTCCACACACAAATGAGCTGTTAGCTACAGTGAGACATCAAAGTGGGGTCATCAGCATGGCATTGTATGGCTAAGACCTATTAATTAAACATCAATGGCCAGTAGAGAATCACTCAGGCTGAGCTGAGTCTATATTTATATCCCAGAAAAATCCTCATGCTAAGCCGAGCCTGAAGACCAAAAATAGAGCGGCGTAGATTAAACATGAATGAGGACATGATTGTTCGATGAGTTCCATGCGCGACTGCACTCCTTGGGTCTTTCCCCAGAGCGGTTCTGTTCCACTCTTCTCCAAGGTGACGCCGGTAACCATGGCAGCAACACCAGCTCTGAGTCTCTCCCTTTTCCTCTTCCACTCATTCATCCTCCCTGTCTTTAACTTGGTGTGCATTTTTTCGTTTCCCTTTCGTTTCTCTCTCTATCTTTTTGGCTTGCTGTATCTGCAGCCTCAGTCACGCAGCACAGTAAACAGAATACCAGTCATCATTTGCATCATGGCACAGTTGGTCCAGATCCAGATTCTCCTCATTCCTGGCAGCTAGATATACTGTAGGTGGAAAATAATGGAAAGGTTGCACAAATCACTGCAATGTCAGACAGTTTTTTCTGTAAATATAAGATGATTTTAAAATTTTCATTCAGTGCATCCATCACCTTGAACTGTTGAGTTACAGGATAGTACATGCATGTTTTATATGCTGGGTATTTTATCATGGAAAGCTTCGGCTTTATTTTTTTTGCTGTGTGCATACATGCATATTGTGCTCTACCTGCAGTGTTTTCAGTGTGCATAACTCATACTGCACTTTATCATTCAGCGAAGTTCGTCATTCATATGCATATTTTTCCCTCATCTGTGCATCCTGTGCTTTCCTTCTAGTTTGAATACTGAATAAACATTGATCAGATCCAAGATGAAGGAACTGAAGAAGTGTGATGATGAGCAGGGATTGACATTCCCTGTGGAAATCAGCATCTTGGTGAAGTGTGGGCGCGCTCGATTTGGGTATTGATGCATTGTATTCATTCGAATGTCTCTTTACATATCTTTTGCTTCACAAGACGTAGTATTTGTTTTTTATTCATGCCAAGTTTGAGTGGTTAGATATACAGTGCAAATACCTCCGCAGTTTTTCAGAAACTGCCCCGCTACGCATTTTGGTTATAAGCCTATACATGGCACATAATGCTACCGTAAAAACATATTCATGATTTTCATTCATAGTTTTTACAAATAAAAATCTTAAAAGTGTGAAGTGCATTTGTTTAAGTTATTTTACTATGGTAAGCCTTGATAAAATCCATACTTAATAAGAAAATATATACTGTCTCTCCAGGGGACACACTCAAACATGTGAAGGGTGTTCTGGTTAGATGAGAGACAACTTGGGTTGCATGTGTTGTGCCTCACAGCCATGAAATAATAATAAACATGGACTGTACAACAACCTGGACTGGTAAAACCCTTTTTTAAAAGTGCTTTTCATGACACTGTAAAGATTCTGATGTTACACATGCTCCTTGTGCTTCATTAGCGCTCAGGTCTGAGCAGTTGCACTTGTGGCATCTCCAATAGGCATGAGTTGCTTTAGCACTATTCCTGTTTCTCCCACTGGGTAGCGGCCAGACTCTTGTAAACCGTTTGTGTGAGTATACCTTAAAGCAGTGTTTTTCAAGCCTGGTCCTCAAGGCACACCGCCAGGCATGTTTTAGATGTTTCCCAGCTTTCACACAAACCTGTTATCAATTGATAGCAGATTATCAGGCTTTGCTCTCAAATGCAATCATCTGAATCAGGTGTGCTGAAGCTCTCAGAAACATCCAAAAACATGCATAACAGTGTGCCTTGAGGACCAGAGATGGCAAAAGTACTCACTTTCCGTACTTGAGTAAAAGTACA